>CM066623.1:2500-602500 GCA_033884665.1 Argynnis bischoffii washingtonia | reverse complement strand
CGACAGCAGAACTGCTCCACATAGCTCTAGACGTGGAATACTGATTTGCTTAACGGGTGCTACTCTTGTTTTTGCAGCTAGCAATGATACTTGAACCTTGCCGTCAACATCGATGGATCTTACATAAATAACCGCCGAATAAGCCGTTTTTGATGCATCACTAAAACCATGCAGTTCCACATAATCGTTCCGTTTTGTGTGAAGCCAACGAGGTATTCTAATACCATTAAGTAACACTAATTCCTTACGATAAATATGCCATTCATTCGTCAAATCTGACGTTAACTTTTCATCCCAACCAACACCGGCTAGCCACAACCTTTGAATAAACACCTTTGCAATAATTATACTAGGAGCGACCCAACCTAAAGGATCGAATAGACGAGCAATATCCGAAATTATGGATCTCTTACTTATAGGTTCTGTTGTTAGTGGCTGAATGTTTACGGAAAATTGAAATGAATCTTCTTTGCGATTCCAGGTAAGTCCTAATATTTTCATTGTACTGTCTAATTTGATTTCTATTTCTTTTTGTTCTTTATCCTTTGTAATATCATATTGTGGCATATTTTTTGTATTCTTTACCGTTTGACCTTCAATTGATTGTACTTCCATTTCACTTTTTTCCATTTCTCTTATCATTTCTCCTATTTCTTGGCTATTGCTATTCCATTTCTGTAATTTAAATCCACCTCGACCTAGTAATTCTGTTAGTTGCTTATATATCTCTATACCTTCGTCTACAGTAAAACAACCTGTCATTAAATCGTCCATATAAAAGCTACCAAGTACCTTTTCTTTGGCTAATGGAAAATTATCCCCTTCATCAAAGGCAACTTGGTGTAAGGTACGAACTGCTTGGTAAGGTGCAGAAGCTGTACCAAAGGTAACTGTCATAAGTTCATAATCTCTGATTTCTTCGTCAGGATTATCTCGCCAAAGTATACGTTGAAACATTGCATCACTTTCGGCAATTCTTACTTGACGATACATCTTAATTATGTCAGCTACCAGCGCTAAAGGATATGTTCTCCACTTCAAGATTGTATGTCTTAAATCGGCTTGTAGTGTTGGTCCAACCATCAGAGTATCGTTAAGAGAAACTCCATAACTATTTTTCTGAGATGCGTTAAAAACAACACGAACCTTTGTAGTTGTCTTATCGTTGCGTACGACCGCGTGATGAGGTAAGTAAACTGCTATATCTTTATTACTATCATTTTTCCCCACTATCCTCATATGTCCTAATTCCAAATATTCTTGTATTACTTCCTTGTACCTATCCTTTAATTCTATATCCCTTTCTAATCTTTTTTCTAATGATAAAAGTCTTTTTTCAGCTATAGCTCGGGAATGTCCAGATCTACAGGATGGATTTTCATCCTTAAAAGGTAACCTAACTATATATCTACCATTCTTATCTCTTTCAGTTGTACTACTATAAAACTCCTCACATCTCTTCTCTTCTGGTGTAAGTATTTTCTTTGAACTATTTGCTTCTTCAATTTCCCAAAACTTTTTTAGTGTAACTGATATATCATCAATTTTTGCATGCATTACATTTACATTACTTGACCTTTCATTACCTTCTATACTAGTCACGCCTGAAACAATCCATCCAAATGATGTATTTTGAGCGATCAAGGGACTAGTAGGACTTTTAAATAAACCCTCTTGTATAACATAACTGTAAACATCTGCACCCAATAAAACATCTATTTTATTGGGTGTGTTAAATCCTGGATCTGCTAGACACAGATTTGTAACCCTTAACCAATCTAGATGGACGTTTGACCTTCGTTCAGGTAAGTATGAGGTTATCTTGTTTAATACGTAAGCATTTACTTTTAATACGAAATTCTGATCGATCCTTGATCGTAAATTTAAATTTACCATATGCTTAGCTATGGTTGAACTTGTATCTCCCAATCCTGAAATATGACCTTGAACAGGTATCCTTTTCAGGTTAAGAAATTGAACTAAGGCCTCTGTTATAAAACAAGCCTGTGATCCTTGGTCGAGCAAAGCTCGGACCGGATAGTATTCGCCCGATTTAGACTGAGCGTTTATTAGAGCGGTAGCTAATAAAATTTGTCTTACTTTATTTATTTTACCAGTCGCCAAACAGGAGACTATAGGATTAGAATTAGTTGAAGAACTGGCACTTTCTGTAGTAGGCGCTGACAAACTAGTATGACGTTTCTCCTCTGTATTCTTATTAATGTGCAGCAATGAATGATGTCGTTTCTGACAAAATCTGCATGTAGTAGCCTTTTTACAGTCATATACTGTGTGATTACTACCCAGGCAGTTGAAGCACATCCGATTCTTCATTACAAATTCACGTCTACTCTCTATGGGCTGTTTAACGAATTTTTTACAAAAGCAGAGCTTATGGCATTCTGAACAATATTCACAACGCATACTTGATGCATTTGTGCTTATCATTACTCTGGGAGTATGAGTACATTGATAGTTACTTTTGTTCGCCGGATGAACTGTAGCATTTTTGAAATCAAGACATTCTAATGCGCGAAAACGATTTTCGATAAAAACTTTAAATTGATCAAACGTTGGCAAATCGTTATTAGAATCATTATTACAAACACTCAACTCCCATTGCTTTCGCGTTTCACTATCTAATTTAAGTGTAACAATATGTATGATAATAACATCCCATGTAGTCACATCAATCTTTAAATTTCTTAATGCATTTAAACAATCGCAAGTAGTATCAATCAGCTCTTTCAAGGCCGAAGCTGATTCTATATTTATACGTTTTTGACCAAACAATCTTTTTAAAATACAATTTGTTAAATATTTTTTATTACTATAGCGCCTTTCCAATTGAGCCCAACATTCGTTATAATTAGCCTCAGTTATAGGAGTGTGGCGAATTAATTGTTCAGCTTCACCAGAAAGATGGCTCTTTAGATAATGAAGCTTTTGTACATTATCTAATGAATCATTTTTATGAACTAATGATATGAACAGATCATGAAATGTAGTCCATTCTCCATATTTACCAGAAAATATAGGAATGGTAATTTTTGGCAATTTTACCAAAGAATTAGAATTCTTGTCTGCACCAGAACAAGGTCTATCCTCTTGTTGTACAGACCCCCTTTCCACCTGAATTTTATTGAGAGCTGTTTTTATTAAGATTTTATATGTTATATAAGTATCTTCAACCGAATCGTAAATATTGACAGCTTTCTGACCTATTTCTTCTATTTTAAATCTTTCATATAATTTAGCATTAGTATCTTTAAAAGTAGCCCAGTCTTTTTCTAATAAATCTTGTTTTGTTTCTATATATTCAACCGTTAATCTATCCTTACTACATTTTTTAAAGTTTATTAGACCTTTGGTTATAACATTTTGCATATCTTTTAATACATTTATTAAACCTTCCATTTTATATTATAAAATAAAATTGCTTGTTAACAAAACTAAATACTTTACAATATAATATACATTTAAAGTAAACTATACCATTTATTAAATGTCTAATAATCAAATTGTTAAAACCAAACTTATAATTAGATTTTAAAAATTCTTAAGTCTCAAACTATTTCTCAAAATTTTACAAGTGTTTTGTGCACTTTATATAAAATTGAAAATCGGGCATAGGTTCCCCGTTCCCTCGTTTTTCACTAAATTATTCTAAGTCCTTAACTATCCTATACAATTTCACTAAATCTACAAACTAAGTAAATTTAATGATAAGAACAGTTCATAAATTTTTTACAAGTCCAAATGTTTTCCATAAATATTCAGAGTTGAAGTCTCCATAGAAATAGAGTTCAATTTTGCTTGAAGATTTTACTGTGCGAATATTCGCTGACACAAGTAATTTAAATGTACTCACGATTTTACACTTCATACAAACACTATTGTTGATCTGCTATTAGCGCCTCCAGTGGTGATAACTGCGAGTTGTCCTTTCCTGCTGCTGCTAGTTCCGCCCACCACTGCCGGTCACACCGCTGCTGCGGGTAATACCGTGTACCCTAATGCAGCGATCCACTGCGGGTTACACCGAAGACAAAAATGCCCACTTATCCGGCTCGAAGGACCAATGTTTAATCAGTTTAGCTGGTAGCCTTGCACTGAGATGAACTAGTATGTACTGATAAATAAAACTACCAAACTAATGTACTGTCGAGCCGGATATGAACCAGCGAATTAAATTAATTACATTTAAATTACTTGTGTCAGCGAATATTCGCACAGTAAAATCTTCAAGCAAAATTGAACTCTATTTCTATGGAGACTTCAACTCTGAATATTTATGGAAAACATTTGGACTTGTAAAAAATTTATGAACTGTTCTTATCATTAAATTTACTTAGTTTGTAGATTTAGTGAAATTGTATAGGATAGTTAAGGACTTAGAATAATTTAGTGAAAAACGAGGGAACGGGGAACCTATGCCCGATTTTCAATGTTTAATCAGTTTAGCTGGTAGCCTTGCACTGAGATGAACTAGTATGTACTGATAAATAAAACTACCAAACTAATGTACTGCTGGCAAGTTAGGCTTTTATTGAACTTCGATAAGAAGGGCAAAGGCCTTATAATAAGACAGACGCTATTGAAAGTTTACAATGTCTTATATACTTTTAGAGTAAACCAAACCATAGCGCGATTCAGAATACACCTAGCGCCATCTAGTAAACAAAAACGTAAATTAAATATGTCATATAAATGCGAACTTGAATGACTTGAAGTTTGGTTTATCTAGTTAGTACTTGGGTTGTATTGTTCATGAACACACCTTTTTGGATCTAATATTGTACCTTTGATTAATTTAACACAACTTCAATAACAAATCGATACATGACACGCCATCTATTGACATTTATTTGAACTAATTTTTCTCTGTTCGTGATGAGAACCCACGGTTATAGTAATATTACGACTAAAAGTAGAAATAAATGTTTTCTTGCGAATACATAAAGTCGAGTACATACTTTACATACACGAAAACAATATATTCAAAAAAAGTAATGTGTAATATCAACACTGATTTAGTGCATGTTGTGTTCTCCAGTAATTGGGGGTACATTTTAAACACTGTCCAAAGGGCTACTATTTTTTTTTGTATTTTCATATGTACTTCTGTTGCAGATCCTTAATAAATAAGTAAATACCATAAATTCATTACATTTACGAATATAGGTATTATTATTAGGGTTATACGAGTTTCATAGCCTTTCCATTTTATGACGGGTGCTTGTTAATATATACATATTGTACAGAATAAATAATTAAGCATTTACATTGTTTAAGTGCATGTACCTTTGAAGCATAATGTAAATTTATAAAAATGTTAAAAAAAAAGTATGTTTAAAATTAAAATAAACAAATATTGTGAGGTACGTTGGTGCTTTGTTATTTTGTGGGTAGGCTGTCTGTAACAACTATATAATGCCTTCGAGACATCTAACACCTTAGTCTCTCCCGTGATCATGATTGCTGTAAAGCATTCGAAACGCCGTTTATTTAAAATTTCAAATATTCGCGTAAATCTAAGAATGTATCATAAATATTCGCGTAAATCTAAGAATGTATCATAATGTTTTGTTTATTTGTACCAGTACCAGTGTCATCGTCATTTTCTGTACTAATGACTAATTTAAGAATAATAAACCAACCTAAGCAACCCAACTTCTTGTACGTCGCTATTCTAATATGTTGTTTTAAGGTTCTTTTACTTCTACTTTTTGTCATCTATTTTTTTAAATATCTTTACATATCATAAAATAAAGTTCCCCACCTCGTCTGTCTGTCTGTCTGTTTGAACGCAATCAACTCAAAAACTACCAAACGAATTGTCATACGGTTTTCTAGATTTCATGAGGAAGGTTAAAGTATGGAATTCATTATGGTTTTGTGTCTTTTAAATAAAGAGAGAAAAAAAAGAAAAAACTATAGCAACGCTATGCGCAGGTACCTAAGGACGCACCCGAGCGAAGCAAGGGTAAGTCCCTAGTAATTAATAAAATTAAAGTGTAAAAGTGGGGCAGAGGAGTCTAGTGATTAATATAAAGGACATATTTACCACCCTTAAATAATAATTCATTAAAATATGTAACTTGAATCGGTGTAAAATATAATAATCTATGCTTAACTAGCATCAATATTTTACATCGATATAAACTTATAATGTTCTAAAGACCTTGTCTGGTTTTTTTTAAGTAATAAAAAGAAAAGAATTTCCATTTTTGATTAAAAATGAATACAAACGATAACAAGTACAACAAAGGGAAGTGCTGATTAATCCGATAACAGCCTCATTTTATACGGATTAAGGACGTTCACTTACAAACGATCCGGTTAATAATAAAAATAATAATCCTCCCGACCGATTCCGGCCACGGAGGCCAATCTCATTGAGACTATTTTTTTTTTTCGGAATGTCTTGGCTCTACAGGCCTTGACAGCGTCACCGGGCGTTTGAGGTGGACAGAAGGTCCTACCTAGAAAATAGTTCCGTAAGGGCACCTCCTGCGAGGTTCGAACCACGGCTTGCGAAACTATCGGTCGGAGGTCTTGCCGTATAGGAGACGGCTTAGAATTACTCTGAGGGAGTTATACGACCCTCACACGCCTAAGCGTGATCGGGCCGTGACATACAAAGGACTATCTCATTGAGACTAGCCAACTGTGCAGGAGATATTATAGTGCAGCGCGTGTGAGAGAGAGCGCAGACACAACGTGCACTCTCTATTCCTGTCACTCTCATACATACTCCGGCGGGACGACACGAGACACGACCGGTGAGTGTCGGCGCAGGACATATACATACATATTATAAATATAAACACTCATGACTGGAGTACAAACATTCGTGCTCGTCACACAAACGAATGCCTCCCGCGGGACTCGAACCCGCGACCGCTGGCACAGCAAGTCGAGGCATTACAAACTGAGCCAAACATGTCGTCGATATTGTATTAATTTGATTCGAGACTTATTTGTGGAAATATAAAAAATATAATCAGTAAATAATTTAGTTGTATGTATAATGTATATACTCGTACATACATGTGTCACTATATTTAAGCGATGTCATGTCATATTCGTCGTGCAGGTATCGACACAGCTACATCTATCTACAACGACTGTGCCGCACTCTGCGTCACTACGCATTTGAGGTTTTAGCGGTATAAAACAATATTAAAAACAAATAATAACACGTCGTTTAATAATAATTAATAATAGATTTAAGAAAATAGAAAAGCGTCACTACTCACTATTATAAAATTAATTTAGCAATTAATATCGATAAGAAACACAGTCAAATATCGATTTAGGTGTAAAACTTTCTATTGTATTGATGTGCGGTTAATGGCTATTAGATTATATTATTAAACGTATATTTTCCTACATTAGCCATCTTTATCATAAATCATTATCATCTTGTGATTCATTAAAATCTTTCATGTATTTCTTATCTATACTTAATATTATAAAGAGGCAGAGTTTGTTTGCTTGCTTGTTTGTTTGTTTATTTGTTTGGACGTGAATATCAGGAACTACTAATCCAATTTGAAAAACTCTTTTTGCATTATATAGCCCGTGTATTGACGAAGGCTATAGGCTATATATCATCATGCTACTACCAAAGGGAGCGGAGCAGTAATCCTAAATGTCAACAAATCGGGCAGACTTCCATACATTATTGTAAAACTACATATATTATATAAAATATACATAGGGATGAACCCGAGCGAAGCAAGGGTGAGTCGCTAGTTTACATAGAAAGAGCTAATTTAGGAAATGGAAAAGGTTTCCCCGGATTGCCCGGATCCGAGAGTATTTTGATAGACGGTTATCAAAAGTCAATAAAGCATTTTGAATACATAGCGACATTTACTGGTAAATAATTTAATTCTTATTTAATCAACATAGTTATAAATACAAGTCTATATGCTTGTTAAGATTCACTGTAGTAAATTATTACTGCTATTATAATTATAACGTGCGTGTACAGTAAACACGAGGTCGATCACGTGTCCTTACGACCCGCTCCGTATATTTTTAGAATACGGCAATTGTAATTAACGTATACATAAAATAAAGGCTCGAGTTTAACATTATACTTTCTTAGATTTACGCGATTATTACACATTCAAATAAAACTATCTTTTCGGATTTTTTCCCGGATTTATTATGATTTTTGGTTCCCGACGTTTCGTATGCTTTAGAGCAATCATGGTCACGGGAGGTCTCTCCCGAAAAGATAGTTTTATTTTAAAAACCTCGAGTTTATCATTATCACATTGTTTTTTTGTTGTTTACGTTGTTACGACAAAAGTCGTAATATGCACTAAAAGATAGAAATACAGAAAAGTATTGTCAAGAATTGGATGAAGAAATTTCGTGTATTGATTAATAAATCATAGGTTTTATCTAAAGCCATTACAATACAATTCAATGTGTGAGTCGGTCAATAAACCCATCTATAAAAAATCTAAAAATAATAATAGATTTTTTCTTATCGGATTAATAGTTTCTGAGATTAGCGCCTTCGCGCCAACAAACAAACAAACTTTATAATATTAAGTATAGATAAGAAATATGTGAAAGGTTTCAATCATAATCTTTCTTATTATAGATCTCTCGGTAATCATTTAGTTCGGCATAGGTAAGGCGGACGTCACATTTAATAAACACAAAGCAAATAAAAGTAAACGCGCAGTCCACTCGTCACTCGGGAAGAATTCATAACTAGCTAGTTAATTACCAGAGAACAATATGTTATATCACACATTCATAAAAATACCGCACGGTAGTCACGTTTGACGGTGTGATACTTCTGTACGGTAGTCGGATCAGGATACTTTGATTCTTACTATATATAAATCTGAATGAGCGTTTGTCAGTTTGTTTTTATTTCACGTAGAAATGTAACTGATAAGTCGGAATACCAGAGAGTTCCCGATGTCAATTTATAGCCAATCTCACTGAGACTTAGCCAACTGTGGGGTAGGAGATATTATTATCTATATTATTATATATTATTAGAAAATCAGTAATCAAAGTTGGGCTCAAGTCGGGAGTCGAACCCACTCCCGCCGTGTGGGGTACGCACTTGCGGCTCATGTGGTCGGCGAGCGCGGCGTAGAGGCGGTGGCGGCGCAGGCGCGCCAGCAGCGCGTGCAGCAGGTGGCGCAGCTGCATGAGCAGCACCACGGACGCCATGGACACCACCACGTTGCTGTACACCACCATGTGCGCCACGTGGCACGTCTCCGTCACCAGCGCCGCCGCCTGTCCGCGTCACACACACATCACACACATACACAACATGTTTTATAAAATATCATATTCGTAAATACGTGTGTTTATAGTCTAGTCGACAAGTTGAAAAACGTGTTAATTCTTGCTTTTATGTATTAAAATACGTGCGACATCTCGTTGGATTCGTTATGTCTAGAAAAATGTGCAAAAACTTCAAATCAGCACATAAACAAGGGCAAAAGTTATAAGCCGTTAAAGACTCAAAAAAGGGGGTCTAGTTTTTTGCAAAGTACTCAGAAACTATTGGTGCTAGAGAAATTTTAAAAACAGAGTCTTAAAGAGGTTGAAATTTCCAAAATAATAACTACTCACCTAACATGACTTCTATTATTAATACTTTTTAATTAATATTGAAAATAGCCTTGCACGCGGCTAGCGCAGTACTATAACGCTGCCTTGAAACCGGCCGCTAGTTTTTTTTTTGTGTTATAAAATACTAAAGACTTACCCTCGCTTCTCAAACAAACAAACAGACAGACACAGAAACTTTGAAATTGTTTTTTTCGTATAAGTACCGTAAATAATTTAGTAAAAAGCAGTTATTTTAACATTACAAACAAACACTTCAATTTTATTTATCTGTATAGATTAATTAAAAAATTTGAAAACATTAATGTGTTATCTATGCACTTAAAGAAAAAAATAACATCGAGAAAAACTTTTATCGTGTATTTTTCATTGAAATAACCTATTGTTAAATTAACTATTTTTTTTAAGCTCCCATTTACATTTAAAGCTAGATAATTGTTAAACAAAAGCTCCTAAAATAACTTCGCTTCGTGCAAACCATTTGGTAATAAATATAATAAAGGAAGCTATCAGCATTCGGTATTTTTAATTGTTATTATCTATTTATTATAAAAAAAACTCAATCCTTTTTTGCATTTTTTTTTTGTTGATTAAATAATTCATAACTGATAAATATATAATTAATAATAATATAAATAAACGAGACATTGCACGCAGTATAAAAAATAACTTATTCGCAATGTAAAGAATTAACACGTTTTTCAACTTGTTGTCTAGATATAATATACATAATTAAAGTTAATTATAATAATTTATACATATAATAAAATTGTTACCAAGCCGAATCTGTACATTAAATATTTTTTTGGAAAATCTTATTAAAGTAGACGTTATCCGCATCACGAAAAAAAGAATGGACAGATTTTGATGAAATTTGGTATAATGATAGCCGGTTATCCAGGTCAACATACAGGATACTTTTTACTGCGGGAAAATATCTCATCTCTGAGCTAAACGTCAAAACGTAACTAGGGACGAACCCGAGCGGAGTAAGGGTAAGTCGCTAGTTACACTATAAAGATAATAACGTTGAATATAGATAATTTGTTTAAAGCATCTTTTCGTCTATCTATTATGCGATTAAAGCAATTTCTAAATATAATTATCCTGGAGCTTTTACTTCTCGTAAGCACTTACGTAATTTTGGAAAGTTTACGTATTGATCGAAAGTGAATTGCTGCGACTCGAAGTTACATCATATGTTGTTTTGTATTAGGTAGGATACGATCATTCTAAAACATTTTTTTTAACAATTAATTGTTGAAATATTACCATAATATGATTTATAAAGATACGTTTTAACGTTTAGTATAGATTTCTCAGAGATGAGATATTTTCTTGTACTAAAAAGTATTCTATATGTTGAGCCGGATAATGAGCTATCATCATACCAAATTTCATCAAAATCCCTTCAGTGGTTTTTCCGTGATGCGGTCAAAGACAGACAGACAGACTGACACACTAAAATTCTAAAAACTATAGATTCGGCCTCTGTATCGATAATAATATCTATTTCAATAAGATTTCTCAAAAAATATTTTATGTACAGATTCGGCTTAATTAAAATTTCATTATATGTATAGATTAAGATGCGTGAGGAGACAGAGACATAGAAAAACAAACACAATTTTACATAATATGATCATACTTTAACTAGTATTATAAATGCTAGTTTATATGTGTGTGTATGTTTGTTCCTCCTTCACGATGAAACCGTTAGACGGAATTTTACGAAGTAAAAAAAAAATATGTCGAGACACAGCACGATCTAGTTCCGTGGTAAGCTACGAAACTTGTGCTATGGATACCAGATAGTTGATACACTACACATATATAACTTTAAATACATACATATTATAAATATAAACACCCGTGACTGGAGTACAAGCATTCGTGCTCATTACACAAATGAATCCAAGCGGGACTCGAACCCGCGACCGCTCGCGCAACAAGTAAGGTCACTACATACCGAGCCAAAAGTGTTGCCAAATTAAATACATAGATTATGTACATATATCATGGATTAACACATGGGCTACTGTTAGGCATCTAGGGACATACATATATACTTACATCGAAAGCTAAATGCGTGTAGTATGCGGCGGGGCCGGCCGCGTCCGCCTCTTGCGCGCGCAGCCCGAAGCGCGCCAGCACGTGCAGCGCCGAGATACCCACCAGCAGGCACTGCACATATACACAATACTATATTCAAGTGCAATACATAAACTACCTTGCCCTATATTTAGCATACCAGTCGGTTGAAACTGTTATTTTACTGAGGTCCTGGGTTCGAGTCCCGGCTACGGCTGAGTATAATTATTGAGTTTTTCTGTTAAGATATTCTCAGTAGTAGCGTTATCAAGTTAGTGGTGTTGCATCCACGTGGCTCGGAGAGCACCGAACTATCACCGGTCGTGTCGTGTATTAGGTATCGTCCCATGGGACTTTGGGAGTAAAAGTAATATACAGTAGCAGAGGCAGTGGTAGCCCAGTGGTAACGCGCTCGCTTGGATAACCGAGTGAAGCGGGTTCAAATCCCGGGTCTCGCACCTATGATATTTTCATGTGCGAATCATTTCTAATTTGATTACCACTTGCCTTACGGTGAAGGAAAACATCGTGAGGAAACCTGCATGTCTGAGAGAACCTAGCAAGTTTTCGAACGACATGTGAAGTCCGCCAACCTGCACTTGGCCAGCGTGGTGGACTATGGCCTGATCCCCCTCGTATTGAAGGGAGGCCCGTGCCCAGCAGTGGGACGTTAAAAAGGGCTGAATACATACATACATACATACACAGTACAAGTTATGTCTGCGCGTACACCGACGGACGCGCTGCCGCTGCACTATAATATTGAAATTGCGCTATAATGATGAGCTGAATTATGCCAAAAACTAGTTATACTATAAAAAAAAATCTTACTTTGATATATTGATAACAACTACATATCATTAATTAAATTCGTAATTTTGGTGTTTAGGAATTATGTATCAGATAAAAAATGAATATTCATCATATAACATCGCTATATGATATAAAGTACTTCGCCGCTCAGAATTTGTGTACGGATTTTAAAATGGTATTCACCATAGAGACATATTGATGCCTTAATCTATAAACATTTTACGAAAATAAACTCTCTTCTTAGTATTTGATATAGATTTAAAAGATTTGTGAATTAAAACGAAAAAAGTTCTTTTCATCTGAGAGCTTGTGTTTTTTTATAAATGCGAAGGACATCTAGTGTATTAAGTTGACAAGTTTGTTCAAACATGACTATAAGCTTTGTACTTATAAAGAAAAGTACCTATTTATGGACTTATAATACTTACACACAATATAAATGAAACAATGAAATAAAATCGGAACAACGTACCTCAGCGGCCATGAAGGCGAAGGTGTCCTTGCCGACGGGCAGGCCCCAGGTGACGGCCACAGCCATCAATGCCGCGGCCGCGCACAGGATGCCCACAAGCAGACACAGGAGCCGCGTGTGCGCCCAGCGTTCTGCACTCGGAGATGATGACAGCTGCGGATATACAATATTTTTCTACTATTTCATCTATATAAGAGCACTCTGAAAGTGGACTCCTCTAGTCCTCCATAATTTTTTTTAATTTTTCCAATTTTTCGTCTAAACCAGCAATCATATCAAAACTAAATACAAATTCACTTCTTAAGGCCACTATTGACTTTATGAGATGTTTTCGCTCACCCTCGCTTCGCTCGGGTTCGCCACTAGGAAAACATACACAAACCTATTCCACGGGAACCGTATAATTTTCTGGAATAAAAGTAGCCTATGCGTTCTTCCAGCGTCCAGTCTATAATCTATCTCTGTGCCAAATTTTATCCAGATCAATTCAGCCGTTCTGGCGTGAAAGTGTAACAAACAACCAAACTCACAAAATTTCACATTTATAATATTAAAAATACGGAAATACATTAAAAATTTAAAAAAACCCCTACGCAAAAAAAAACTTACAGTTTAAGGAACACACTTAAAAATTAAATAATTTTGGAAAAGAGCTGATGAACTCAAACATAGCTAAGAACAACCGCAAGGAAACTAGCTTTCAAATGAAAAAGACCGCATCGAAATCGGTCCATCCGTTTGAGAGCTACGATGCCACAGACAGACATACAGACACCCAGACAGACAGACATCGACGTAAAACTTATAACACCCCTTTTTTTGCGTCGGAGGTTAAAAAATAATACGGATATAATTAACTTAATTAAATAGCGATTAAAGAGCTCTAGTACGAAATTCTCTATTTGTCATTGAGAAATGTCGTGGCATCACTGTTTCGATATTCCAATTAGAAAGCATATTATAAAAAGAATAATATAAATTGTGAATATTCATCGGGTTTAGCAGATGATGAATGTTAGCATTATATATAAGTAGTAGTAAATAAATAACTCAGTTGAACGACCCGACTGTTAGACAAATGAGTCAAAAATCAAAATGTAAATGCGCGCCATTAGCTTTACAAGAGACTTTTGTCTTTTATCAGCTAATAGTTTAGTAAGTTTAATTATTTACATATATAAAGATATATAGGTACAAGTGCACGAAAAACAAAAACAAATCTATCCCACGGGAACCGTCCATTATTCCGGGATAAATAGAAGCCTATGTGCTATTCCAGACTATAATCTATCTCTGTGCCAGGTTTCATCCAGATCTGTTCAGCCGTTCTGGCGTGATTGAGTAACGAATTATATGACCGACTGCTTTTTGGTGATGATTAATTAGTAATCAGGAAAGAGTAATGCTATAATACCTCAATGTATATGAGATAGACACAATATTAGGTTTCTTCTTGATTCATCTTCAAAGCGTTAAACTTAAAATACCTAACATTTTTGGTAACTGTTGTACTAATTTTCATAATGTTCTTAGATTTTCCGTCTGAGCGGGCTCTAACACTGTTAAGTTGCTAAGTGTCTGTATTTGACATTATCGATTTATACCTGCAAAAAACAACGTAAATCATATGCGTCCTTGTTATGTTTTTGAATTAAAAAAATTAACCTTCCGTTAGTTGCGTATCAAAGGCGCAAAGAAGCAAATAAATGCGAATCATGAATATATTATATATCATATTTCCTACTATTAAATATTTGGTAATCGTTTGTTAGAACAAATTTAAATACACTTCACTATGTTTCCTGGAAAGTTTATTCAAATACTTCAAAATCACTTTAGCAAAATATGATTCATCATCACTAGGTAGTAGGTACCTGCCATTGTGTTATACAAATAATTATCTTTTAACTTTTATTAATTATTTATTAATGTTTGTTTATGATCGTATTCCAACAAAATATTAGCGATAAGAAGCGAATAGGTGATAACCGTAGGTATATCGTTAAATCTAAAAAAAAACCGTGTTATATAAGAGAAATATATGTATTTTGAGATATGTATATTGCGTTTAATTGTAAATCCACGTACGTGAATATTAGACATTTAAATAAAACTGTCTTTTCGGTTCTTTTTTTTCGCGGATTTATTTTGATTTTTGTTTTCCGACGTTTCGATTGCTTTACAGCAATCATGGTCACGGGAGAGACTAAAGTGTTAGATGTCTCAAAGGCACTATATAGGTAGTTGTTACAGACAGCCTACCCACAAAATAACAAAATGAATTCAAAATTTTGAAAATTGGCACCAAAATACCTTACAATATTTGTTAATTTTAATTTTAAACATTTTTATCATTTTAATTAATACTTGAAATATGGAATATTATTTACATAATTTTAGCTATTATTATTATAATTATTAATTTTTTTTTAGAAAACTTATTATTATATTATTGTTTAGTAATCTATATATTTAGTGTTACCATTATTATATTTATAACCATAAAGAAAATATTTAAGCCACATTAGTGTTCTATGTGTACTTTAGAAAATTAAAATTAATTAATAATTACATTTACAAATGAAAAATATTTATTTGAAATACTGTTATTATGATCTACACAGTAAGAACTTACTACATCTGTCTGTTATGTTTAGATTTATTATTAGATTTTATAAAATTAATAACAGGATCCCACGAAGATGGTAATACCCAGCTATCTTCCCTATTAAAATTTGGATGTTTTTTAATTTCCTTCGAATAGATTCCCTCGAAAAAAAATATGTAACAATTATAATAATAATAGCTAAAATTATGTAAATAATATTCCATATTTCAAGTATAAAATAATTAAAATTATAAAAATGTTTAAAATTAACAAATATTGTAAGGTACTTTGGTGCCTTACAATGTATGTATGTATTCAGCCCTTTTTAACGTCCCACTGCTGGGCACGGGCCTCCCTTTCAATACGAGGGGAATCAGGCCATAGTCCACCACGCTGGCCAAGTGCGGGTTGGCGGACTTCACATGTCTTTCGAAAATTTGGTAGGCTCTCTCAGACATGCAGATTTCCTCACGATGTTTTCCTTCACCGTAAGGCAAGTGGTAATCATGTTATAAATGATTCACACATGAAAATATCAGAGGTGCAAGACCCGGAATTTGAACCCGCTTCACTCGGATACCGAAGCGAGCGAGTTACACTTACAATATTAATTTTCAAAATTTTGAATTCATTTTGTTATTTTGTGGGTAGGCTATCTGTAACAACTACGTATATAATGCCTTTGAGACATCTAACACTTTAGTCTCTCCCGTGACTATGATTGCTGTAAAGCAATCGAAACGTCGGGTATCAAAAATCAAAACGAAAAAATAGTTTTATTTAAATATTTTTCATGTCTTAGTGAACGACACAGGTATAAAAGTGTTAAGTTTGAGCATTAATGCAACAATAACAGTAATATCCACTTTCTAGTTTTTAAAATGAAAATATCGCCTTGTTACCGTGTAGCAGAAATGTCACAAGTTAACCGTAATAAATTAAAGTTAAAAAGAATACAAAATGTAGTCAATTTACTCTGTCCAATGTAGAGCGGGCAGAATTTTGATTTTGCTTTAAAGTTATGAAATCCCTAATATGTACTTTAGATTTCACAGCATCTTTAAAAACAATGTATCCAGGTTTCTAGCAGGAGTCGTTAATCGTCAATCATAATAGACGGCGATACTGCTCGATTTGCTAATTCATTTAATTTCCCCTTTCATAACAATTTATCTTACTGAATTTAGTTGAGTTAGTGCAGTCGAATTTGATATATATTTATATTCCAAAGAAAAAGATACATACAGGCAAACATAGAACCTCCTCATTTCTGGAAGTTGGTTAAAAGAACAATTTTTAGTTCGGGCAATTAATGATGTCAGATTGGGAAATATCGTACACATTTCTGTCGGTGCGGCAACACAATGATTATTGTTTAAAAAACTGCGAGAGTCACAAAAAATACTTGAAATAAGGACAAACGGATATCCCCATGTAATAAAATGAAGCTGTCAATTGAACATTTTAGAAATATAACATAACTAGGGACTCACTCTCGCTTCGGTCAGTTTCGTCCCTACGTTGATTCCCCATAGAAACTTTCATCCCATTTTCACCTTCTTAAGGGATGACTTCCGGAATAAAAAATATCCTATGTCCTTCCCAGGGTCTCAAACTAACTTCTTACCAAATTTCATTTAAATCGGTCCAGTAGTTTTTGAGGTTATTCGTTACAAACATACAAAAATAGAAATCTTACCTCTTGATAATAGTACTGTACGCTACTTCGTAAAAATATATGTATCACTGCAGGTATTCTAATTGGCAGGATACATTTTAGTCAAAACGTAGTAAATAATTGAGATTAGTAAAAATTATTCTGTTATCATATTATTGAACAAAAATATTATTTAAAGAAAAGAGCAACTGTGTTGTCGAGTTTCTCGACGACACTTCATAGCCGATTTGCATTCCGAGTCGGCGCGGTGGCAGATTACTCATCGACTTACATACATTTAAATGTAAAAAAATTAAAGTCTAAAAAATGATGAATCCTACTAATATTATAAATGCGAAACTTTGTGAGGATGTATGGATGTTTGTTACTCTTTCACGCAAAAACTACATAATGGATTTTAATGAAACTTTCTAATAATGAAAAATGTACGGTTCCCGTGGGATAGATTTGTTTTGTTTTTAGTCGGCGTAATGTTAAGTTGGCGAACCCGAGCGAAGCGAAGGGTGAGCCGTTAGTAAGTATATTTTGATTATTGTTATGATTTTACATATACTGTAAACATTTATCTAATATATTTAAACGAGCAATTCTTGTATATTTATATCTTTATACCAGCGATCTCGGAAACGGCTTTAACGATTTCGATTTCGCTGAAATTTGGTATGTGGCGGCTTTCGGGGGGCAAAAATTGATCTAGATTAGTCTCACGTCTGGGAAAACGCGTGTTTTCGAGTTTTCATGCAGTTTTTTTTTTTTGCATTATTTCACACAGAATATGGTTGATAATTTCTTACAATCGGTTGTAAGCATCGTGGTCAAGCGGTCAACGCGTAAATTAGACAACATATGTCCGGGATCGAATCCCAGTTGGAATATAAAGTTTTTTTACTTTTGTTTTTTTATTTATTCAAGTTTTTAGTTTTTTTGTCTAAAAAATACGATATAACAAAAAAGAACTCCGAGCGCAGCTCGGTCGCCCAGGTACTATATTTTTATGAATCTTAAATTAAGTTTTATTTAACCAGTTTTTAATTTAACAAATTAAACAGGTTTTTCTTAATTTATACCAACAAAAACTATGCAAGATATGATTTCAAGTTTATCACTTGTCTGATTTTGTGGAAAGATGTGGATATTTATATCAACTTGACCTTTAAGGAAAAATAGATAAACATAACACGAAATCGCTGTCTATCCATACGGATATATACGCTAGCTAATTTCAACTCATGTGGATTTTATTATTATCCATCAAATATCATACAGAAAGTTTATGTGTATAATACAATAGAGTATATGCTTATGTTTGTTTAAATATCTATCAACTGGAATCATTCAACGGAATCTAAATAATTATTTTCCTGATTCCTCTTAAATATTTTTTTTATTTAACTTGTTTTTAATTTGTTCAATACCTATAGCAAGACGCAACACCACTGATTAGAAAAAAACGTGACGTTACATGTTACGTCAACAGGTTTGTATTGTTGACATTTGTGTGGTATTTATCTATACTAATATTATAAAGAGGAAGGATTTGATTGTTTGTTTGTTCGCACCGATTAGGCTCCGAAACTACTGAACCGATTAAGATGAAACTTGGTAATAAGATAGTTCGAGACCCTGGGAAGGATATTGGATAGTTTTTATCCCGGAAATCATGCTTTAAGAGAGTGAAAATGGGGATGAAAGTTTGTATGGGGAATCAACGCAGGGACGAACCCGAGCGAAGCGAGAGTAAGTCGCTAGTAGTTAGTAAAGCCTAACGGGCTTTTTAATGATTACACGTTAAAACTTCACTATTCACTTCAGTAGCTTCATTTTGACGAGGCGCCCAACTTTTCTTTCTACTAAAGTTGATAGTGGTAGATACAATTGTGGATTGATACGGAACAAGTCGAAATGGTAATTGTCTAAAAATTATTACTAACAGTTACGTTAACTTACTACATCTAAGTAAGTTCTTACTGTGTAGATGAAAATAACAGTATTTCAAATTAATATTTTTCATTTGTTAATGTATGTCTTAATTAATTTTAATCTTCTAAAGTACACATAGAACAATAATGTGGCTTAAATAATTAATATTTTATTTTTCCTTATAGTTTATAAATAATAATGGTAACACTAAAAATATAGATTATTAAACAATAATACAATAATAAATTTTCTAAAAAATTGAAATAATTATAATAATAAAAGCTAAATTTTTTTTTTTATTAAAAATATTTTTTTTTTATTATTAAATGAAAAATTGAAATAATATTCCATATTTCAAGTATAAAATAATTAAAATTATAAAAATGTTTAAAATTAAAATTAACAAATATTTACTTTATTAACAAATATTTACTTTATTTAGTACTTTGATGCCAATTTTCAAAATTTTGAATTCATTTTTGTTATTTTGTGGGTAGGCTGTCTGTAACAACTAACTAGCTTTTGAGACATCTAACACCTTAGTCTCTCCCGTGACCATGATTGCTGTAAAGCAATCGAAACGTCGGGAACTAAAAATCAAAATAAATCCGCGAAAAAATCCGAAAAGATAGTTTTATTTAAATGTCTAATATTCGCGTAAATCTAAGAAAGTATCTACCTAATACGTGTAAGACTAGAAGTAGGTGGCAGGCGTAGGTTGTTAAATATAATGTAATAACTACAATCTATATTTAGAAATTCGTCGAAGCTCGTTGATATAATTAAGATGGATTCACTAAGGATACGTTATAAGATAGTGAAGCGTCAGCTGCGTCTACAATCTACATCGTTATTCTATTCTCCGAGGATAACCAGACAATATTTCAAAAAAGAGAGGTCAAATAATCGCTTAATCATTGCTGCATAATTTATAATTATAATTATTCTTAAATTTTTTTTTTTTTTTTTTTTTTTATGCGAATCAGTGACAAACGAGCAGACAGTCCACCTGATGGAAAGCAGTACCTGTCGCCCATAACACCTACGGTTCATGCACTTAGGTTTTAAGTAACAAAAATGCAGAACCACAGGTGCGTTGTCACTGTGAGGACTAAGATGATATGCCTCTTGCCTGTAATTGCGCTGGCTACCTTATCCTTCAAACCGGAACGCAACAATGCGATCATTGTTGCTTGGCGGCAGAAATAGATAAGGGGGTGGTACCCATCCAGTCGGACTCCTCAGGCTTGACAGAGTCCTACCACCGGTATTCTTAAATATCAGTATTATTAACTGACGCAGGAAACGTAAATCAATGTACTTTTAATGTGATACTTCCTTACCATTAACCAATTATAACTAATGAAAACTAATATAGGATTATGGTAAAACTATTTTAGCTTAAAATAGTTAAAAGTATAAATAAAACGACCCAGCGTGAAAACGACGACAGCTGTAGTAATTTAAACAAAATCAATACATATAATAAAATTGTAACTAAGCCGAATCTGTATGTAAAATTTTTTTTTGGAAAATCTTATTGAAATAGGCATTATTATCGATACAGAGTCCGAATCTACAGTTTTTAGAATTTTTGTCTGTCTCTCTGTTACCGCATCACAGAAAAACCACTGGAGGGATTTTGATGAAATTTAGTATGGTGATAGCTGGTTATCCGGGTCAACATAAAGGATACTTTTTACCGCGGGAAAATATCTCATTTCTGAGAAACAAATCCAAAAACTGCAATGTAAGAGTATACTAATATGTAAAACCTAAGAATTTGGTTTTTGGTCATCTAAACGCGGGCGGAGCCGCGGGAAATGCTAGTAGTATAAAAATATACAATAGGTTAGCTTATATAAAATACATCATATAGTATAAAGGACTGCGTTCATATTTCAACAATAACTAAAGTAATTGCTTGACTATATATCATGTAGTGCACAAAGTTTACTTTTTAAATTCGAGGTACACAGTGGGTTTGATCCTCCACCATAGAATCAACAACAAAGCGACGTCAGTTTCTGCATCGGTTTATTTTATAGGGTAGAGAATGGCATAGGCTGCCTATTTTGGCCCTAAGACCTAAATAGGGCAGTCCAATTTCTTTGTACGGAATGGAGTATCTGCAGGTACTAACTAGCATAAGACTATGTCATTTGTATTAAAATATAAATAAATATTATGAGCATTAGCAAACGAAAGGCAGTTTTAAACATATTTTGTTTACAATTGAGCGGTTCGAGTGGTATTTGCATCAAAAATCATCAAGATAATTATCTCGTATAACGCGAACGAAGTCAAGGACAACAACTAGCAACCAATCAGTGTAATATAAATAATGAATAATAATTATTAGAATTCTAGAATCTACTTGTCCAACAGCAGCCTCATGCGATCTGTCAACGCGACATCTCACGCACCTTGCCTCACATCACCTTAGCCATCCAAGTGTCACTTCAATTCTAACCACAAAATATATCTGTTCAATATAATAAAATTAGTTTTTGAGTTTTTGTCATTCGCATAATAAATATGGTAGATAGTTGATAAATTAACTTAAGTTTTAATCCAAAATATAAACTATCACAGGAATCTCACGCAAATCTGCTCAGCCGTGCAGAGCGTAAAGAAGTATCAAACATAAACCCTCACAAGCTATCGCTTTTAGGGTTTCGTACCGGAAGGGTGCCAACGGAACCCTATTACTAAGCCTCCGCTGTCCGTCTGTCCGTCCGTCTGTTAGAGGGCTGTATCTCATGAAGCGTAATAGGTAGAGAGATGAAATTTTCACAGAGTACGTATATCTATTGCCCTTATAACAACAAATAATACAAATAAAAAAATTAAAATACTAAATATAATATAAATACTATAGGTATCAATAAAAAGTACATGTACGATAGTACGAAACCCTTCGTGTGCGAATTCAACTCACACTCGAGCGATTTTTATTATTATTTGATTTGATTGTTACTTGGTTGCGATCTAATTATTAAGGTTGACCTTTTGTTGCATGTCAAATCAATGTTTGGTTGAAAAGTTAGGCTCAAAATCAAACGTTTTAAGAATCTTCTTTAAGACTGAATGTATGTCTGTATTAATATTATAAATGTGAATGTGTGTTTGTTTATTTGTTTGTCCTTCTTTCACCTCAAAACAGAGTGACGGATTAGCGTGATTTTTTGTGTGGAGATAGTTGGAGGGCTGGAGAGTGACATAGGCAAATTTTACCGCGAGAAATTATCTCATTCCCACGGGGAAACACGTTATAATGTAACCCAAAAAAATATGTATGATCAGAATTACTTGAAACTTGGTATTAATGCTCTTCAATAGGGGATGAAAGTTTGTATGAAAGCTATCTTTTTAGTTTTTTTTTAAGTTTTAACGCGAGCGAAGCCGCGGGGTCTACTAGTATATATTTTCCTTTAGTTTGTTTCAAACTAAAGGCATTAAGTAAGTTTATTTACACGTAAATTATTTATCAAGATATAGTACCTGTTATAGAATATAGATTTAAATATCATAATTAAAAAACTTGGAATTAATAAAATTAGCAAGAAATGATTACTTCGCAAGTGCATGCGATACCATTAGATAATAATTAAATGTATAATAAACTATTTAAATAAAATGAAGTGACGTTACGTTGTCCGTGCGTAGTGGAAGAAAAACTTTAACGTATATTAATCTTATAATATAGTATTTATAATATAGTAATTATAATATAGTACATATATGAAAAAATTAATTGGCGTTCGTTCGCCTTGTCAAAACACAAAAAAACGGCGGGCTCGATTTAATTTTTTTTTTGTTTTGTTGGGGATGTGAGTTTGAATATAAAAAAAATTAAAACCAAAAAAAAAACAGCTGGAAAATCGAAAAGTTTAGAACTGTTTATTATGTGCCTATGTATATAATGTATACATATGTAATTCAGTCTATCTATTCCATACTATCCGTTAAAACGTACATAGGGGATGAATCGCTAGTTGAATATAAATAAATAAATATTTATATAAATCTTCATCTATTACTCAGTAATAAGAAAATCACTACATTTTCCATGGTGTAAGGTGTAGACCCTATGTTAATAAGAGTTACATATTCCGTATATTTTGTTTTTAGACTTAAGGTACCTATTCCTAAAGTAACAGTAAAAATTATGTCAGGTTACATTAAAACCTGTGCAGCAAAATCTATAGTTAATACGTGTTATAATGGCATAAATTCTGCTTATGAAAAAGCTTATAACTCTGAATCTTTTACTGAGTTTCTTAAGTAGTGTGTACGTGACATATGAACATGTATATCAAACAAACAGATATAACAGCAGCAACTTCCTGCCACTTTGCCTGCGTGTGTAAATATTTCCACTGAATATTACAAACGTATATGCACGTAGCGCGCGACATACTTTGTAGATAACGTGACGTGCAACTAAAATAATCATAAAAAAATGTTTTTGTTGCAAAATATTATATCACTAGCGACTCACGCTCGCTTCCCTCGCGTTCGTCCCTACGTACGTTTTCACGGGTAGCTATGTTTAGGTATACATAAATAGTAGCTTGCTACTCCCAAGATTTAAATTATATAGCGATTTACCCTCGTCTTGCTCGGGTGCGTAGGCCGTACGCCGATTTTGTTCATAATTTCATTGCTTTTAATTTTTTTTCGCGGAACCCTGATTCTTTTTCCAAAATAAAAGTAGCCTAAGTTACTCCCTATAACATCAGCTATCTGCCAGTGAAAGTCCCGTCAAAATCGGTCCAGCCGTTTCGGAGATTAGCCGGTACAAGTAGACAGACAGACAGACAAAAATTGAAAAAAATGATGTTTTGGTATATGTACCGTGTATACATCCATATGCATTTAGTAAAAAGCGGTTATTTTAATATTACAAACAGACACTCCAATTTTATTTATCTGTATAGATACGACGACGACACAATGTTTACGACTTCTGGAGGAATACAACTCGGCTTTTGACTTAAATAAAAAAGCAGTTCAAACATCTATCTCATTATCAAAATTAAAAAAAAAGACTTGCCATAATACAAGTTTACTTACAGACAAACCTCTTTAAAGTCATAAAAAAATATTAGATGCATTTTCTTATTTTTTCGTAATTTGACTTCAACATTCTCAAGCGGTTCACATACGACACCTACTTTTTAAATTTCAGTTCTTTACTACCATTATTCTTTGACTAAAATGGCTTTAGTATACGGACGGACATGACGACATTATACAGATTCCGTTTTCTCTTCGAGGCTTTGGCTACGGAACCCCAAAAACAGTTTTGACAAGAACTGGGAGATACAACCCTTTTAAAGCTAACGTGAACCCGTCACTTATCTAAAAATTACCAAAAACCACTATGAGTCAAAACTCTCAAGCCACAATAGTCTCTCACAAATTTTCAAATTCAAATTCAAAATATTTTATTCAGCATTAAATTATTACAATTTTTTACTGAACGTCATGAGTCTACTACCTACATGTATGATTCATTTATGTTTTACTACACCTTGTAATATACATTTTGAATTGTGAAATAATTTAATGAACCTACAACGAATGTGTCACTGTTGGATAACTGTTTTGGTTTAAAATATTACTTTAAAATATCAGAATTTAATGCTACGAAAGCATGCAGGTGAAAAAAGTTATTTTTTTTTTGAATTTGAGGTGTTTAAATGTTTTTAATTTTTATATGTATATGCATAATTAAAGGATGTTTTAAGTATTGGCATCAATGTTTTTTTTTTCTATATGAATAGTTAGCGAGTCAAAGAGAGAATGACTAATTATTTATTTTATTATATAACTAGCGACTCACCCTCGCTTCGCTCGGGTTCGCCTCAAGACAAACAAAAACAAATCTATCTCACGGGAACTGTACATTTATCCGGGATAAAAAATAGCCTATTTGTTATTCTATATTCCTGATCTATGAACTATATTATTGTAAAGTTTCATTAAAATCCAATCAGTAGTTTTTGTGTACTAAGCTGTATAAGTTACTATAGTTTTTTTAACTACCCCACGAGAATTCTATAATTTTCCGGGATGAAAAGTATCTAAAATGTTGACCGGGGATATACGGTACCACCATACAAAATTTCATTTAAATCGGTCAACAGTTTCGAAAATTAGCCCGTAGAAACAGACAAACAGACAGATAAACAAAAAATTAGAAAAAAATCTGAATTTGTTTTATTTCTCTTCTAACATCCCCCTGACTCGGTTTTAAGCATTTTTTTCAATGTATAGAAGAAGTTCACGATGCAAATAAGTCAGTTACATACATAAGTTCGCTTATGATATGTGGCGGGTCTTAGAGAAACAAACTTTTACTGCAGGCAGAACAGTGGCAATAGAATGAGTCTAGTGAAGATAGCACGATTTCATTTTATTAAAAAAACACAAATTATAACAGACTCTTAGTCTAGAGTATTTTTTAAAGATAGATATTTAAGTATCGACTTAATATTTGTATGAAAATTTTACTTATATTCGTAAAAATATCGATTTCTGCAAGAAATTGTAACGCATATCTATTAAATTGTTATACTCATGACACGGTTAAACACAACCTCTAATCAAATCTTTATAAGAACAATGTATGAGTTGTACAACAGAATCCCAGAAAACGATCAAAAAGATTCTTTTTCTATTTTTGATTTTTTGATTGTTTGTTGATGGTATTTAACATTTGGATAGGTAATAATTACACAAAAACCGTTTTCTAAAAGCACACCGTAGGAAGTATATTATGATTGCCTCCAAGCTATTAATGTTGGGTGTAGTTAAATTTTAATTTTATACAGTACCTACATATAAGGTGGGACCTTTTATTGTCATATTCAGATCGTCACAAGAGCTTACTGAACATTCACTGTAACCCTCTAGTACTGTTTGCATTTCAATACGTTAGAAGCAAACAGACCGAATCGTAAATATTTATAATTATTATTTTTACTTATAGATTGATAAATTTGATGATTACATCTTTTAATTATCACTATCTATTTTATAATTTATTATTGTATTGTGTTTTTATATTAAATTACGATGTTAGTGACCTCAATCGCGAATCTTATCTGTTGTACTCGCACTCAATGTTTAAATAAACACTTAGTTTGCGATGATAACGATGTAATCGTCACGCAATTTTAAATATGTAATGAACGTCACTATATTGTGTTAGGGGTATAAGATAAGTTTTTTTTATATTTAAATAAAAAAGTTTCCATGATAACTATATTTACAAATCCTTTAAAAGTATAAAAAATGTTTCTACCTATAAAACTTTTATATCATTGCTCTTATCTAAATACCATAAGTCGATATATAAAAGGGTAGCTTTGTTTACGAAGTACAACATGTACTTTGTATTAATAAAAAATAATTACAAAGGACACTCACGTAGTCAAACCTGTCCTTGCAGAGTTGTCCGAGCAGGTGCAGGAAGCCGAGCAGCGTGAACCAGGAGCACCACAGCAGCACCTCGTCCATGTACTGCACGTTGAGGACGCCGAACACGAAGATGAACTTGTAGAACACGTAGTTCCAGAACTTGTCCTTCACCCGCTGGGCTTCGGCCACCCGGAGCTTGCCGAACACCAGCCTCTGGATGAAGAAGCCGAACAACGCCAGCGAACAATACGCCATATTGATAAGTGTCTGTAAACAAAGAAGTATTTACGTTAATATTCATAAACACAATTTGGTCATTGATAAAATTCTGTTTTAGCTCTCATTGTAGATAAACGAAACGCCTCTTATTGGTGAGGATCATCCTGACGTCACGTCGTCTTACTACAGATCTATACCACATGGGAGCAGGATAAACGATACCTAACCTTTAATTCATAAATTATGTATTTCATTCAAAAATCAAGTCTGCCTGTCAACATGCCTGCGTCGGTGTCTCCGTCCGATTACAACATGGGTGTCTTCAAGGCAAGAGTGAATAGGTGGCTACTGAATTAGTGCGACTTACCATCTACGACTGTGCTACCACTTACCATCAGGTGGAACGTTGTCAAGCACTAATTAAGAATACTAGAAAAAAAAGTCTACTTATAGTACGGTAAAGAAGTATAGATATGAGGAATAAAACTAATGATTTAATTTAAGGATTTCTAACGTATAATTTTCATTGAGCTTTAATTTTTTTTTTATGCGATTCAGTGACAAACGAGCAGCCAGACCACCTGATGGAAAGCAGTACCTGTCGCCCATAACACCTACGGTTCATGCACTTAGGTTTTAAGTAACACAAATGCAGAACCACAGGTGCGTTGTCGTGCGTTTAATAGAGTTAGATATATGTATTAAAAGTAGTACACATATAATAAAAGTGTAACTAATCGCTGTGTGTATGGAAGATATTTGAGAAAAACTATTATTGGGGGATCTTTAATAATATAACCAAGCAATAGAACCTAAAACAATGATTTTTAGAATTGTTATCTGTTTGTCTGTGCGTTTGTGCGCACAATTTCAGAAACAGCTCAACCGATTTGGGTGCGAGTTTCACTAATGTATTGTGATAAGTTTATCATATTATAGTGTTTGTTTTATTTCAATCGGTTCGTAAATAAAAAAGTTATGTCAACTTAAAGAATCCATGTCATAGTCGTAAATATTATTGTTATAAACAAATAGTATTGAAGGGAGGCCCGTGCCCAGCAGTGGGACGTTAAAAAGGGCTGAATACATACAAACAAATAGTACTTAAGTGACCGAGCTTCGATCAGAGTTTGTGGTACAATTTTCTTTATAATTTGGCTTAAAAAAAAATTTAAATATAACAAAAATAAAAACTTTGTATCTTGTGATTGTCAATCCTGTGCCTTGGCCTCTTGACCACGATGCTTAAGCCCGAGCGTAAAAAAATATCGACCATATTTTGCGAAAGAAAACCGCATGGAAACTCGAAAACACGCGTTTTTCCACACATAAAACTAATTTAGATCGATTTTTCGCCCCCGAAAACCTCCACATGCCAAATTTCAGCGAAATCGTTAGAGCCGTTTCCGAGATCGTCGGTATATATAAATAAATATACAAATATTGCTCGTTTAAAGGTATTAGATATAATAGTTTTTATGTGGATGAGGTGAGGAATATGTAAATTTGTATGGAACTGTACTTTAATCAATTCATAGAACCAGCGTGCTTATAGCTAAACAACGAATATGGAACATTCTCTTCGTCAGTGACAGCCACTGTACGTGTTGATCATCACGTAGAAAAATACGTGTTATTTACTGACTTGTCACACAGTGGCGATACACACTTATTTAAAAAAATTTTACATATACTATATATGCCACCTAGAATCTATCTAAGAATTAATTTAGAAAAAATAATTTAGTAATAATTATATAATATCTAGATTTTTTCCTAAATCTTTCTAAATAGGTAGGCACTCTACCGGTTAACATGTTAGGTAGAATAATACCGGGAATCAATATTTGTTTTGAACTGAGAAGAATGAAAAAATAAGATTCCGACGAATTGAGAACTTTCTCTTTTTTTGAAGTCGGTTAAAAATATTTCTATTATTATTATAAAATATTAATATCAATAACCATTAGTTAACAGTAAAAACAACACTAGAAAAGTCGTCAATAAAAATGTGGATTAAAAAGAATAAAACATCAAACAGAGGAAAAAGTGAACTAAAGATGAAAACCTTGGAACATAGTAGAATCTTTAGTTTCTGCAAAATTCTCATTTTTCGCTTAAAATAGTTATTGTGGTAATAATCTCGAGCAATTAAATTCATTATGTCTGACAAATTCGACTTAAAAGAGTTTTAACATTAGGGCTTAACTTAACATTAGGGCGTATTTTAGTATTAGTCTAGTCAACAAGTTGAAAAACGTTTAAATAAAACGAGTTTCGACGGGAGAGACTTGAAAAACTAACTTGAAAAACGTGTTAATTCTTGCTACTGTGAATTAAAATACGTGCGACGCTAATCATCAAAAAATCTCGTGTTATTAAATATTAATTTAAACATTTGAAAAAATTACTGTCATTTAGACACTTGAATGAAAAAAATTCCGTCAGAAAAATAATATATGTATTAAAATAACCTAAAATTGTTAAATTAACTATTTTTTAAGCTCCCATTTACATTTAAAGCTAGATAATTGTTAAACAAAAGCTCCTAGAAGAACTTCGCTTCGTGGAAATCATTTGGTAATAACTATACTAAAGGAAGCTTGATATCAGCATTCGGTATTTTTAATTGTTATTAACAATTAGTCTTTATATTATTCAATCGACTTTTTAACCGACTTCCAAAAGAGGAGGAGGTTCTCAATTCGACCGTATATATATATATATATATATATATATATATATATATATATATATATATATATATATGTATATATATATATATATATATATATATATATATATATATATATATATATTTTCAGTATTAGATAGTGAATGTTTTCGGCGCACGTAAGTGTCTACGCCACACATTTTATAATTTATATTTTTATCTTATTTATATATTAGCGTACCAGTTTGATAAGACATTGTTTTTGCCTAAACTTAATGTAATTAATATTAACATGTCTTTCAGCTGGTTGGGAATTACTTTTGCTATATTTAGGTCATTTGATTATCTATACATATAATAAAATTCTAACCAAGCCGAATCTGTACATTAAATATTTTTTGGAAAATCTTATTGAAATAGACATTATTATCGATGCAGAGGCCGAATCTATAGTTTTTAGAATTTTTGTCTGTCTGTCTGTCTGTTTGTTACCGCATCACAGAAAAACCACTGGAGAGATTTTGATGAAATTTGGTATGATGATAGCTGGATATCCGGATCAACATATAGGATACTTTTTACCGCGGGAGATTATCTCATTCCCACGGGAATACACGTTATAACACAACCCAAAAAATATTTATGATCAGAATTTTTTGAAACTTGGTATTAATGCTTTTCAATACAATTAAATAAATACGTGTTTTAGCGTTTTTTGAAATTCATCCCACAATGAGATAAAATAAGGGATGAAAATTTGTATGAAACCTATCTTTTTAAAGTTTTTTTGCTGTAGTTTTAGCGCGATCGAAGCGGCGGGTTTTGCTAGTTATTTGTAAACTAAAAAATATTATTTTTGTTCACTCATCCGTCGGGGTAATTTTAGAACTTGCTAGAAAGATTCAAAGAGATTTCAGGTACGCGGACGAATCGCCGGATCGGACGGATCGTCTTAATGAGGCATTCTGAGTACATTGCATTAAAATATTAACATTTGTTTGTTTACTTCCATTTGAATTTAGGTAGGGTATATTAATACATACTATATTGAATGATAAAATTCGTAAATAACAATGAAACAACAGTCTTTATTCGTTTTTTTAAATACATAAATAATGTGCATTTTTTAAATATCAGTAGCACGATAACAAAAACAACATCGTAACATTCTTATGCTCCGTCTGTTAATTCTTATAATACAACTAACATATTTAGCATAAAAATAGCTTATAACAAAGATAAACTAAAATGTTATGACATCTTAAACAGAATGGAAGCTTGCAAGGGTGTAACTTATTTATAAGTAGCCGTGACGTTTGACTAGGTACGTTTTCATGGTTAGGTTAGGTATACATAAATAGTAACTTGCTACTCCTAAGATATTCATTTAAGTTATATAGCGATTTACCTTCATTTTGCTTGGTTGCGTTCGGGGATTTTGTTCACAATTTCATGGGTTTTAATTTTTTTTCGCGGAACCCTGTTTTTTTTTATAAAATCAAAGTAGCCTAAGTTACTCCTTATAACATCAGCTATCTACCAGTGAAAGTCCCGTTAAAATCGGTTCAGCCGTTTTGGAGATTAGCCGGAACAAACAGACAGACAGACAGATAGACAGACAGCCAGACAGACAAAAATTGTAAAAAAAATAGTTTTGGTATCTATACCGTGTATACATCCATATGCATTTAGTAAAAAGCGGTTATTTTAATATTACAAACAGACACTCCAATTTTATTTATCTGTATAGATCATAGCAAAATAAATTTAAAAAAAGAGATCAGACCTGCTTCAGGTCCATGTGTTTTGCAAACCTACTCACTAATAAAACATATTATATAATGACGTTCGTTTCTAGCATGCAGGTTCTAATAGAAGAAATTAGGACTACCACATTTCATGAGTGAAGCATGTGTGATATAGTTGTTTATATTCTATACTTACGTTTTAACGTTTAGTATAGATTTCTCAGAGATGAGATATTTTCCCGCAGTAAAAAGTATCCTATATGTTGACCCGGATAACCAGCTATCATCATACCAAATTTCATCGAAATTCCTCCAGTGGTTTTTCCGTGATGCGGTCACAGATAGATAGACATACTGACAGACAGACAAATAGACAAAAAAAACTAAAAACTATAGATTCAGTCTATGTATCCTTAATATTGACTATTTTAATAAGATTTAAAAAAAATATTTAATGTACAGATTCGACTCACAACCAGTTAGAATTCTATAATATGAATAGACAAAATATTTTAATATTATGTAAATACTATATAGATACAGACGAAGATAGACGACCTTACTGAATCTTAAGAATATGCACGTGCAAGTGTCTTTTGCAAGGCTATTGCTCCCCGCGGACAAACAGAAAGTTTAAAAATACGTATACTAAATAGTTTCAATACTTCTTAATATCCATCCTACTCCAAGCAATATATTATTAATTACTATAATCAAAATGGTTTTAAAAAATTAAACAGTGCGTGTATGAATGTGTACACGCGCAAGAAGTAAAACTTCTGTAGGTTATCGGTACTTATTATGAAATTCAATTTATGTTTTAAATAATTAGGATAGATGAGATACTAAAAAAATAATAAAATAACGCATATTAGGCATATTACAATCATATATTTAGAGAATATCATTTAAGGAAAGAATATAATATTATATATCACTTGTCAGACAATAACAACGGTTACCATGGCAACAAACGTACGTACATGTTTTCGTAACGCATTCACCAGCTTACCCCCCGAGTCAAGCGTGCGTAAAGAAGTTTTACTTTAATTACTTCAAAATCCTTGAATTGTTAATATTTACAAAAAATATATATTTCAACGCTAATGTTAGTATGTTCTTTTTAGTTTGATTTAAACATCTTATACAATTTATTTCGCCAATACCGAGTAGTAGTCGTAGTCGTGATTTTGTTTTTCAAGTTCCTGTTTTTTGTTGTACTCAAAAAATATGGTATGGATTTATGGAATGGAGGTATCATACATGTATAATGTATATATACCTAAGGGGCCGTACTTAAATTACGTAACGCAATTTAAAGAGCTTTTTAATCCCTCCCCCCCCCGATGTAACAGATCGTAACAAAATGTCAACCTCTCCTCCCCCCTAGCCAAATGTACGTAATTTTTTGTTATGGAATATCGTCATTGCATAGTATTATTAGACACAGCGATACGCGTAAGATGGCTGTCACAGACGATCTAGTATAGCGCTAGTACTAGTACTAATTTGGCGCGAAAAATATCGTTAGTATTTTTCCATCAATTACCTAAAAATTATAGATTCAATTGGAAAAATTACGTACAAGCATTAAAAAACCCCCTCCCCCGAACCATAACGAATGGTAACAATCGAGCCTTACCCCCCTCCCCCCTTGCGTTCTGTTAGCCCGGGAAATCAGAAAGGCTTTTTAAAAAAGAATAAAATATTTATTAGGAATTAATTAGAATGGCAACCGCTCTGTTCAATGTTTTAACGCAGACCGACTGGTGTACGGGATGACGTTCTACGACTCGGAACATAATGCTGACGGCACTAGTTAAGGGGTTGCACATTCAGCATTATCCCTTGCATAATTAGGGTCTAACACCTCCCCCTTTAAGTAGAGGCTTTGGGGTTAAATTCAAAGCCTCTATTAAATTCTAGTTCTAAGTGGAGCTATAGCTGGAGTGTTACTGAGTTCAATTTCGGGGTCTTGTCTGTCGGTCATGTCTGGTTTTTTAGGAATCGTTTCCGCTAAAGATTTGTTAATATTAAATTTGAATTGAAAAGGGCGGTTGCTCGTCGGCTTACAAAACTTCTTAATAACTAAATATGATAAAAATGAAATCATTAAAATAAACATTATAATTACGAGAGCTGAATAATGTATTCCATATTCTACAATATGAGGCTGTTTTCGAGATTCAATTTTTCCCAAATCATCTAGAATAGTTTTAAATTCGTTTTTACTATCGGAGTTGAAATCATCCAAATCTATATTATGTAGGTAAACAGGGGACACATTATTCTTGACATCGTTTAGCTTAGCTAAATTACAGCAAGTATCATTTATAAGACTAAATTCTGGGAAATGATTGATAGGTGAAGAAATATTTAATACATTGTACTTAGGTATAAGTGTAGTACTTTTGCAATATCCGATACAGTCCTTAGGAATATGCAGTATTCCAGTTCCTAAAATATTTGTTTCGAATAGTTTAGAGCCAAGACAATCTATTGATATTTTCTGAGGGTCCGACTGTATAAAAATCCACTGATTATTCAACAGAGGTTTCCAAGTGTCAATTTTCCCTAATATTATCTTATTCTTACACTGTTGTGGCTTTTTACTTATCACTTTTGCTAACAACTCACTTTCACATGTAGGTTTTGCTTCCGTAGAGTAAACATTCTCAATGTCACAAATTAGGCTTCCGGAGCTCACACGTTTACAGATCTTTAAATCATTAAAAACACAGTAATGAGATTTGTCAATGGTCATTGCTATATATCTATTATCAGGAATAATTAGGGTAAACGAGTCAGGTTCTTTTAACTTATAAGGTGTCGGAAGGGCTATGTTATGGTACAGAACGTATTCTTTAGTTTTTACCAACGGTACTTGCAAAACAAACACAATCTTATTATTAATATAATAGCAAACTAGGTTAGATATACTTAAAATTACGTGAATAGAGTTAATATCTAAAACCACGGGCAACTCTAGGTCACTCGACAAATGCCTGTAACTATCTGCAAGCTCTCTGTGTAACTGTTTAGGTGTCATTATAGCAGGGTGAAGAATATTCTGACTGCTGAATAAGATGGCGTTGGTTACATCTTTTAATTGGAATGATAAGGTAAGTATAGAGGCTTCTAAGGTACTTAGTATTTCATTAATATTTGCAAGTATTTGCAACCCATTAGTCCTTTCATTAATAGTTTTAATACTTAGTGAGAGCGTGTTGATAGCTACATCGAGGTTATCCTCGTTTTCTCTTATCTTATATAAAGTGTCGTTATAATATCTTAATGTAGACTTAGTAACTAATATATTCTGTTTCATAAGCGAGGCTAACTGTTTTTCATCCTGCTGTAAGGATGTTATTGCTGTTTCATATTTTATGCCATCATTTTCATCTAGGGTACCAAATATCTGTTTCAAAATTGTTCCTATACCTCCTACCCAAGCGCTACGCTTGCTTCTATTATCAATAAGGTGTGAAATGGCGGAGAACTCTTTATTCATGTCTTGAAATCGCGCTGTTAGTGGTTGCAAAGAATTGTAACATTCTGACTCAATTTCCACGACTCGAGTCTCGCTGCATAGGTGCTTTATAATACTCAAGGTGTCTTCAATATTTTGTATATGTGGTTTAAAATGTGAAATATCTACCGGTATCAAGATTTGTAGTTGAACATTGTTAATTTTAAGTTTCCCTAGATAATCGTAATAGATCCCTGAACTTGAGGTTATTGGCTGGATAAAATCCGGTTGGGGTTGTCCCTGAGCTGAACTGTAAAGTAATAGTTACGATAAACTAAGGTAAGTAAATTATGCTTAATCTTATAATGTAATCTATTTTATACTATGACTTATTTATGATTATCAATCTATTTTATGTATTATTATTAATAATGTATACCTATTACCTATATTATATTAGCGATTTGGTACCTTGATCGTCCTAAGGTAAGTATTTACAGATTATTCTCGACAACTTCGGCCGGTTTTACCTGGTCAAAATGATGCGTAACATGACGCCTATTGATTAATAAGGTAAGTGTATTATTACCATTAATTTTAATGACCTTATATGGACCCTTCCACAGGGGCGAGAGTGCTTTACGCATTCTTAAGTGATTTTTAAGGTAGACATAGTCTCCAGCACTATATTTTACTGGACGAGTACGAGTGTCGTAATAGGTTTTTGAATATTGTTTAGATTTCCCAATTGACTCTAATGCTTTATCTCTAGAATATTTTAAGCGGCTTTGAAGCATGCGCACATAATCTGGATAGGTAGCTCCTAGGGTTTCCTCATAGATAGAACTAGGAATTACAGGTTTGTTTCCGAACATTAGCTCAAAAGGGGAATAATTGGTTGTTGAATGGATAGACGTATTATAGGTGAGCATAGCGGTATAGACATAGCGGGGCCAATTCGTTTGCTCCGGATCCACGAAAGACCTCAAATATTCCTTAAGAGTTGAGTGGCTCCGTTCCAGAGCACCCTGAGTTTGAGGGTGATATGGAGACGACCATAGATTTTTAATTTTTAAAAATTTACACGTTTCTTTAAATAGCTCTGATGTGAAGTTAGTACCCTGATCAGTTAGAATTGTTTTAGGGATACCGAATATAGAAATATAGTGGAGTAAACATTCACTTGTTTCCTCCGCTGTCGTACTACGAATCGGATACGCGGAAGTGAATTTGGTAAGATCATCTTGTATTGTTAATATATATTTGAGTTTTGCCGGCCCTGCTTCGGGCAGGGGTCCGACGATATCTAAAGATATTCTCTGGCAAGGTTCAGTCGAAGTACTTGTGATCTGCATTGGAGCGCGGTTTATTCGTCTAAGAGCTTTATTCATTTGACACTGCGGACATTTCTTAACAAAATTCTCGACATCACTACGCATGTTCTTCCAGTAAAACATTTCTTGGATCCGTTTTAGCATTCGGCTGGTACCGAGATGTCCAGCGATTGGGATATTATGATTGTCTTTCAATATTTTAGAAATTTCGGAAAGAGATGGATATAAAATTTTGTCCTTATGGATATGTATAGTAATTCCTGAATTATTGAATAGGAAAAGGAGCATATTATAAATCTTAACAAACTGGTGAGAGTCAAATGGGTTTTTGAATTCAGTTATAGCTATATCTGTGATATTGCTATCAACAAGATTCACGACTAATTCATTCCTGAGAGATTTAAGACTTTTGTATATATCTATGTATGAGGATTTATCGAAATGATAGACCTTGAAAAACAATAGATAGTAAGTTATGTTATTATGATTGAATGATATGAATGAATTCAATGTTCTTTCTTTATTTACGATTTCTGTGTTATCAGGTACACTATCAAGAATACTCTGGACAAATGGATTGGATTCATCGAGATCAATGGAGGTTGGTAAGACAACGATTTTACATTTTGATTTGGTTATGTCTTCATTATATTCCAAGATCTTAGTGTCGAAATTCTTATCATTTTTAGACATTATTTTCAGGAATGCAGGGTAAATCGTCATCAGGTAAGTTTAGATCTGTAGGGACACTAGGAGATGGAGTAGGATCTGCGATAACGTGATCGTCGGAGGGTTGTGCTGACTCAGGTATGTTCATTGGTTCAGGTTCATCCTCTCTCGACGGCTCGGGAGCGTTGGAAGGTAAGGTTGAATCAGCTAACGTTATATCACTGTCAGGATTAGGATTTGGAAAAGGTGAGTTGATTTCGGGTAGTATCGCAACATCAACGTTAGGCTGGAGAGGATCTGGAGATTGTACAATTAACTCATCAGGGTTGAAAGAAGGTGGTGATATGAGTAGATCCATCAAATCTCTATCCGGTTCTTGAATGGGTACACCTTCTATATTTGAATTAGATTCCGTAGAAGATTCAGGCTGAATTGGATTCACTGGGAATCGAGACAGGGCATCGGCATTTGTGTTAATTTTCCCTTTTTTATATTTAATGTCATATTCAAATTCTTCCAGTTTCAAACGCCACCGAATAAGGCGTGATCCTGGATCTTTACATTTAAATAGCCACTCTAATGGTTTATGGTCCGTTAGGACCGTGAATCGATGCCCATATAAATAGGGCCTGAATACTTTGGTGCCGAAAATAACGGCTAAACATTCCTTCTCTGTGACGCTATAATTGCACTCGGCACGATTGAGCGTGCGAGATGCGAAGGCGATAGGACGATCTTGTCCTACAGATCCTTGTGATAAAATTGCAGATATTGCGAACTGCGAAGCATCACAAGTTAGAAGGAAAGGTTGTGTGAAATCAGGATATGCTAGAATTGGAGCGGAGGTGAGTTTGCTTTTCAGAGACTCGAAAGCAAGTTGTTGTTCGTTACGCCAGTCGAAAGGGATGTCCTTTTTCAGGAGAGACGTGAGGGGTTTGGCAAGTTTTGCGAATTCGGGTATAAACCTTCTATAATAAGAGACTAAACCCAGAAAAGATTTGACATCCTTTGGGGTCATAGGTGTCGGAAACTCGGATACAGCTTTCGTTTTCTCTGGATTTGGTTTTACGCCATTCTCGTTTATAACGTGGCCTAAATAGGCTACTTCCTTACGGAGGAATTCACATTTTTCTGGTTGGAGTTTCAGATTAAAATTACGAATTCTGCTAAAAACGGCATTGAGATTGGCAATATGAGAAGTGAGATCAAAGGAATAAATGACAATATCATCGAGGTAAACAAAGCAACGTGTTCCTTGCAGCCCAGAAAGGCAGTTATTCATGAGTTTTTGAAAAGTAGAAGGGGCATTCTTGAGTCCAAAAGGCATTCGGTTAAATTGAAAATGTCCCTGGGGTACAGAAAACGCGGTTTTAGGAGCATCTTCAGGAGAAATGAGTATCTGATGAAAACCGGAAGTAAGATCTAACGTAGTGAAATATTTACTCTTTCCTAATTGGTCGAGAATTTCCGAAATTTGTGGAATGGGGTAAGTTTCACCTACAGTGATATCATTCAGCTTTCTATAATCAATGACAATGCGCCATTTACGTTGACCTTGTGAACCTGATTTTTTGGGCACAACCCATATTGGGGAGCTCCAGGGAGAAGAAGAAGGTTCTATGATATTCTGGTCAAGCATCTTGTTAATTTGTATTTCTACTTCCTCTTTATGACACTCCGGGAATCTGTACGATTTGGTATGAACGGGAATATCACTGCTAGTTTTAATATGATGTTTGATTGCAGAAGTGTAAGTGAGTTGATCATTAGGAAGGTAGAATATGTCTGAAAATTGAGAACATAGTTCTACAAGAGCGTTCTTTTCTTCTTGATTCAAATGAGACATTCGCAATGAGTTAATAACCTCATCAGTTCGTTTAAATGCTTGTTTATTTGATACATTAACTGGATACGCGCTAAGGGTCAACGGTTCGATGTTAAGGGTTAAATTAGTTTTAATATTAGTGTAAGATTCTGATGTATTAGCGACGGTTACATTGATACGATTGTTATCTTTTACTTTAACGATGCAGTTGGATATAAGAAGATTTTCGGAAATATGTTGATCCAAAATAAGGCCCTCCTTAAGATTCGTTTTTTGAACCGAACATTCTATTACAGCTTCAGTACGAGGTGGAATGACGAAGAAGGGCTCAGAGAACAATAATTTAATTTCATATTCCCCTATCTTTAAAGTGTCATGTGTGTAATCTATTTTACAACCGAATGCAGTCAAAAAGTCTGTACCTATAATGCCATCGTAGGGCAAGTTAATATCTTGGACAACATGAAATTTGAACGACAGGAATTTATTATTTTTCATTTTTAGTTTTAAGTCGAAATGACCTATGGTCGTGGTTGGTTCATCGCCAGGGTCTATGCCTTTGATTCTAATCGATTCCTTAATGAGTTTTTGATGACTTTCGATGCTTGATTTTTTAAGTAAACATATGGCAGAACCTGAGTCCACTAAGAGAGAAAGAGGGATGTCCGAGGATTTTGTTTCAAGTAAAATATGTGGTAGAAGCCGTTTAGTAGTATCAATAATCACCTCGTATACACCTTTATTGATTTCATTAGGAAATGATTTAGGATATTGAGGTTTGATGTGGTGTTGCTTACTAGGAACGCTGAGAGTTTGGGGCTGGTTACCCTGTTCGTGAGCATTTTGTATTGAAGAAAGGGCGCTTATTTGGGGCTGGATACCCGTGTGGTCCCTATGATTAAGAGATTTATTAGGAATGCTGAGAGTTTGGGGCTGGTTACCCTGTTCGTGAGCATTTTGTATTGAAGAAAGGGCGCTTATTTGGGGCTGGTTATCCGTGTGGTCCCTAGGATTAAGAGATTTATTAGGAATGCGGAGAGTTTGGGGCTGGTTACCCTGTTCGTGAGCATTTTGTATTGAAGAAAGGGCGCTTATTTGGGGCTGGTTACCCGTGTGGTCCCTAGGATTAAGATATTGTGAGTGCATTGGGGTGTCGACTTTTATATTTGGTCTCGAGCGACACCGGGACGAGACAGCTATTCGTTTAAAGGTTCAGGAAATTGATCCACCTCATCGTGACCGGCGTCCTCGTTAACCTGTTCGACTAAATTCACACGCGGAGGAGGCCTATGAGAAAATTGATTTTGTTGAGATCTAATTTGGTTGTTATATTCGCGTCTTTTGCATTGTGATATGTCGTGACCAGTCATTTTGCAGTAGCGACAGAACGGTTGGTTATTGCTAGGCGACCTCTGAAGAGTAGGATTAAAAGGCCTTTGGGACGGATAGAAATTAGAATTAGAAGTTACCTTTGAGGAAGTTGCTCTGAACTTGTTATTATTATTGTTTGGCCTTTGATCGACCTGTGGACGCCTATATAATGTCTGTTGAATGCGTTCTTCGGATATGGCATAGTTGATAGCCTCGTTTAAGGTTTTGGGTGATTTACACCTTACAATATTTGAAATACGGGGTTGGAGTCCCATCAGGAAATGATGGAGGGCGAGGTCCTCCATAGCAGCTGTACGACCCGGAAGCTCTTTGGCTTTGGTGTTAGAGAGTGATATTTCAGTAAGCAGTTGGGAGAGGTAAGTCTCCATGCGAAGAGCGTATTGATTGACATTTTCCTGCAGTCCCTGTCTACTCTCTTGCAGTTCCGTGAGTAGATGGGAGTAGTGTTTCCGTTCACTAAATTGGTTCTTTAAAAATTCTTTTAACTGATCCCACGAGGAGAAATCTTTTATTGAGCACGCAATTTCAGCTTTACCGTTAAGCTGGGACAGAATAAATTTAAATAAAATAGGCTTTTGGGCGTCGGATGCCAACTCAAAGGCGTTATCGCAATTTACAAGAAATGAATTCAGAGTTTCTCTTTTGCCATCATAAGGTTTGACAAATTTGAATAATATATTTAGTTCTAATTCAGCCATCGCAAGTGTGGCGGCAGTTCTCCTCGTGATGCGAGGGGAGCTTACAGGCGATTTACTCGTTATATCACTCGCACCTTGTTCAGGCTCGGGAATATCAATATGAATTTTGCTATCCTCAACTTTAGCCACTTTTGGCATAATTAAATATCCCAAATTAAAGAATTTAAAACAAGTTGCGAGTTACATGAACTTAATAATAGGATTAATTTAATTGCTTCAAATGGTTTAGTTAATGCAATGAACCCTATTTCTTTAGATAGACAATGACCAAAGACTTACAGTATAAACGCGTGGGCAGCCGATAAAAACGCGACGGCGACCGGCAGGAACATTCCAACGTGATATGGATGAATCGCCTTGATTTAGCGACGTCTCGTTGACAAATATTACTAAATAATTTCTTTACAGGCACATAGGACTCCGTGATTAATGAGATTAAACACGTTCTTCTTAAACGACTTCTCAGAAGTCCCTTTCAGGACTTTACAGGATCTCGAAGATACACATAATATCACGAAATACACTTTTATTACTGGTTACACTCTTATCACTGGTTCACTGGTCACAATTAATTCATTCATAGATTTCAGACTTTATAGTTTATACTTGAAAAACAAGAGTTTATACTTGAAAGAAAAGAATTGCGGGACGCGGAGTGAGTCTGCAGAGCGGCACCGGGCACTGGAATTTTCCGTATCCCACCGCTGCCACCAAAATGTTAGCCCGGGAAATCAGAAAGGCTTTTTAAAAAAGAATAAAATATTTATTAGGAATTAATTAGAATGGCAACCGCTCTGTTCAATGTTTTAACGCAGACCGACTGGTGTACGGGATGACGTTCTACGACTCGGAACATAATGCTGACGGCACAGGTTAAGGGGTTGCACATTCAGCATTATCCCTTGCATAATTAGGGTCTAACAGTTCGTTACGTAATTTAAGTACGGCCCCTAATATAAATTAAAGTCTCGCACCGCGCTAAGTTTATATTTGTTCGAGGTAATCTCAGAAATTACTGTACGAGTTTTCGTACGGTTGTATCAATAGAAAGAAGGATTATCTGGGGAGGTTATAGTATTTATAAACAAGTTAGAACAATTCATTGGTTTAAAACTTCCCTAGACTAATATTTTATTAATGCTAAGGGCATCAAGCGACGCGACGCGTGGATCATTCATACGCTTATAACACGCAAGCCGAGGGCTACAAAGTAGTCTAATATAACTGGAAGAGTATTACATCTTTTATTCACTAACAAGTACTTGGCTGATGTGGGTCTCATTTGGCACAACAACCACAGTGTTTGTAAACACAACGCATACGTTTATTCTTATCTTGAGACGTAAAAAACAAAGTGTGTAAACAAAGTAGCTACGTACGTATTTGCAGTGCTCATTCAACCCAATCGTGAATAATTACTATATAAACTTAAAACGCGGTATAACAGACGGACAGCTTTTCAGCATTGGATACTCGCACATGTCATTCATTATACATATTCCGACGTCGCGTCGTGGGAGAGACTCTCCCATGAACATAATTGTTTTAAAACATTCAAAACGTCGGGAACCAAAAATCAAAATAAATCCGCGCAAAAATCCGCAAAGATAGTTTTATTTAAAATATCAAATGATCGCGTAAGTATTAGTAAATATTGTACAAATGACGGGTTTATAACTGTTTACATTCTTGTAAAGACTCCTGTCTTCTAGACGACCACGGACGGAAACGGAAACGATTTTATATTGCATGTAGGCGTCTAGAAAATACTATTCACTAGATACATATATTGTTCATTTAACCGATGCATGTAGGCGAAATAAAGTACTTTATTATCCATATTGATAACTATTGAGAGAATTTTTAACCCACGTGGGATAGTAAATTGTTACAGTTAATTGGACTTATCTCGTAACAGATTCACATTATTATGAAATATGATCAAAAGGTCGAGTACCTTGTTTTGTTTATAATAAAATTAATGCTTTTATTTGGTTTATAGATCGTTTTTAAGATTTTCTATTTAAATGGTCGCTATTTATCTAAAAAATACTTCGTTTCAATAGGTAGTGGGGCTAGAGGGACGTGACAGATCAGTTAAATATTAATCAGTCCTCCGTATGTAGTACTTTGCCAGAATGACTTACATGCAAATATAGCGAGAATGTTGGTGCCCTTCGCAGTTCCACTCACTAGGTCCCATTTAGGCACTTGTTATCGAGTCCATATTTGGCTACTAACGATGAGGACACTTTGCCTGTCGCGATATCTGGTATCGTGCCAAGATGTCAACTTGGCTGCCACATCTTGAGAGTCGAGATGCTTTACGGAGTTTTACCTATAATCCTATAGTGTATACGACAAAAATGTTATCTATGCTTACGTAAGCTCCATCTGCTTTGAACGTTTCAACAATTTACCATTTAGCTTTTGACGTTCTAGTAGTCACATTCTATTAATATTAATGGGAAAGATTGTACGTATGTGTGTATTTGTTACTTCTTCACAAAAACTAGTACACAGACACAGATATAACCTGAAGAGTAGAGTAACACAACGGTACTGTTAGGCCCCTAGCAAGGGTGTGTGGTGCACACATACGCAACCGAGCAAAGCCAAAGAGAGCGAAGAACTTACAAACTAAAATACTTTCCTGTTGACAACATTGAAATAAAAATGTATCTTCGAATACATCTATTATATTTAAACGAGCAATTCTTGTATATTTATTTATTTATACCGGCGATCTCGGAAACGGCTCTAACAATTTCGCTGAAATTTGGTATGTGGGAGCTCTCGGGGGCGAAAAATCGATCTATGTAGATTAGTCTTATGTTTGGGAAAACGCGTATTTCCGAGTTTTCATGCGGTTTTCATAAGCATTACTCCACGCAAATTCCGCACATTTGTGTGTAAGCATCGTGGTCAAGCAGCCAAGGCGCGAGATTGACTATCACAGGTGTGTTCGAATCTAATTTTATATTATTTTTTGTTGTATTTATTCAAGTTTTTTGTTTTTTTTCTGTTTTTAAGCCAACTTAAATAAATGTACTTTTAACCAAAAACTCCCAGCGAAGCTCGGTCACCCAGGTACTGGCATTTAAAGTGTTTAAAATCTATACATAAAATAAAATTGTAACTAAGCCGGATCTGTTCATTAAATATTTTTTGGAAAATCTTATTGAAATACATTATTATTGATACAGAGGCCGAATCTAGTATTTAGAATTGTTGTTTGTTTGTCTGTGACCGCATCACGGAAAAACCACTAGACGGATTTTGATGAAATTTGGTATGCTGATAGCTGGTTATCCGGGTCAACATATAGGATACTTTTAGCAGTGGGTAAATATTAATCTCTGAGAAATCTATGATAAACGTTAAAACGTAAGTAACGACGGACGAGCCCGAGCAGAGCAAGGGGGAGTCACTAGTTATATATATATAGAGTTATTTCTACTCTAAAACTACTACTACTATAAGCACGTGGTCAAAGGTAGCATGACTATTTATTCAACATGTGATGAATATAAATTAGATCGATGAATGCAGCTGTTTGTGGTGTTTGCATTAATATGCAAAAAGTCTAGTTAAGAATCGAACCCGCGCCTACTATAGTAATCAATAACAAACAGTAAACATAAAACAACTCCACTTTTCATGTCCACCTCAAATGTCTTAAATTTCTTCGTCACCTTTACAATGTGGAGAACATAAAGCCCATAAAGGTCAGGTACTTTATCCTGGCTGAATGCTATACAATATAAATAAAATGCTCTTGGCTCTTTTTAACGTAAGGACAAGGCTGAATAAATGCGTATCAGTGGTTATTGCAATAATTATTTTTAGCATACTGCAACTTGTGTGGGAGCCATTTAAAGATCAGATAAACAGTGTAGGAGTTACGACAAAGCATAGTCAATTTCAGCAAATTTTATAAAAAAAAATAAAAACCGACTTCCAGGCACTGAAAAGTAAAAAATAACTAAACGGGGGTTTTCATTTAGAATAGATACTTAATCAGATATTTTCGAAGTCGGTGTGCTTTGATTTGTATTGGCTGGCACCGACTTCGAAAAAATCTGATTAAGTATCTATTCTAAATGAAAACCCCCGTTTAGTTATTTTTTACTTTTCAGTGCCTGGAAGTCGGTTTTTATTTTTTTTAAAAAGTTTTTATTTTTCCATTTTTAGTGTAAACGTATCATCAATACAAATTAATCAAGCCCAAACACCAGGTAATTGCTGTAAATCATTGAGGAGTTCCCTCGACTATCTTTCGGGTCCACCATCAGATCGACTCCAGACCTTCATTAAATAGTAGTGCTTTAAAATACCTAATGAAAATGTTAACAAACGCACTAGTCGCCGCTACAATTTTCGAAAGTTCCCTTCGATTTCTCTGGGATCCCATCATCAGATCCTGGTTTCCTTATCATGGTACCACTCTTGGGATATCTCCTTTCCAACAAAAAAAGAATTATCAAAATCGGTTCATAAACGACGAAAAAATGCCCGAACAAACATAAAAAAAAAAAAAAAAAACATATATACGGTCGAATTGAGAACCTCCTCCTTTTTTTGGAAGTCGGTTAAAAAAATTAACAAAATCGCTACATTATTTTTCAGAATTCCAGTAAATATTGTTTACTTAATCCATACTACCGTTTTTTCCGGAAGATATCTGTCTCGTAAACATGATTGCTGTAAAGAGTAAAGCATTCGTAAGGTCGGGAACCAAGAATCAAAATAAATTCCCGACAAAATCCGAAAATATAGTTTAATTCAAAATGTCAAATATTTGCGTAAATCTAAGAAAGTATTATTGGAGAAATATGATTTAGACTTAGACCAAGAGTGTCAGAAATAGTTTAAGTGGTAGTTTAACAGGTTTCCAATTTCACCGGTACATCTGTACTGAATGGATTTTGATGAAACTTTACAATAATATAGTTCATATATCAGAATAACACATATAAACTACTTTTCATCTCGGAAAATGTACGGTTCCCGTGAGATAATTGTTTTTGTTTTTCTAGAGGCGAACCCAAGCGAAGCGAGGGTAAACCGCTAGTAAATAATGCTACGCTAGTAAATAATATGTAAAAACAACGTCTAAAAATAGAAGAACACAAAAAATACATTTCTGTATTTAACATCATAGCTATTAATAGTAAACTGTCTTCTTGAGTAAAAGGCGAAGCATTTAAGCAATATTAGGCCAAACTTCAGTCTAAGGTGTTCAAGATGTTAACACTTAAGAGAGTGACCTAGTTTATGACAATGAAAAGAGCATGTTGAGTTAAAGTAAAATTGACCCTAGAGATAAGTAATTACTTACTACGTGTTATATTATGTATACGGAATGTGTAAAGCTCCCCGTAAGTATTTCAATCAATTTACATGAAACCTTAATAAATCATATACCTAAACCTCCCTATGTATGTATGAAAATATGTTCGGCAGTTTTTAACAGACAGACTGACGCGGCGAGGCGACTTTGTTATATAATGTATAGTCACAATGTACAAAAAATATTTATAGGTATAGCGAAGGGATATTGTTGTAATCTGTGATAAATATTATAATCTTTATAATGCTACACATAGCGCCATCTATTTCCTTACGAGTACTCTGCTCCCAATTAATGTATTAATTTTCTGTCATGGCGTTAAGTAATAATTGTTCGCAAGTTGTAAAATTATGTTATACCATATTAAATAAATCTATAAAATACTACTCGTGTGCTTTGCTTACTAAAATTGCTTTACTTCAAGAAATATAAACAATATAAGTAACATAGATAACGAATCGATGAAATCGATCATATCTCAGATAGCGGAGACATGCGTATAGTTTTATACAAATGAATTAATTTGAAGTATAAAGGGGATGCGCGGCGCAGGGTATATTCATCGACGTCCGCACTTGCAGCCGGACTGTAGAGCGCAAGTTCGAGCTCGCTGCAACTGCGTACTTCAGAGCCGCCCACAGCAAATGTCTCTCATTTACGCGATCATTACTTACTACTTATATTGTAACAAGCAAACTATATATATCTATACATATAATAAAATTCTAACTGAGTTGAATCTGTAGGTACCTAAAAAAAAATTTTTTTGGAAAATCTTATTGAAAGTCATTATTATCGATACAGAGGTATATATCTGTTTCATAGCCTATAATCAGCGAATGATCAAGACGCTTCCGTCGATACCTCATTTGTTAAATTATGAACAGAAGGGAACAGTTGAAAATAGATACATATTACATACATGATACTGATCAAAATCATAACGTTCTTTTACTTCGCCGTAGTCGGGTAATTACTTTTAAAAAACAAAACCCAAACCCAACTGTGTAAAAAATGTTATCGTAATTATTTGTAGTTTATGTTAAAGCGCGTGTCACGATGCGTTGTTAAAAATATACAGGATTTTTATGATGATATGTATATAAATTAGCGCACTTTTCCTTATTCTTTTCTGGTTTTTACCCGCAATTTTTATATCCTATGAGTTTTTACGTGAGATGAATCTAAAAACACCTCATATTAACAATGTGATGCAGTGTTACAAATATGTAGGAATTTAATTGTTTTTATTTAAAACTAGCGACTCACCCTCGATCTGCTCGGGTTCGCCCCTAGTTACTTTTTAACGTTTAGTATAGATTTCTCAGAGATGAAATATTTTCCCGCTGTAAAAAGTATCCCATATGTTGTCCCGGATAACCAGCTATCATAACAAATTTCATAAAAATCTGTCCAGAGGTTTTCTCGTGATGCGTTTCCAGACAGACGTAAATTCTAAAAATTATGGATTCGGTCTCTGTATCGATAATAATGACAATTACAATAAGATTTTCCAAAAAATATTTAATTACCGAATCGACTCACTTAGAATTTTACTATCTGTAATATTGATAGCAGCTTCTATCTTCTTCTTTTTTTAGACGCAATTTTAATTATATCTTATGAATTTTTATATCTATAAAACACCTGATATGTAAACAAGTTGTTTATTCAGGCTGAAGAACATGTTATATTTTCTAGGGCAGTCCGGTTTTTTTTTATTGACAAGTTCCATTGTGATCTGCGGCATAAGTTTACAAATAATGAGCTAACGTAGCGACTCACTCTCGCTTCGCTCGAATTTGTCCTAGGTCGATTCCCCATATAAACTTCCATCCCCATTTTCACCCCCTTAAGGGATGATTTCCGGGATAAAAACTATCCAATATCTTTCAGGGTTTCAAACTATCTTCTTACCAAATTTCATCTAAATCGGTTCAGTAGATCCAGAGATTATCCCCTACAATCTCACAAACTTTACCTCTTCATAATATTAGTATAGATAAGCTATGTAAGTGTTAATTACAGTTATTTATCAGCTTAAAATAAGCAAATAAAAAATATTTACAAAACATTTCATAACCATAAGGTTATGAAATGTCGATAACGACCACATGGTTCTGTCTTTATAGCAATCAGTATGTAAATATTGATTACAGTTTATGAATTATATTGTAAATATTGGTCCATATCAACCAAGTACTCTATATTAAAGTATTATTAAAAATGAGCCCAGTGGTAACGCGCTCGCTTGGGAAACCGAGTGAAGCGGGTTCAAATCCCGGGTCTCGCACGTCTGACATTTTCAAGTGCGAATCATTTTCAACATGATTACCACTTGTCTTACGGTGAAGGAAAACATCATGAGGAAACCTGCATGTCTGAGATAACCTAACAAGTTTTTGAAAGATATGTGAAGTCCGCCAACCCGCACTTGACCAGCGTGGTGGACTATGACCTGATCCTCCTCGTATTGAAGGGCGGCCCGTGCCCAGCAGTGGGACGTCAAAAAGGGCTAAATACATACATACATTTTAAATATTGGCCCATATCAACCAAGCAATTTATATTTGCAAAGTAGGTATTATTAAGAAATGAAAAAAAAACCAATAAAAATAACTAGTGTTCAAAATTATACAAAAGGAGAAACATAGCCGTGTCTATGTCGCAGCCAACTAGTTCAATTAGCCGTTCGATTAACAGCCTAGACTCTCAACAAAACGGCGCCATTCAACTAGCGGCCTGAATTATATTCAGCCATCAATCAAACAGCTAGGAAACAACTTTAATCGATAACTTTTAACAACTTGCTTAAGCCTTGTCATTTACTTTAAGTTAATTTAGAATTATTTGGATTTATTTAAAGCATTTTTGAAGTAAAAACATCTATAGGCAGGTTTTGATGGGGAGTAAATTCATGTAAGGCGTCATCGACATGGTCACGTGACGTGTTAACGGTAACACTCAGCGTGCCGATAGATGTCAAAACCAGATAAATGTAAACAGTTTTAATTTACAAATTTTAATTATATCCAAAAATATCAACTCTTTGTTTATAATTTTTAGTTTTCACTTCTGTCGGCAATCCTCATGATTGCTTCTTTTTTCTAATAGTCCTAGTGTGGTATGATTTGTATCGGCTGGCTTGGTTTTTTTTGAAGTCGGTTTTTTTTTTCAATCAATAAAACTAGACTGATAAGTACATTATATATGTACATTATATATGTCGACGTTTTTAGCAATAAATTAACTAAAGCATTCTTTAGTGTCTCTAAGAACACTTTTCGACTCCTGTATCGATATGTCTGGATTGTTTGTCACAGGCGACGCGACGCGGGTAATATTTACCTACCTGCCTGCTGTATACTCTTGGAAGTTAGCCACGTTACGTATGTATTTGGCAACTAAAAATGAAAGAAATTATCGTCTCGATGTGCCAATTTTGTTGCAAACAACCGTCTTCCAAATATACACATTAAATATCATACACATTAAATAAATTACGTGAATCTATTCTTAAAATAAAAATTTAATCAAATTAAAAAAAAAATATTTACTAGCGACTCATCCTCGCTCCGCGCGGGTTCGTACCTACTTACGTTTTAATGTTTAGTATAGATTTCTCAGAGATAAGATATTTTCCCGCTGTAAAAAGTATCACAGATTCGGCTTAGTTACAATTTTATTTTATATACAGATTTTCTTACTTATTACTGTCCTCTTGTCAATCTGTCCAATTGAAAGATTGCGTTAAGTATATTTGTACAGTGCATACATACTAGCATTGTGTTATTATTATTATTTAATGATTAATAGAACGTTTTTGACTACAAAATTATCCCATTCGTAAGTTAAACCCACAATACACCCGTAAATAAATAATTTATACTTACGAGTATTTATAAACTAGAAATGCTTTACAAGAAACACACCCTGTATATTTAAAAAAAGATTGTTTTGATATAGTGGACAGTTATCCGAATATGGCATGGCATACTCTCTTGGACATGAGTTTGAGAGAACTTAAGCATTGCACAATATTTGTCTTGGCTATGTAATCTGATCTAAATGAAACATAAAAAAAAATAAAACGAGTTCTTTATCCGTCATCAATTTACATTACAACAAGCAAACAAAGTCACAGACATGTCTAAGGTCAGAATACACAGTTGCTAAATACAACGGGAAAAAAAACCGGAACGCGGATATAAATTCAATGAAACTCTTCCTCGTCGACATCTTCGCAGCTCATCTGAATGATACGCGGGAGGGAGGTGGTTTAATCAATATTGTAAACTCGTATTGTTGTTTTAATCTGCGTGCGTTTTCAACTGTCTGACTTACCAGCGCATCGCTGTGTCCATCAGTTTATTAAATGAATTAATTATTATACATTTCTATATAATACTAGTGACTTACCCACGCTTCGCTCGGATCCGTCCCTAGATTTGAATGGATTTAAGTACGCGTAAAAGACAAACGCCCAAAAAGAAAACTTCTTTTTTTTTGCGCCAGGAACCTTCGCGGGCGTATATATATAAGATAACCTACCAGAGTTACATCACAATCGGATCAATGGTTTAGGAATGCATAGTGGACAAACGTATGAACATTCATTTTTATTTATATAGACAATATTATTAAGGTAGCGGAATGGCCATTTCCCTATCTTGGGCTAAATAAAAGAATATAGTATCATTTTTAGAAACGTCTCACTGACGAAGACTAGTGTAACTTTAAAAGATTAAAATTAATGTGTTTGCCAATTAGTTACCAACCCCTTTATCTATATTTGATATTTATTATTGATTATTCAATTTATAACTAATTTACTTATTTTACAAGACCTTTTTCTATATAAAAAAATTAGAATCTACGACCTGAAATTGTATGGACTATAATTAATTATTATATTATATTGTTAATTGATTAACTATGCCACGTGTTTCTAACGCACTTATTGTTGTACTTTTATCATTAAATGTCGATATAAAAAAATCTGTACATATAATAAAACTGTAGAGGTCGAATCTGTACATAAAAAAAAAAATGCTAAAAACCGTGTCTGATGCGAATTTCTGATAAGTGTGCGGGTCTAGTACAAAATGTATAGAGAGCGCGCCCTCCGACGATCTATTCAGAAAAAAAGCAGTCATGAGAACTGCCGACAGAAGTGACAACTTAAAAATATAAACAAACAGTTGTTATTTTTGGATATTCAATTAATTGTTATTCAAATTAAATTAAAATTGGTTTTGACATCTATCGGCACGCTGAGTGTTAGCGTTAACACGTCACGTGACCACGTCGATGACGCCTTACATGAATTTACTCCCCATCCAAACAAAGCTGCCTATAGAAGTTTTCACTTCAAAAATGTATGTTACACACATTCTAATAGTTTGATAACAAAGGTACGCGTAATGTCAACGTGCTGACTGCTGGGGCTCATAAAAACGCGAGCGTGGGTACTTGATACCGTAGGTCGTCACTCCTAGCACCTCCCCCGCCTTCGCACTCACATATCGGCATTGACAAGGACAGGTCAAAGGGGTCGCATTAGATTAAATACCAACAAGATCGTAGTATACTACGAAAACGTTTTATTCGATTCACTATATTGCAAAATCAGAATAGAATTTGTTTGTTTGTTAAGAAAAAAAGGAAATTTCTTCTGAAACTATTCAGCTACTTTCATGAACGGGTGGCTACGATATCTGCGAGTAGCACGTAGGCTAATTTTAATTGAAAAGAAGTCAATCAATTAATATAATATATACTAGTAATGGAATCCGAGTTTGCACGTCGTCTGATCCCGTAAGGCTGTCTTACTCCTAACTTTGCAATTACTGCACATACAAATTATTACATAATATATATTTTTATATATATTAAACTTAGATATATTGTTTATTAACATTTATTATTGAAATAATAATAATAATGAGTTAAACAATTAGTATGTTATCTCAACACCGGTCACATTCATCAATCTAAGACCTTGACTTTTACTATTCACTTGACTGGAATACTTTTAAAAATGAAACGTGATATCTAAATATATCTATGTGTTATTTTTGGCACAACAAAGCTTTAATAAAGAGGAAAGAATTTAAACAAACAACCGGTCTACTAGCGGAGTGTTGAGCGTGATAAACATATTTATACCGGAAAAAACTATTTATATAACGCGGCTCCGCTCGCAGGACAAGTAAATCGATTGAATCTTAACTCATATCCCTTATACGTAACACACACTGAGAACCTTTTGCATTTGTACCTACTGTTAGTGTGATACGGCGAATATAATAGGTGTCAATTTGTTGCTATAGCAATATTGTACATACATATAATGTTTAAAATATATTTATAGATCAAACATTTACATAATAGATACACTGGCGACTCAACCTAACGTATAGATTTCTCGGAGATGAGATATTTTCCCGCAATAAAAAGTACCCTATATGCTGACCCGGATAACCAGCTATGATCATACCAAATTTCATCAAAATCTGACCAGTTTTCCCGCGATATGTCCCCAGATAGACAGACAGACAGACTAAATTTCTAAAAACCATTGATTCGGCCATTATATCGATAGAAATGACTACTTCAATAAGATTTTTCAAAAAATATTCAATGTACACATTCGGCGACAGTTAGAATTTTATTATGTGTTATATAGATATATATTATGTACTTATATATAATAGCAATAATATATCATAATATATGCATTATGCAATAACTGCTCAGCATAAAAATAAAATGTTATGAAATCAATGAATAAATGAAATAAAAAAAATAAAGAGAGTCCGGTTAACGTTTCACTTTCACTGCTCGATGTTTGTTTACTTTCGAAAGTTCTGTCGTATCGACGTATCTTTCACTTATTTTTCTAAAGCCCAGCTTAGTTTGAAGTTAGGCGCTCACAAAATACATCCAAGACATATTGCTCATGCCGTTTCACTACAAAAAAAAAAATACGCGAATATTTGACACTAGACTCACCCTGGCTTCGCTTCGGGTTCGTCCCTAGACAAAAACAAATCTATCCCACGGGAACCATACATTTTTCTGGGATGATATTATAGCCTAAAGCTTTCCTCGATAAATGGACTATCCAACATAAAAAGAATTTTTAAATTCTATCGAGTAGTTCCTGAGATTAGCGCGTTGAATCAAACAAACAAACTCTTCAGCTTTATTATAATATTAATATAGTATAGAAGATTTCAAATGTAATTACATTTTTTTTAGATTTTCATGTTAAAATTGATATATTTTTTATTTGCAAGTACGCCAACTCGCATCTTTTAATATTTAACTGACGTGAAAAAAATATTATTTTCAATCTCTCCACCAACAACCCCAATATTGCATAGGGAGGGTGACCGGACCTTTTCATAAAGAGTAGACCATAATTGTGTTTTAATGCAAGATAATGCTCGCGCTCATACAGCCCGTATTACAAAAAGATTACTTTCTAATATTTCAGTTTTTTTGTCAGCGACAAGTCTTGACCTCAAAACCATCTAACATTTATGGGATCAGTTGAATGGAAAACTTAACAAATTACGATCAATGTGAATAGTCAAAAAGAGATTAAATTAAAAAAAAAACTTTTACTGTTAATGATTGCTTACATAATTAATAAATCCCAAAATTAGTAAATTTATTCTCTTTTAAATTTGTTTTGAGTATTATATAAATTTCACAAACTTATCTACAATTAATTGTAAAAAATAACTGCATAAATAAAAAGAACTGCCAATACAATCTGAAAATAAATAAAAATATGTGAAAATAACTTTTCAATTCAATTAATATTTTAAATTCAATTTTTTATTACGATTTCAATATTAATACAAGCAAAATAAAGTTTTAATGAAAAGACTGAAAACCCTAAGCGCGATCTACTTTGTAAATATTATATGAATGTACGTTTTCATTTAATTTAATTAAGGTAAAAATGGGTCAAATGTGAGTCGAATTAGCACACGAAGGGTTCCGCACCATCGTACATGTGCTTTTACTATGACTTTTAATATGACTTTCAGTCGATTACGAACATTAAAAAAATGTTTCTTATATTTTATTTTTTTTATTCTTATTACTCTTGTTGTATATATACATACTCTGTGAAAATTTAACTCTCTATCTATTGCGGTTCATGAGTTACAACCTTCTGACAGACGGACAGATGGGCGGACAGCGGAGACTTAGTAAAAGGGTTCCGTTAGCACTCTTCGGGTACGGAAACCTAATATCAAAATTCACCCACTGTCTCTGTTTTATAATTTTATATTATACATCGATACATATAACCCGAAACACACAGCGTGGCTCAGGTGTTACTCTCCAACTACAGTTTTGAAGTATATTCTAGAAAAATAATAATATAACTAATTAACATTGTAATGAAGAAATGACATTCCCAAAAAAAACCATCACAATATATTACCTACTCATTACATACATTATATACATCTATTTATTATTTACTTTAGCATACACTCTTGTTATTGTAGGTAATTTCCACTAACAACATATTCAAATTGGGTAGTGTAGTGTGACTTAATGCTCTATTAACTGAGTCACTAAAACATTCTAAACTAAGAGAATACAGTTAGGTACTGCTTAAAATTCCATACCTTATTGGTTAAAGTTTTGTGATTTTGCAATAAAGCTATATCAGGCAGGCAAATAACATTTCGATTCATTATATAGAGACTAGCGTTTGCCCGCAGCTCTACCTCATGCGTGCGCTATTTATTTATGATTCACAAGGGTTCTGTGCCAGCCATTCCCAATTTACACTCTTAAGGGTTGAATTTACATAAACCCTTACTCAGTATACTCGTCTGCATTATAAAAGGGATCCTTGTGCAAAATATTACGTTCCTAGACCCAAATTGTTTAGTCTATGGGCTGATATGTCAATCAGTTATTTATCCCTTTATATTTTTGTTTTTTTTTAGAAGTTTAGGCCTCAATTACTCTTGTTCTTTTTTTTTGTTGTAGGTGATATAAATAAAGGCAATTATAGTTTCGCGAAATAAAAATTATAAGTAAGTATTATTTATAATTATTTCTATTTTATTTAGACAAGCTTTGACATGACGCAGGTACATATCTGTGTGAATCATCTATATTCTATACAGATAAATAAAATTGAAGTGTCTGTTTGTAATGTCAGAATAATTTTAGCTGTTGTTACTATAATTATTACAATTATTTTTAAGAAACTTTATTGATTAATAATCTATATTTAGTGTTGCCATTATTATATTTATAACTGTAAAGGAAAATAAAATATTAATTATTTAAGCCACATTATTGTTCTATGTGGTAAGGCAGTGGTAGCCCAATGGTAACTCGCTCGCTTCGGTATCCGAGTGAAGCGGGTTCAAATCCCGGGTCTTGCACCTCTGATATTTTCATGTGCGAATCATTTCTATCATGATTACCACTTGCCTTACGGTGAAGGAAAACATCGTGAGGAAACCTGCATGTCTGAGAGAACCTAGCAAGTTTTCGAAAGACATGTGAAGTCCGCCAACCCGCACTTGGCCAGCGCGGTGGACTATGGCCTGATCCCCTTCGTATTGAAGGGAGGCCCGTGCCCAGCAGTGGGACGTTAAAAAGGGCTGGATACATACATACATACATACATTGTTCTATGTATCTTCGGGAACCAAAAATCAAAATAAATCCGCGAAAAAATCCGAAAAAATAATTTTATTTGAAATGTCAAATATTCGCGTAAATCTATGAAAGTATTATTGTTTCTGACTTTTGCGCGTGCAGACAGACACATAAATCGGCAAATTATCAAATTGGATATGAAACTGGGATGTTTATAATCATACATATAATGTATATGTAATGTTTTTGATCTTGAAAGTATGCATGCCCTCCAGACATAATGCTACTTTTAAAAACGTTTACCCTTGAAGTTGGATAGTGTTACATGTAGTTATTTAAGTTGTTTTATGCATCGCGCGGCCACGGCCATACTGTCCTAGCTTACAACGATCGACATAATTGATAACATTTTTAACAATATAAATTAAGGTCAAATACCATACGATTTTAAATTAAAATATACATAAAAAGAGTTTAAAATTTACGTACAATCTTTGCGTTTGTAAAAAAAAAAAAAACTAAAAAAAAAAAACAATTTTTAAAATTTTTGTCCATTTCTGTTTAAAATTGTTGTTTTAGTGGGTAGTACTGTCTTTGCCGGTGAGTCCCACATCTCGTGCCTAAATAAATATCTCAACGTTAAAAAAAGGGCTTAAACGCATCCCCCCGATATCTTTTCGTAGTGTGGTGGTTCGTTAGCGTACGGCAACCCAGCCGGATGAAAAGCTAACGGATACAGGGAGGTGGCCCACTTAGGTGGGCGGTGTAACTTGCAGGTTGCTCCTGAAACTTCTTTGATAGCATAGTGGACCGTGGGAGCAACCCCATGGTTGTGCGGTTTGCTTTGGCGGACCTGCCGTCGGGGTGTCGTAGTTGAGCGCGTATCCTGCGACGCCCCATTAAGACGGGGGAGGTTTTGTGGGGTTTTAGTGGGTAGTGCTGGCTTCTCTAGCCGGTGAGTCCCACATAACCACATGTATGTATACAAGTGACATGCGTAAATGCATTTTCCAATATTCAAACGCATCGGCCAGATTATTATGATTAAATATGGTATTATTATAGGTACATTATTTATTTGAGGTGTATTAATAAATGATTATGAAACATAGAGCTTCTATAATAATTGCTAAGAATTTGTTCATAACATGTCCCTATCATGACCATCAATGTCCCATTGGAAGGCTAAGCCGTCATGAATGGGACATATCTTAAGATCTTAAGATATTTGACTTTAATGCTACAGTGTTTCGAAAAGATATTATTTTGAAAGATGAATAGATATAGTTATTAGTTACGTTATTTACAAAAGCTTTTTTTTATTATATCTCATTTATTACACACTAACATTTTTTTATATATCTCAATTAATACAATAAGGCAGGGCAGTGGTAACCCAGTGGTAACGCGGGAAACCGAGTTAAGCGGGTTCAAATCCCGGGTCTCGCACCTCTGATATTTTCATGTGCGAATCATTTCTAACATGATTACCACTTGCCTTACGGTAAAGGAAAACATCGTAAGGAAACCTGCATGTCTGAGAGAACCTAGCAAGTTTTCGAAAGACATGTGAAGTCCGCCAACCTGCACTTGGCCAGCGTGGTGGACTATGGCCTGATCCCCCTCGTATTGAAGGGAGGCCTGTGCCCAGCAGTGGGACGTTAAAAAAAAAGGGGCTGAATACAATACAATAAAAAAAATTGTCCCGTTCATGGTGCCTTTCCCATATTTTTACAATGAGCGCTTAACAAGTACATTGACAATTTGTATGGCAGGAATGACCGTTTTACTAGCTCGTACCCACTGTAAAATATGTACTCGTAAATGTAAAATAATAAGTAATAAATTAAAATACTTAATTCATTATCATTGAATGTGGATTTAATTTTTGGAAATGTTTTATGTAAAGGGGTCGTACTATTTCCGATAGTGATGTAATATTATCTAATAATAATATTGAATAGATTTCTTTATCAAATCGACAAGAATCCTTAATGTTTTTTTAATAAATCTATATATTCTATATTGATTAATACATAAAAGCGTAATATCATTCAATTATTCGTGAGACGTGAGTGACGAAATCGTTGAAAGAATAAACGCTACATCCTTAAAATTCAGTACCTACGTCCCAGCTAAAAATATTTTTAGAAATACAACCCCCAAAGGGGGTTAAAAGAAAGAAGACCGTATGAATGTCCTCTATTTTCAAAGTACGCGGACACAATCTAGACGATTATTATTATTATAATAAAATATGATTATATAATATATAAAATAGAAACTGATTTATTAAAATGTTATATAATTTTTTTACTGAATACCAAAAGCGCATTTGTCTTGTTTGGCAGTTGTACCGACCGTATGTATAATGGTATACATATGTTTATTATATTGTACCTAGTTCTTAAACATTACCCCACTTGTATGAAGTTTTTTTTAATGAATTATGCATGCAAAGCCTTGATAGACAGCCTTCCAAAATAACACGGTCTTCATGTTTCCATTTGTTTTGATGATTATAAATGCGGAAGTCCACCTTAGTTCACGTTGTGCTTTATTTTTCTATGTAATACATACATAATTGTTGGCATATTATTAACATAATACCTTTTTATAATGTATCAAAATACCTTAGCTTTGCAACATTAAAATCTACAAGTAGCTCTTATTACAATTTACAGAATATCAACAAACAAAATAGTTACTTTGTATGAATTGGATGGACTATTGAACTGGTGATTTGAATTTGTTGTGAATTATATACATTAAATTATTATTGATGAACTTTTTACGGTTAGATACAATAAAAATAGATTTAAACTAAAGTCGAATGTTTAAATACATTTAAACGCTTATATTTGTCTAAACATATAAGTAAATGCATAAAAAATGATAGTTAATTAAATAAAGTAATTGAAAATGAAAAACAAGAACAAATCTATCCCACGGGAACCGTCCATTTTTTCGGGATAAAAAGTAGCCTATGTGTTATTTTGATGCATGAGCTATATTATTGTAAAGTTTCATTAAAATCCATTCAGTAGTTTTTGTGTGAAAAAGTAACTAAACATCCAGACATCCATACTCCTCACAAACTTTCGCATTTGTAATATTATAAATAAATATATAAACTATAACTAAATAGAAAACAAAGGGATACTCTGTGCTCTGAAATGAATTATATAAATCCAAACAACCTCCAAAGGACACAAGCATTGCATTTACAAGGCTAAAAAGAATGCCAAAATCGAAAAAATGTAATGACTATATTTTACTCTTACTTCTTTGCTTCGAGTAAACTTATGCATTAAGGACAAGGATGAAAATAAGAATATTTCCTTCCCCAAGAACGATTATATCTAAACTAATCTAATATATTTAAACGAGCAATTCTTGTATATTTATTTATTTATACCGGCGATCTCGGAAACGGCTATGACGATTTCGCCAAAATTTAGTATGTGAGGGTTTTCGGGGGCGAAAAATCGATTTAGATTAGTCTTATGTCTGGGAAAACGCGTATTTTTTCGAGTTTTCAAGCGGTTTTCTTTCGCATTATTATTCATTTATATAATAGTTTTTTACGCTCGTCGGATATAAAGTTTTTACTTTTATTTTTTTTGTAAATCTAAAAATACGATATAACAAAAAAGAACTCCGCGCGAAGCTCGGTCGCCCAGGTACTTATCATTAAAGTGAAGGATGCTTGCTTAAGTCCGCTAACAAAGGAAAATATTAATAAAACTGCAATCTTTCAAATTCTAAATATCGAAATACCTAGATTATATTTCATAATAAATAAATGATTCATACGTTAACATTCATATTTTCGTGGATTATAATCTATATATATATATATATATATATATATATATATATATATATATATATATATATATATATATATATATATATATATATATATATAATAAAAGTGAAAATGACCGCTGTCCGTACATATATTTATATTTAGTGATATTTTAGAAAAAACTATTATTAACGCAATAGAACCCGAGTGAAGCGTGGGCGAGTCGCTAACTAAAAATTCACACCTTGCTAATTAGAAATCTTAAAGAATTATTTTTATATAAAAAATAATTTAGACATTTATAAAGAAACGTTAACTTACTTAACATTATCTATCGTATACCGTTATGGTTCATTTTTACAGGCCTCGTTCCAAATATACAAACCCGTTAGCTCTTCACGAAACTGTAATTACCGCAATATCGTCTATACGTGAATCCTTTTCGTGCACTGCATTGGAATCACTCAGTAGAATGCGATCGTCATTTAATAACAAAAATCTAGTTAAGTTTATTATATACTAGCATTGCCCGCGGCTTCGTCTGCGTTCAGATGACTAAAAACCAAAGTCTTAGGTTTTACATATTAGTATACTCTTACATTGCAGTTATTGTATTGTTTCTCAGAAATGTGATATTTTCCTGCGGTAAAAAGTATCCTATATATTGACCCGGATAGCCAGCTATCACCATACCAAATTTCATCTAAATCTGTCCAGTAGTTTTCTCGTGATGCGGTCACAGACAGACAGACAGACAGAGAGACAGACAGAAAAAAATCTAAAAACTATAGAGTCGGTCTCTGTATCGATAATAATGACTATTTCAATAATATTTTCCAAAAAATATTTAATGTACAGATTCGGCTTTAGATTATTAACTTTTAAGCTTTTAAGAGATAACTAGCATTATTTTATTAAGGATTCTATTTTTATATTCATTGATTAGACTTCAATTCTATACGGTTTGCAACAAGATTTTGTTTTATTTGAAATAGTCTCTTAATATACGTATTTCTTTTACATTGTATAAAGACTCGAATGGAATTTACTTTTCCGCGGCTGCATGCCGCTGAAATGAAGGCTAAAAAGGTCATAATTACGTCGAACGGTCGGTTTAAATAAACTTTATTCACACACACGATGCATAAATGATGCAATTTGAGCCTTTTTTCTAATAATGTTGCAATATTATAGTGGGGAATGACCAAACTTTGCGAATCCTATTTATATTCAGCGTACAAAGGAGTTTTAAAAGTCCTAAATTGATAATAATTATTGCCATTACATTTTTCTGGTGATACTTTTTTATTAGTAAGTAGAAGATAACAATAATAAAAGCTAATAATTATTATATAAAAGTTAATAATTTTTTGAAGCTTATTAAAGGTTTTAAGTATTTAACTGAGAAAGGGTTAGGTTTGGTTCGTGTCATAACAGCAACGCGAGAGGTGAGCGTGCTTCGGCAGCGGGCGACGAAATGCAAGAAACAACATATTTGTCAGTGGTGTTTCGAGTTTTAATGTTAGATGAAACAGAGGGATAAGTCATGACGAAAGCGTACTGTGTTGTACTTAATTTGTATTGAAAATTTCTAAAAATATCTAAAAAATCATAAAAAACGTGTCACTACTATCTCATCATCATAATTTATTTTGTCTCAAGTCGCTGCTAACTAGAAAGTTATAAATAAATGCAAAATTTATACTTTAAAACAATGCTTTTGCAACTTTCTAAATTACTTATTGTCTAATGCAAAAAGTATCACAGAGTATATTATACAGAGTATTCACTTAACCCATGTAGAGCAGAGAAGTGCTTTAATGATCTAGACTGTGGAAAAGTTTAGTGATCATTATCATATTAGATATTCATTCATTTCAAAGTATCACTTCTACCATTAAAGACGGCAATGCCTATATATATTTAATTAAACTGATATTTTTTCCTAATATTATTTTGTTTTTGGTACCAATTATAATGCTGACAATTATAAACCTAATTATAAATTGTTGTTTACAATGTAAATATGTAGAATAGTGGGTTGTGAGCCCGACCAGCACTGCTTAGTATGTCTCAGGCTGCAAAAGGTTAATTTCCTTACAACATTATTTTTTATTTAATTCATGAAGTTGCCTTGTTTGGCTAAATATGTCAGGTTAGAGCTAAATTTTGTAACACAATGACAACCAGTGACAGGTCACAACTCAACATTTTACATTTTTATCACTTTAGTGTTTAATATATGATTTATTTTTAATTTGAAGTTTTTTTAAAACCCAATCCATAAAATATTCCGCCATGTCTAACTTATCACATCTAATTATAAGTATGAAATTTAATAGTAAATACCTGTTATTTTTGAAATTTTAAATTTCCTAAGAAAATAGTAAATAATTAAAAAAATATGGTATATTCAACTTATTCCTTTTTATAATATAAAAAATTTGAAATCTAAATTTTCAATATATAACACATACTTAATATATAATATTATGGCTGAATCTAGTGAAGTTTCTCTAATGAATTTAAATAAAGTTAAAAAGTGCCCCACACTACCATTATAATAGCAAATTTTAAACATATTTTTTAAATAATAAGCCCAAATATTTCAAAGGACTTCTATACTGCTTGATTAATAATTAAGAAATCAATTAAATTGTATAAATTTCTTTCCATTTATTTTATTTCCATTGTTTGTGAATAGCTTTGAAGTACAATGTAATAAAATGATCCCAATTGATGCATTGAATAAAAATGAAATATTGTCTAACTCTATAGACCACAAATTACAAACCTCTTTACAGAAAACTAGTTTAAAAAAACTAACCAAAATAAACTGTTTTTAAAAATAATTTTATTATTACAATACTTCTAATCTATACAGTATTTATAGATTATTAAAACAAAGCATTGAAGACACACAATGAAAGAATTGAATTTTACAAAAAAATTAGTAAATTTATGGTGAGAAACCTTGTTATTAATTAATTTGTGACATGAGGAAGCTATTTATATACAAATATAAATCATATCAGTTATAATGATCTACCCACTACAGTATTTCTTACTATAAATGTTCATAATAAGTTACATCATAACTTTCTATAATTCTTCATAATTTTACTTCTGAATATTTTAGTTTATTACTTTCATTTTGTTTACATAAGGCTTTATAAAAAAATATGTAATATAATTTTCACAATAAAAGTGTGAAAAGACCAGATATTATTATATCTGTAAGAATCTTTTAATTTGAAGCTTATTAAATTTTATTTTAGTATAATTATTTAAATTTCAACAAAAAATAGTATTGTTTTCTACACAATACCTGAACTATATCTTTTTAAAACTATAAAATAAAGTTTTCAAAATTAATACATACCCACATACACAGTGGCTCCTGCATCATGAAAGTCATTACTTCGACGAACTGATCGGTAACATTCTTCGTAACATTATTTGAGAGTTCAGTGGAAGCGGACACCAGCGGTTGTACCATCTTTGTTGCTTCACCCTCCACACTCTCCGAGATTAACTCCTGCTTTTGCAAAGTCGCGTTCAGTTTCCAGTTCGGATCACTCGTCACATTTACAGCAAAATACACAGCTATCGACAGCAGTAAAATACTTCCCGCCGAATAAACCTTGAGATTCGGCAAGGGCAACCTGTCTACTAGAGTCACAGGCATCTTGAAAGTTCTACACTAAATAACTAACGTGAAATTTGTACGCCTGACCACCGACCTCTTCTCGAGTTTAAGAACATTGAATACTTTCCGAATTAAAATTTACCAGAATAACACTGCCAAGATAAATAACAACACATCACCGCAATATAACACTAACAGTGGCAGAGTCGGAGTTCGACGTTCGTACAATAGCGGCCCCGCGCGTGATCGTAACTTGTAATTTATATTTATTTACATCAAATGATATCGGGTATCGACTACGACAGAGTGAAGCTCGAACACGATTTATGTTGCGTTCTCTTAAAACTTTTAATCGATTATTTTGTTGATTTAAAGATATCAATACTTATAAGATTCTTTTTATTTTATATTAATTACTAAATAAATTTACATATGTGTATTTAAAACAAATTGGACACTAGTTTTATATCAAGTCTTTTAGAATTTAGAACATTAAAATCTGATTATTTTCGATAAAACATCGATATCAAAATATCGATTAATCTACACAATTTATTATTTAAATACTATTTTCATTTTTGTAAAATGGGTAATATTTAATCAATTTATTTTTTATATATTTATAATATTAGCAGTAACATATATTATATCAATTTGATAATTAAATCGTAAATATTAAGATCTGAGTTCTGACAGCTGATATTGTCAAGATGACAATATGTTGACAATTTAGTCGAATGACGGTGGGCAGTGTATTAGATTTAGAAGTAAACATTGTAAAAGCGCATTTTTCCCATGAAATTATAGGACTTTATCAAGATGACTGAACGTGATTATGCTCCATTAAGTTCGGCATGTGTACGTGGCCTCTGCGACAAATTCTATGATAAAAGAAAGTTTGCTGGTGTCGAAATTGAAAAGTACGTGATTTTGAAAGAGTATGACTATTAAATAGGTCTTAAGTAAAATAATTACTTTCCTTTTTTAATGTTTTTACTATCAAACAAATGCACTGCTTTAATTTAAAGTAAGTATATTTATTTCAGAATGGTTAAAGACTTCAGTGATACTAACAACACCAATCAAATCAAACGTCTTATTCGTATTCTTGGCCAAGATCTCATGTCTTCTACAAACCCGAATGTAAAGAATGGAGCACTTATGGGTCTTTCTTCAGTTGCAGTAGGTTTAGGAAAGGTAAGAAATTGGTACTTCCAACATGACATAATAAAGCTTGTCTATTTTATTGATAGTTTTAGTCATAATCTTTGTATATTATAATGGATATTTTCAGACAAATCTCTATCATTCAAAAGAAAATTTTTGCAAAACAGTATTCCTGGTATTCATTTAAGAATGAATTTTATTTATTTCAAGGACTGTGTGCTGTACATTGGTGAGCTGATTCACCCAATAATTGCTTGCTTAGGGGAAAGTGAAGCTCGTGTACGCTATGCTGCAACAGAAGCATTGTTTAATGTCCTAAAGATTGCAAGAGAAGCTGCACTAACTCATTTTCCTCTTGTTTTTGATGCGCTTGCACGTCTTGCTGCAGACCCTGAGCCACAGGTTAGGCAGGGTGCAGAATTGCTGGATAGACTTGTCAAGGTAATTTATATTTAAAATGACTATAGAAAAACACATTTCTTTTTAAAAATTATGCATTTGTGATGTTTTTATATATTTGATATATTTTTGGCATGTTGATAACATGTAATTAATTAATGTGAATATACTTGTTCCTATATTTTTATGCACAGATTCTTTCCTAGTCTTCTTAGTTCTTTTTTGTAAAATAAAAGGTTTTTTTTTTGTTAAATAGTGTTAGACTAGAATTTTTTTTAAATGTTGAATGTATTTTTTTTTTTCAATTTAGTATTTAGAAACATGGACATGAGAAACACTCTCAGTCTCTGTCATGATCATGTTTGCTAAGAAGCATTCAAAATATTGGAAACCAAAAAATCTAAACAAATATGCAAATAAAATCCAAAAAGATAGTTTTATTTAAAATGTTAAATATTCACATAAATCCAAATAGTATTAGATTTAGTGTATGGTATGTGAGATGTGTGTGGGTAGGACATAGTGACGGAGAGCCCTTGCCTGGAGTTGTCGTGCGTGGTGCCGCTGGTGCGCGAGCGCATGTACACGCGCAGCGCGGCGGCGCGCCAGTTCGCGGTGGCGTGGGTGTCGGCGCTGGATGCGGCGCCGGCGCTGGGCCTGCGCGCGCACCTGCCCGACCTGCTCGACGGCCTCTTCACCGTGCTCGACGACCCCAACCCGGAGATACGGCGCATGTCAGTACCTTGCACTCACTATCTAGTACCAACTTGCCTACCTACCAAATTAACTACTACCAACATAATGAATTTATATAAAGTTTTGAACAATTTTTTGAAAACACTTTTTTGATTTTAGACTACAAACAACCAATGACTTTAAATCAATGAAACTATGCAAACTTCAACATCTCATGATCTCAATCTTCAGATCTAATAGCACTGACCTGACGTAGTGACGCTAGTATTGAAGATTATATATGTATAATACCTATCAGAACGTAATGCCTGCGCCTGCCTGTGACTCAGAATACTTCTAACGCCATCTATTGAATTAATGGATTAAATAACCTCAACAAAAACTACATAAATTATAAACGTGAAACTTTGTGAGAATGTGTGAATGTTACTCCTTCAGGCAAAATTAACAGATTTTGATGAAACTTTATATTAATCCCATTAATATTATAAATATAAAAGCTTGAATGGTGGATGTTTGTTACTCAATCACGCCGAAACGATTGAACGAATTTGAATGAAATTTGGCACAGAGATAGATTATAGACTGGAGTAGCACATAGGTTTTATCCCGGAAAAATGTATGGTACCCGTGGGAAAGATTTGATTTGTTTTTCATAGTACAGCTCGCTAGTGTAGCTTATATATCAGGGTGTGTATGTGCAGGTGCGACGTGCAGCTGAACGAGTTCCTGCGCGCCATCAAGAAGGAGCCGGCGGAGGTGGACTTCCGCGCCATGATCAACATACTCATTACGCACGCGCAGGCCTCCGAGGAGCTGCTTCAGGTACGCGGCCAGATGGCTAAATTATTATTTTCTATCTACAGATATATGGACTTCAAAATTACATAATATATTAGCAATAAGTATACTACGCTTAGGTTGAAAAAGAATCAGTTTACACTTAACGAATGTTAAATAATACTAGTACTCTAAGTACAGCTTCGTGTATGTATGTCTCTGACTGCATAATGTTTTGTTCCTTCGTCAACTAGTTCTCATTAGTTCACTTTTCACACAGCCGGGTTTTTTTATTTTTTTAAATGTGTTTTTATTTACAGCTTTTTAGTTTTGGTCAGTTAGACATTTTTACTTTTATTTAACAATTTCTTATCCTAAATTACTTTTAAACATATAATTTGTATATATTTTTATAATCGCCTTTTAAAAACCTGTATTTTGATACCCCACTCGATCGATCAAATGAAAAAAAATTTTTTTTCAAGACTGCGCGTAGGATCTGCCATTTTGATTTGTAATGATATCTATATTATAGTCTATGACACTCGCGTTATCAAGACGAATCGAATGACGTATGATTTATCAAATCGGTTTAGCCGTTTAGTAATCGCGAGGGAACCATAGGATCAGACATAGATATACAGGTAAACACATAACCCTCCTTTGGGCTTTGCCGCAGTCAGGTAATAAAGCACTATTTCCTAGTTTTTTATTGAGAACACTAAAGCTCGTCTATAGCTATTAAACAAAAAAAAAATCGGTTCACAAACAGAGGAGAAAAAGGTACTGAAGTGTTTTGTCTTTGCCTATTTTTTACCGACTTCCAAAAGGAGGAGGTTATCAATTCGATTGGTATTTTTTTTATGTATACTACATAGACCGATTACGCTGAGATTTATGATCCGATTTACGTGATTCTTCTTTTGTTTGATGCGGAATAGTTGCCATTTGGTCCCTTTATGGAACCAAATGGCAACTATTCCGCAGTCGGTGCCAGCCAATACAAATCAAAGCATTCCGTCTTCAAAAATATCTGATTAGATATCTATTCTTAATGAAAACTCCCGTTTAATTATTTTTTAGTTTTCAGTGCCTGAAAGTCGGTTTTTATTTTGTGTTTTTAAGTTTTTATTATATAGTATAAGCATCGACCAAAAAAATACTATATCTTTTTTTATAGTCAGCGACAAACAATTTCCTCAACGAATGAGCGCTTAATACTTTCTTAGGTTTACGCGAATATTAGACATTTAAATAAAACTATCTTTTCGGATTTTTTCGCGGATTTATTTTGATTTTTGTTTCCCGACGTTTCGATTGCTTTACAGCAATCATGGTCACGGGAGAGACTAAGGTGTCAGATGTCTCAAAAGCATTATACAGTTATTACAGACAGCCTACCCACAATTAACAAAAATTAACAAAAATGAATTCAAAATATTGAAAATTGGCATCAAAGTACCTTACAATATTTGTAAATTTTAAATTTTAATTTTAAACATTTTTATAATTTTAATTTTATACTTGAAATAAGGATTTAATTATAAAAATGTTTAAAATTAAAATTTACAAATATTGTAAGGTACTTTGATGCCAATTTTCAATATTTTGAATTCATTTTTGTTAATTTTTGTTAATTGTGGGTAGGCTGTCTGTAACAACTGTATAATGCTTTTGAGACATCTGACACCTTAGTCTCTCCCGTGACCATGATTGCTGTAAAGCAATCGAAACGTCGGGAAACAAAAATCAAAATAAATCCGCGAAAAAATCCGAAAAGATAGTTTTATTTGAATGAGCGCTTATTTGAATATTAATTGAGCGCGATTTTAATATAAATATTTTTTGTGAAAACAACTTTAAACATTGCGTATAAGGTTCAATTTACATTGTTGTATATTTATTTCAACTAGAATTATTATCTAAACACAATTGGTGACAGTTTTAAAAGAACTTTTGTATGGAATTGTGTATCTAGTTCTTTTTTGATCGATGTAGATAATTTTTTTTAAAAAAGAAATTGAAATGAGTATCTCCATCTAATTAACGTAACTTAATGACGTGTGTTTTTAGTGTATCCTATTACATTCGATTGTAGAATGTCCACTTTAAGGAGTCAGATGTGGGTTCGATATCTGCTTTTTGCAAATACATCATAAGTACTCTAGTTATGTGTATGACTACTATAACAGTCTAGTGACTAGCTAGGAATAGCTTGGATTGTAAGATTTTAAGGGTTCGAGTCAATGGTCGAGTTAGTAGAGTTGCTGGAGCGGGGACTTTGTGGCGGCGCTCTGTATACGTTATACACTCAAACCTCACATATATCTGCCCCGAGTGCGACTGACGTAGGGAATTTATTATTTAGTAAACTATTTTATTTAAAATTATGACTAAGTAGTACTGTCTGGTATTTATCAGATGTAAAGTAATTAAGTACGGTTGTATTGCAATGAGCGGTACAACCCATGTTAGGTTAAGGGAAGTAGCGGGCTTTGTAAATAAAGTAATAATATTAGTCCCGCTGAGTCTTTTTCGACAGTTTATCTAAGGTCTGAGGCTTCTTTCCGAACTGGTGGTAGACTTTACCGGTGGTAGGGCTCTGTCAAGCCTGAGGAGTCCGACTGGATGGGTACCACCCCCTTATCTATTTCTGCCGCCAAGCAACAATGATTGCATTGTTGTGTTCCGGTATGAAGGATAAGGTAGCCAGCGCAATTACAGGCGAGAGGCATATCATCTTAGTCCTCACAGTGACAACGCACCTGTGGTTCTGCAGTTTTTTTACGTAAAACTTAAGTGCATGAACCGTAGGTGTTATGGGCGACAGGTATCGCTTTCCATCAGGTGGACTGTCTGCTCGTTTATCACTGAGTACCATAAAAAAAAAAAGACTGATGATGTTCAGTGAAAAATTGTAATAATTTAATGCTGAATAAAATATTTTGAATTTGACTGGCATAGTCCAAGGGGCGTCTGAGAAACCCCTCACCGCCGACCCTACCGCATCCTCTTCCGCCTGCAAAGGGTATATAAAAAGTAGACTATTGCGCAGTCAAGTAAGCAAGCGCGATGCCGGTCATTGTATATTAATGCAACCGACACACTATTGAGTATTGACTATTGAGTAAATTACTTTCAATAAAACACTGGACGCGTTACCTTTGACATTAATTTGTATGCTTCCGGGTAGACTGATATAATTATTTAATAGGGAATATGCGCGTGATTTAAATAAAGGTGAAATATTTTTTTAAATCTTTATTGCTTTTAAATTAAGTCTATATTAATAGTTTTTATGTAATTTCTCTTTGATTAAGAAAATAATTATGTATAAAAAAGTGCAAAACAAGTGGGAAATTCAAAGTAGTTGAAACGCAACGCCATTGGTCAATCCGAATATGACGTCAGAGTATATCATAACAGAGCGATTAGTGATTTTGTCGCTTACAAATTGAGTCGTCATTTCTGTGTATATCATACTGTGACGTCACGCCAGCCCTAAATAAATCTAATCCAAAAGTATCCTCTATGATATTAAAAAAAAATGACTAAATTTTAGTTTTTTGAACCTGGATATTTTTTTACAATTATATAACGATGTAGGCTACTGTATAAAAAAAATCATGCATATTCCCTATTGTCTATCCATGTTCGACATAATAGAATGTTCATAAATCATGACTCATAAGAGAATACTGTTTACATTCATGCCTATTAGCACTATTTAAATTACGATTTACACAATTAAAAATGTTTATGTGCCTACCTTTTTCTCTGGTATTTTAAAATAGTTGATTATTTATTTAGGTGATTGTGTATCATTAAGAAAGTACCCTTACTTTCAATGATCGTTGTATCGCAATATATACATATATTGTCATATTTAGTTTGACAAAATATCCATTGCTATTTAAGAAACAGTGACAGACACGAAATAAATACTAGAAATAAGGATAGATTTATAACGCCTACCCTTCACCTTCAAAAAGTGAATAGGTCGTTTACGGGGCAAGGTGCATGCATGTATAATTAAATTGAGCTGCTATTTAAATAATTTAAGTCTAAAATTGAAAACATGTTATTGTATAAAGAAAAAAACACCATCACGGAATATTTTGTAGATGTCAATGTGTGGGACTAATTTTTGATTGGGGCTCACATAAGTAGATAATTATTAATTTATTGCAATATTGTAAACAAAATTTATTTAAAAAGAGTAACTGTTGAGTTTGTCTTGGGTTCTTCTCAGCAGAACTGCTTTCCGAGGCAGTGGTAGGTTTCTCACGGACTTACTAATATTTAAATTAAATTGTAAAATGTAAATAGTGACTATTGAAAAGCGTTTGTAAGTCTATTTGAATACAGTATAATTTGATTTGATTTTAATAAATTTTTTTTTTTTTACTTTTGTATTGTTTGTTAATGAAGTCTCGTTTTAATTTTGTTTGTTTATTTACAGTATTTTCGAATTGTTTTTTTTTTTAAGTTCTAAAAGTGAAATCTTTTTATAAATAAAGCATACCTAACAACTAAATTAGTTTTTTATATATACAAAAAAAACGTGGCATTGTTTGAGTTTGATAATTATGAATATCGTCAAAGACGCTACGCCTACTTCAACGAGGTTAAAGTTGCACTGGAATTTTTATTATAAATCGATCATGACGGTCGGTTGTGTGCCGCAGCTGACGGCCATCACGTGGCTGAAGGAGTTCTGCGAGCTGAGCGGGCGCGACGTGTTGCCGCACGCGTCCGGCGTGCTGCGCGCCGCGCTGCCCTGCCTCGCCTACACCGACGAACCGCGCAAGAGTATCCTTTTACGCGTGCGCGCACACACACGCGCGCACGCACACATACGCACACACACACACACACACACATACACATACACACATGCAAACGCTCTAAACCCAACTTGTATTTATTAGAATTACACAACAAAAACAAATTATATTTTTTTGCAAAATGATCCTATTATTTTGGCTTTTTTGCTCTTCTCCACTTAACAATCGTAAGACCAAACTACACGCAAATCAGAGATACGCGAGACCGCGGCCACCGTCAACCTGCAGCTTACCAAACTAGTGTCCGACATGGAACCCGGGGTGGCGCCCGAGGGGCAGGCGGAGGGGCAGGAAGGGGCGGAGCGCCTCGAGCTGGATGCCGTGGTGGAGGTGCTGACGCAGCTGCTGCACCACAACTCCGTGCACACTAAAGTGGCCACGCTAGATTGGATACTGCATCTGTACAATAAGTTGCCTCTTGAGGTATGTAATTCGTTTTCTTATTTGTAATTTATCCGCTCCTAAAGCTTATAATGTTATGTTGGAGAGCTGAGAGCCCAAAACTTTAAAAGTAACAAGATCTTTTGAATTCTAGTTGGTACTTCCCAAGATTAGCGCATTCAAAAGAAAACATACATACTTTAGCTTTACTATACATATATTAGTATAGATTAGTATTGATTAAAAATTCGAAAGTGTGTTTCATGCCATTCCAAAGCCATCCAATACTTCCATTTTATATTTTTGCACCAGTGATTTACTCTCGCTTTCGTTCGGGTGTGTGTGTCCGTAGGTGTCTTTTTCCTTTTCGGTTTACAAGATAGAATCGTTAGTTTTAGAGATTACGCTCTAAGCCCAAAATTACAAACTTTACCTCTTTTCCTAAAATTAGTGTTACGTTCGCTCAAATATTAGTTTGTGCAATGAAGGAAGTTGTTACGAAATATTTTTTTTAAATTATTGACCATGTTTGACATTAGTGTTGTATGAAGTGCATATGGAAGAGTGTGAGGGTGCGAGGGTAAGGGTGTGTCGGGTTGCAGATGTCGGCGCAGACGGAGCGCGTGTTCGTGAGCGTGGTGGGCTGCCTCACCGACCCCGCCGACGACGCCGTGCGCCGCGCGCTCGCCGTGCTCGCCGAGATCTGCTCGGGCCCGCCGCCCGCCGCCGCCGCCGCCGCCCCCGCCCCCGCCCCCGCCCCCGCCCACGCCGCCGGGGACGCCGCCGCCGCTCTCGACGACGACGACGACGACGTCTGCAGTAAGTTATGTCTGCGTGATAGGGACGCCAATGTAAATACTCGTAGTCTATAGTATTTAAACTATATACATTCTGAATTTGTTCTAGCAATCGTGCGAGGCAAGCAAGGGGAGCCCTAGGTGAGGCTCACCTGGCTGTCATACGTACTTTTTTAAGATACCATTTGAGCGCGCTTTTAATATTATTTTTTTTTATAAAAACAACTTTAAGTATTGCATTTAAGGTTTAATTTACATTGTATATTTATTTCAACTAGAATAATTACCTAAACAGAATTGGTGACTGTTGGCGGTAAAAAATGCGGTAAAGGGCTGGTTCTAAATAAGAGTAAAATTTAAGTGGACTGTATATGAGTTTGCGGGTGCGAACAGCGGGATTAAAAAGCACGCCTACCTTGTTGGAGATCTGCGTCGGGTCTCAGCTGCAGCGCCAATGATGATAACGGCAGCGGTTAGATGGCGCTAGCGGTGATGATACTCATGAGGGCACACATCACAAAGCTCTCGAATGTTCCATGCAAATTATAGCAGGCGCGCGCGGGTTTACTTCTCGAGACTCAAACGGTGAATGCTAATTAACTGTATGCGTAGAAACCGCGTATTAAATTGTAGGCGTGCATATAAAAAGGAAGCGGGTAGGAATAAAAATGATGTAAGTTTACTATTGGCGGAAACAGTGACAGTTTTAACATAACTTTTGCATGGGATTGTGTATCTAGTACTTTTTTGATCGACGGTGAAAATTTAATAAACACTTTCACATACACCCACTTACTTGTTTTCGTATTAGCATAATAATACTAATGTGACGTGTTTCAGGTGACTTAGAAGCTAATCCTTACTATCAGAAGTTCTTAAAGGCGTTGTTGAGGCTGCTGGCCGCCGACGAGAACCTGCTGGAGGAGAGGGGAGCGTTTATTATAAGGTAGGTACTAAATGTAGTATAGAACCTAAGTACTGCTTCGTAGATTTAGTATCTAGTAAGTACATACGACAGCAAATCCGGAGGTCCTGAGCTTTGATTCCAGGTTAGGCCGTGTATAGTTTCTTTTTCTTTCAAGAAATTTGTAACAGCAATTCAGAGTTGAAAAGTAGATGGATGGTATTTTATCCCCCTGTCTGGAGATTCCTGGATTTTAGGATTCCGTACCCAAAGGATAAAACGGAACCCTATTACTAAGACTTTGCTGTCCGTCTGTCATCCGGCTGTATCTTATGAACCGTGATAGTTAGACAGTTGAAATTTTCACAGATGATGTATTTCTGTTGTCGCTATAAACAAATACTAAAAAACAGAATAAAATAAATATTTAAGGAGTGCTCCCATACAACAAACGTGATTTTTTTGCTCGTCTTTGCTCGATATTGATAACGGCTACAGGTTGACGCTTAAAATATTCACAGAATATTTATTTATATATTCACTTAAAAAATAAATAATTACATTAAAATAAAACAAATATTTAAGTGGGGCTCCCATACAACAGACATGATTTTTTTGCCGTTTTTATAGATAATGGTACGGAACACTTCGTGCGTGTGTCCGACTCGCACTTGGCCGGTTTTCTATTCATTGTCAGTATCGGACTGTGATAACAAAAGTTAACGATAACGGTGAGTGCACGTTATGCCTACACTTACGCTTGCATTATAATATCTCCTGCGGCTAGTGATACAATTAGTAAAATCAGCCGCTATGGTCGACATTAGTTAGGAGTTTATTATAATTATCTAGGAGTTTATTATAGTTCTGGGATCGATTTATGTATGTATTGTATTCAGCCTTTTCTAACGTTCCACTGCTGGGCACGGGCCTCCCTTCAGTACGAGGGGGATCAGGCCATAGTCCACCACGCTGGCCAAGTGCGGGTTGGCGAACTTCACATGTCTTTCGAAAACTTGCTAGGTTCTCTCAGACATGCAGGTTTCCTCACGATGTTTTCCTTCACCGATTTATGTATTAATGTTTAATTACTAGCGTCACGAGCGTCACGTGCAGTTCGCGCACACTCGCAGTACACTCACAGTTTTTGCTTACAAGGAGGCATTCCTTCACTCGTCATCACCGATTTCGGTCAAACCTATAGTAGGGATGGGCAAGTGAAAAAATATATCGATATTTATCGTATCGATATTTTTAAACAGTATCGATAATTATCGAGTGAAAAATATCGATATATCGTCAATTTTCGCATGATTATTCATACATATTCCCGAAGCATTCAAAATTCGTAAAAAAAAGAATAGACATGGAAGAAAATAGTATTTTTTATTCATGCTCGAGCAAAAAAAAAATCCTCTCACACTGATGGTATTGGTTTAATAGTATTTATGTTTTGGTGCACGCAGCCAATACTCCTACTGTTATAATATTGCATTTCATAAAGATTGTGATGGGACTTTTTAAAGTTAACGATGCGCTATTAGCATGCAAGGAGTATCGAGTAACAATAAACACGGAACCAGGGTTGCGTTAAAAAAATATCGATATTAATATGAAATCGATGCTCTAAAATAAATATCGAATATCGATATATCGCGATGGAAAATATCGACGATATAAATCTATCATTTGGCAAAATCTCGATATTTTAATATATCGATATTTTTTGCCCAAGTCTAACTTATAGTACATGCAGGGCTTGGCTAGAAATGAAAGTACCCGTAGTGGGAGCTCTAGATAGCCAAGCGTATAGAAAATAAAAATGTTTCGCACCTTGTGAACCGCTAATTTTAATTCGCATGCTGAGCATGAGTCGGCGTAGTGGTTAGAGCTCGGACTAGAAATTCGATGATCGTAGGTATGATTCCCCGTGTGCAGACTTTTTTTTCTTTTTCTCAATTTTTATAGTATTCATTTTCCAATTACGCAAAGAAATTAATAGTTTATTTTATTTATTTATTCATATGCAAAAAGCATATAGGACGTCATTTTTTAATAATCACATTTTTAAATAAAAGTAAGAAAGTAATATGTAATCACATTTTTAGCTATAAATCTTTTTGTGAAACGACTATTCACGTTTTTGGCACATTCCCAGAGGGGATATAGCTATTAAAGGAAAAAAAAGAATTTCTGTTTTAATACGTCGGGAAAAATCGCAATTAATTTCTAGCGTTGATGGTCATGGGTTGACTACTGTCTTGGCATTTATTCTTAAGCATAATTCAGATGTGCTATTTTGGCGTAAAGAGGTTCTACACTTTCAACTATACAACACTGCTCCCTCCTGATGATTGATTTCATCTTTGGTGTTCCAACATTGTGCATTCTCATCACCCGTCGGCTTCTAGTCTTTACACCTGTAAAGACGTTCTACACTGTCGACTCTGCAACAATTAATCGGAACCGGCAGACAGCTGTGCGTGCTGCTGGGCGCGGAGGCGGTGTACGTGGGCGTGGCGCGCGCGGTGGGCGCGGGCGGCGCGGGCGGCGGGCGGCGCGCGGCGGCGCGGCTGGCGGGCGCGCTGGCCACGCTGCTGCTGACGGCGGCGGAGCTGCAGCCGCTGCGGCGGCGGCTGCGCGCGGCGCCCGCGGGGTGCGGCCGCGGCCTGTTCCGCACGCTGTACCGCGCGTGGGCGCACAGCCCCGTGGCGCTGCTGGCGCTGTGCCTGCTCACGCACAACTACTGCCACTGCGCCGCGCTCGTCGCCACATTGTATCCTTTTGTTTTTAATAGTGTCCGACCGAAAGTTCGGTTTCGGTTTCGGTCGAGTTTCGGCAAAAAAACGGGTTTCGGTTTAGTTTTGGTTTCGGCGGCAAACCTGCCGAAACTACGTTCGGGAGTTCTCGCGCTGAGCTCGGTCATGTTCGACCCGTTGAATTCCATCCAAGCGATGAAGACATTTTACCGCGTCCACGTGCTTAATCATATCGTTACTGGCTTGTGTTTACAGTTAGTTTTGTTTGTTGTAAGTTTTCGTGTGATTTATTTTAAATTCAGTAAGTTTTATCACATGATATAACATAAAAGTAGGTAGTAAACATTAAAAATAATTCAATATAACAAACTAATACATATATTATAGTAGAATCAAGTTTAACGTATCTAAAATTTTTTTGGGTTAATTTAACTCTCTCGCTAATGCTATACCTAAACAAACATTAGTGTACTTGGTACTTACTATAGTGTGTATATTAGTGGTGATAATATCAGTGGATTCGGAGTTTCAAAGTTCATTTTAATACTTATTTTATTTTATAACCAAGGTATCCAAGTGGTAAGTACAGTTAGATACTTACCTACGTACCTAATAATAAACAACTTAAATAAGTAATTTTATGTTTAATATAATACTTTCTTAGATTTACGCGAATATTTGACATTTTAAATAAAACTATCTTTTAGGATTATTTCAAAACATGATCCTTGTAAGGAAGTTTCGGTTTCGGTTTCGGCCGAAACTGAGAACGTTGCCGAAATTCGTTTTCGGTTTCGGTTTCGGTCGTAAAAACCATTTTCGGTCGGACACTAGTTTTTAAATTTATTCTAGACTTGCAACGAATAGTATATACGGCCATACGCCGAATATCGGGTATTCTGTGGGCTCTCTGGTCCGATAGCTGAATTAGCTCTTTTTTAACTTAATAATCGTTTAGTTTCTGTCTGAACAAGAATCCAAGTAATATTAGTAAGTTCATTTTTACCCAGTATGTAGGAGATACATAGGATTGATAATGTATGATATAATATTATAATGTTGGAAACATTAAATAAATTTACTACACATACTATTTCGTAGAAAAAAATCTTCCATTTTTTGTTTATCATGCCATTCTAATTTAATTATTTTATATAAATATTTTTTCCTAAACATAACATTTAGTGGGGACCTGGAGATAACTGTGGAGTTTCTGACAGAGATAGATAAATTAGTGCAATTAATAGAATCTCCCGTGTTTGCGTGTGAGTGTTATTTGTTTTTTATTTCTTTTACCCTTAATTAAAGTGAAAAACTTTTGAATGTCGTTATGTATGCATGCCTTAAGTAAATATCGTAAACTGAAAAGTGTCACGGAGAAGAAAAAATTTATAATTCCGGGATTTACTATTTTAAAAGGTCCAAAAGTTAGTATCATCGGGGCGAAATTATTACGGGGTTTAGAAAATTGATATAATTCAAAAATGAATGAAATTAATAATTTAACCTGCGAGGGCTGCGAATGTTAGAAAGACGAGTGATGTGCGATGTGTGTCAGACCTGCGGCTGGAGCTGCTGGGCGGCGAGGGCAGCGCGGAGCTGCGCGCGGCGCTGTTCGGCCTGCTCATGCTGCTGCCGCAGAGCGAGGCCTTCCACGCGCTGCGCCGCCGCCTGCACTGCGCGCCGCCCGCGCCCGCCGCCGCGCCCGCGCGCGACCCCTTCCCCGAGCTGCTGGACGAGTTCCGGGGCGTGCAGGCGGCGCACCGCGACGAGCTGCTGCTGGAGCGCCGCCTGTCGCGCGCGCGCCGCGACCCCAAGGACCGCGCCTCGTAGCCGACACCACATTCATGTTACAATCCGACTTAACATTACTATGGATCGATGTTGTACCTTCATTGAATCTTTATTTAGACGATATCGATTATTTCTTAGTGAAAAAAGCTTACATTGTGACTCAATTTTTTAACCGATTTATAACACTGTAAGGCCTGTAAAGCCTGATCTGAAAACATTTAAGAGACATTCTACATTTGAAACGTAGTCTTTCAAAATGTTTTTGAAGTGAAAACTTCTATAGGCAGGTTTATTTGGATGGGTAGTAAAGTTATGTAAGTCGTCATCGGTACGATCACGTGACGTGTTAACGCTAACACTCAAGAGTGCCGATAGATGTCAACGACAAATTTTAATTTAAGATCTAAAGATTGATTTGAATATCTAAAAATAACAACTGTTTGTTTATAGTTTTAAGTTTTTACTTCTGTCGGCAGTCCTCATGACTGCTTTTTTTCAAATTATCGTTCATATAGGTATTTATTGATAATATAAAAAATGAAGCATATAGTTTATAAAATTTATAAAAATACACATTTAAAATAGTTAAATATCAATCTAATTAATTATAAAGTGTTAGTGGCTATAATAAATGTCTTTATGCCTCTGTACAAAGTAAAGTCGCCATTTTAGGTATCGATTATAATCTCGAATTTATAATCGATTGCAATCGTTAATCGAGTTTCCCTATTGAAAACCTCCAATAGGATCTCATAAAAACGACAAAGAAACCAATAAATATTAATTGATTTCTTTATCGTTTTTATGAGATCCTATTGGAGTTTTTAAATAGAGTGGGCATCACCGCAGCAGGCCGCAGCGCGCCGGCGCGGCGCGGCGGGCGGCGGGCGGCGGGCGGCGAGCTCGCCCGCGCTGAGATTTATATTATATAAAAATACTTGTATATACATAGATGTATAAGATATTGATTTGTTAGAATAAATTATTATTGTTCATACATTCCATTATTGTGTTTTATTTGATACTGTTTTTGTTTTGTTCTTTGAATTTTATTGTATAAGTTATCCATTTTTGTTGTCTGATATTTAAATCTATATATGTATCTATACAGATAAATAAAATTGGAGTGTCTGTTTGTAATATTAAAATAACCACTTTTTACTAAATGCATATGGATGTATACACGGTACTTATACCGAAACAACATTTTATACAATTTTTGTCTGTCTGTTTGTTCCGGCTAATCTCCTAAACGGCTGGACCGATTTTGACGGGACTTTCACTGACAGACAGCTGATGTTATAAGGAGTAACTTAGGCTACTTTTATTTTAGAAAAAGAATAAGGGTTCCGCGAAAAAACATAAAAACCCATGAAATTGTGAACAAAATCCGCGTACGGCATACGCACTCGAGCAAAACGAGAGTAAATCACTATATAATTTAAATTTAAATGAATGTCTTAGAAGTAGCAAGCTACTATTTATATATAAACATAGCTAACCGTGAAAACGTGCCTAGGGACGAACGCGACCGAAGCGAGCGTGAGTCGCTAGTCCATACTAATATTATAAATGTGAAAATTTGTGTGTATGTATGTATGGATGTTGTTAATCTTGTTTTTCAAATCGGATTAGTAGTACCTGAGATTAGCGCGTTCAACCAAACAAACAAACTCTTCAGCTTTATAATATTAGTATAGATTTGTAGGTATGTAACGTCTCCACACTAACCGCTTGACGAAATTCTAGATCAATATTATAGCGCGCATACCTAGGTGATTGGTGCCGCGTGCAACTACTAGTATTTAAATAAAACCAAAAAAAATATCATGTGTATATATTTAACTTACAACAACAATAAAATTGTCATATTGAATAATCATGCATCACAGGATAACTTTGAAGAGTAACATATTCATAATATAAACCATCTTTGCGTAGACCATTTTCTTTAAAAATGAAACAAAAAGGGTTTTATAAACTTGCACAATGCTAATGGTAATATAGCTTCCAAACGGATGTACTGATATCAATAATTTAAAATATCAATATATATATACATATGTATATATATACACATATGCTATTTATTTCCACATGTGACAGCACTAAATGCTAATTTTTTTACTATTGACACTATTATTTGAACAACCAACAATTTCAACAGTCCGTCTGAGTCATGGAGTCGAACAAAAGAAACAAAACGAAAGTTTATTCCATTTGAATATAATGTAAATACTCTAACCAGTAGTAAAAATGGAACAAATGAAACGAATTATTTTAATTTAAATTCATTAACTTTAAATATAACACCAAAATTAAATGAATAAATTTTTAAATGTACCGAGATCAACTGATTACCGAGTTTATTATTCTTACTAAATATGTATAGATTACAAGTAATGGAAGTAGGATACAGCATAATTATTATTCTATATTCTATGTATGCATATATCTTTCAGATTGAGATCACTTTTGGTCAGTACAATATTTTACATAACGCTGTTGTAAACAATAAATTATTCAAACAAAATACATAGCATGTTCGCCACATTAAGGTTAAATTAAATGTGTTATTACTACATTATATGTTCATCAGTTCAACCATATGGGCTTTAAACATATGTAAAATCAGACAAGTGCGAGACTGACTCACACACCAAGGGTTCTGAACCATTAAACATCAAGTCTGTGTAATTTTCAACTTATATAATTTGCCAAGATATAAATATGCAAAATTTCCACAAGTCCAACGTTAGGTTTCCTCGTAATTACTAAATGGCTTAACCGATTTTGATGAATTTCGTTAGTTTTGTCTTGATAACGTAAATGTTTTTGGGGTATATAATCGTATAGGTAGCTAAATATTAAATTTGTGAATACATATTTATATATTATTATATTTTTATATTGATATCATAGCAAGTTCATAGTGGATGATTTGCTTTCCGAAATTCGACATTACTAGAACATCTGATATGTATAAGCATCCATTAACAAACCTAGATTCACCAAATATAAACCTATTTGGTAAATGTTGTAAAATCATAAATAAAATACAAAAAATAACATAAAATCATTCTGCACTTGGAATCTAGTTGAATATTTATTTTAACACTAACTTCATAAGCACACAATTGGAATATAATATTTAAGACCCTTCCTTCTTACACTTTGCCTTTGCTATTTCCTACATCTAGAGGTTGCCTGGAAAAAGTCATTGTTTTAGCGATAAGGCCTTCTGTACATTTTCTATTAGGGTGTACATCATTTTATTATTATTAAGTAATTTACATATTGTACAAATCGATTTTAATTGTAATTTATTTTATTGAAAAACACCAATAGTATTGTGTGAATAGAATTAAGTAACGACACAGGTAGATTTCGAATGTGGTTTAACGCATATATTCTTATTGATCTTGTCCTCATCTTTCGGCAGCGAGCCGGCCTCCTTCGAGCTCGCCGACTCGTATATGACAGTCCTTATGCCGGAGTCCACGGACGTCATGGTCGCGTCGGAGTCCGACGACGTGGTCTCAGTGTCCGTACATTCCCCATCGTTCCGCAAACAGTATTTATCCGCTTCTGCGTTCAACATTTCTACACTACTGTATTTAAAAATTTTAAATGTCGCCCCGCTGCTCACGTTTCTGTTTATATTTTCATACACAATATCAGAGTTCTGTTGGTAGTAGTCAGAGTCGAAGTTGGTCTCCAAGTACATGCGACAGTCGTCCTTGTTGCACCAACACTTATCACTTTGACTAATACTATTGAGCTCGTCCATATTGGTATACGTGTCACAGTCCTCGTCGTCACAGCACTGGGAGTTTAAGCACTTCAAGTGGTCAGTGCGGGCGGGGGCGGCTGGCGGCGGCGGCGGTGGCGGCGGCGGGGGCGGCGGCGGCGGGGGCGAGCGCTAGGGGGCCGCGTCGGCCGTGAGGCGCACCAGGCGCGCCACCAGCGCCGAGCTGGCCGCCACCGCCGCCGCCACGTCCTCGTGCGCCGCCAGCAGCGCGCGCACGCCCGCGCCCGCCGCGCCCACGCCGCCCGCCCCCGCCCCCGCCCCCGCCCCGGCGCCGCGCGGACGAACCTCCTTTTCTTTTTCAATCGGTGTTTCCTGCTTCTGGGTATTTGACTGTAAAATAATATATATTTATTTATTAATTAACAAATCTTATGTTTATTTCTGTTAGTTGAAATCAGTTTAGAGATGACATATTTATAATTGAAACATCTTTTATCATTTCATTTTAAGATAAGACTATTTAACATAATATAAGTATTACATTTTTTTTCTTTTTATTTTTTCTAATTTTCATGCTGGTATTTTTGAATATTCTTTATTAATACTTGGTTTATTTATAATATTATAAGTATAAAGTATCGCGGTGTACCTGCGCGTGCGCCTGCGCGTCGGCGACGAGCGCGCGCGTGGCGTGCTCGGCGTCCTGCAGCCGCGCCGCCAGCGCCAGCACCTTCAGCTCCGTCGCCGACAGGTCCTTGTCCAGGATCTGCGTCTGCAGGTACACCGTCTGCGCCACCTTGTACCAGTCGGCGATGGCGTCGGCGCGCGCGCGGGCCATGGGCGCGGCGCGCTGCAGCAGCGCGCGCGCGCGCCGCCCCGTCTCCGCCACCGTGATGCGCTCCAGCACGTGGAACTGCTCGTCGTTGTAGGTGAGCGCGCGCGTGGCGCGGTCGCGCACCAGGTGCTGCCACGACTCGCGCAGCCGCTCCGCCAGCGCGCGCGCGCGCCGCGCCAGCCGCAGCTCCGCCGGGCACGGCGCCGCCGCCAGCGCGTCCAGCCACGCCGCGCGCAGCGCGCCGCCCGCGCCCGCCGCGCCCGCGCCCGCGCCCGCGTGCCGCGCGCGCAGCGCCGCCGCCGCGCCGCGCAGCGCCTCCGCCTCGCCCGCCGCCAGCGCCGCGGCCGCCGCCCACTGCTCCGCCGCCGCCCCCGCCGCCCCCGCCGCCCCCGCGGGCGGCCGCAGCGCGCGCGCGGCGGCGGCGGCCAGGTCGAGGGCGCGCGCGGCGTCGTGCAGGCGCGCCGCGTGCGCCGCCAGCGCGGCCGCGCGCGTCGCCACCGCCTGCGACCATGCCGTGCAACATTTTACACACACATATTACAAAATTATTGTTTTTGTTTTCTTTGAAGCTTCAAAATATTTTTACTGTACATCTAATTATGAGTGAAGTAAGTGTATGTAGTGATGTACAGTCCGTGCGCGGGCTCACCTCGAGGCGGCGCGCCAGCAGGCCGCCCCAGCGCGCCACGCAGGCGCCGCACAGCTGCGAGGCGGCGCACAGCGCCTCCACGCGGCGCCGCACCACGTGCCCCACGCTGCACGCCGTCTGCAAGGAGGCACATTGCTTTGTATTATACCTTCCCAGCAATACCTCTTACTGACGTAATAGAGTAGAAAAATTAAACTGTGATAAGCCTTTTTTATTTTTTTTTATAAATACTATAATCGTAATACCCACAGTAGGCGATCGGCCAATGTTTTAACCGGAAATGCTGTTAAATGATTGTCAAAAAATACCAATATTCATGACTGCAGTCCCACTCTGTGGCTACTTACAATTACACGGCTACGACGGCTTATAACTTACCACAAGATGGCGCTTTGACACCTAAACCGTTCGTCTTGAAAATTGATATTTTTTAACCGACTTCCAAAAAAAGGAGGAGGTTCTCAATTCGACCGTATATATGTTTTTTTTTTTTTTTTTTTTTTTATGTTTGTTCGGGCATTTTTTCGTCGTTTATGAACTGATTTTGATAATTCTTTTTTTGTTGGAAAGGAGATATCCCAAGAGTGGTACCATGATAAGGAAACCAGGATCTGATGATGGGATCCCAGAGAAATCGAGGGGAACTTTCGAAAATTGTAGCGGCGACTAGTGCGTTTGATAACATTTTCATTAGGTATTTTATAGCACTACAATTTAATGAAGGTCTGGAGTCGATCTGATGATGCATCCGAAAGATAGTCGAGGGAACTCCTCAACGATTTACAGCAATTACCTGGTGTTTGGGCTTGATTAATTTGTATTGATGATACGTCTACACTTAAAATGGAAAAATAATAACTTTTTAAAAAAAAATAAAAACCGACTTCCAGGCACTGAAAAGTAAAAAATAACTAAACGGAGGTTTTCATTTAGAATAGATACTTAATCAGATTTTTTCGAAGTCGGTGCCAGCCAATACAAATCAAAGCACACCGACTTCGAAAATATCTGATTAAGTATCTATTCTAAATGAAAACCTCCGTTTAGTTATTTTTTACTTTTCAGTGCCTGGAAGTCGGTTTTTATTTTTTTTTAAAAAGTTATTAAGAATTAGCAGCATTTCCTTTAAAATTAACGCCTAATATGATTTTTTAGTCTGTGCTTTTATTATCTACCTATTATTATATATAAATAATTATTCAAGTTATTAAAATCTATTTAAATTCAAAAGAATAAGAGTGCTTAGCGGCGGCGACCTTGGCCTGGGCGGCGTCGTTCTCGACGGACACGATGTTGGGGAAGACGGGGAACTTGGGTATGTCGGGCTCGGGCGCCATGCTCACGTTGTTGTTGTTCTTGTTGAACAGCATCAGCGGCTCCTCCGCCGCCGTCTCCGGGTAGTCCTTGCCTGCGAACATAGCATATTGTTGTATACTATTTTCCGCTTTTTACGCAATCGGGATTTTTTACTTTAACAATTAAATTTTTGATGAAACTTGTTTATTGCCCCAAGTATCACACATGCTAGATACGCCTCTACGTAACAGAAAGACAGATATGATGGAGCTTGAAGGCAGAAAAGGGTTTTGACTTTTGATTTTGCATTTGACCTTTTGGCTACTGAACCCTAAAACCAAAGCATAATAAACCCAAGCCTATCACCATATATAGGTTAGCACAGCTTACTTCTTTACCCTACTTAACAAAAAAAGGAGAAAATACATAAAGATAGTTACTAAAATTGGTTACGATCATCGTATTTTTAGGGACAAAGGGCCAAATTAGGAACAAAGCTCATGTCGAAGTTGGTAATAATACCACTTTCCTACGCAATTATATTTTGATTCTCAATCAATTTACATGACAGAGCAAATTTTATCTATTTGCATTTTTGTGTAATTATCGTCTTCTTAAGTAATTCACTTTCGAAAATATTCCAATTTTACTTATTTAATTTAAGATTTCTTTATAGCTCAGTATTGTGGACAAATTTGGGTTTTGTTAAATTACATTATACTAGGTACATACCCAGTGTGTTCTCGTCGATCTCCGAGAGAATCAAGGTGTCCTTGTACAACAGTATCTGTGACTCGGCCACGACGCTGGTCTGCTCGCATATGTATGTCTGTAGATGCTCATATTTCTCCTCCGGTTTCAAGAACACCTAATAAGTAAATCAAGTTTTAATGTATTAATATTATATAAAAAATGCATGCTAAGTACTTAGTCATTTACCTATTATTTCTTAACAAACAAACTGTCGACCGTGACTGATATCACGACCTAAGGGGCATAGCGTGATGTTAGATAGTATATAATAAAATTTTGAATACCGAACTGGTAGTTCCTTAGATTAGCGCGATCATACAAACAAAAAAATGAATAAACTCTTCAGTTTTATTCATTAGAACAACAGAAATGTATGGTCGGTCGAATATAAAATAATAAGTGTTACTGATTGGTATGGTATAGACGGGCTTGTTTCCGCAACTCGACGTCTTGCGCCTATTTTGCGTGAAGTGTTACTGATTGCCATCCATACTAAAGTATTTATAGCATTATCAACAATTTTCCCCCGGTTTCGCTTGCATTTAATAGATGATATATCCAATTTTTCACCGAAAGCCTTACAGCGTGAAGACAATGCAGCAAGAGATCAAAGATCAAGAAATCAACGTCCCTATTGAAAAACTTCAATAGGATCTCATCAAAGCGACAAAAACCACATAGAAACCAATAAATATTTATTGGTACCACATAGAAACCAATAAACACTAATATATATCTATATATTAAAAATGAAAAGCTGTTCGTTGATAAGTGTATCACTCGAGAACAGATGGACCGATTTGGCTAACTTTTAAAAAAAATATCCATAATATACGGTCTATTAAGTCTATTATTAAGTTTTTTAAGAGAAGAAAAGTTTTGAGTTGCCAAAGAACCGAGAGAAAAAACTGACAATGCTGCTTTTTAAACTACAATTTTTGTATGATGGAGATCATAATTAAATTTTATTAAATTGGGCGATGTCGGTGGGGTTTTTACATCAAAATATAGTAAAAATATTATATATTTTTCAATTATTTCAAGTTAAAATAATAAATCACTTTGTATCCGCACTTTTTCCAAGTTACTTCAAGAATGCAAAGCGGCACGCATACGGAAGTAGATTACTTTATATCGCAAGCCGCGACCAAACCGCAAACCATAAGGAAGCGTGCAACGTCGCTTGCACGAAGAAGTTTAATATTTCAAATAGAAAATAGTATCGGCAAAGCCATTTACAGTCATAAACCATCTGCAATCTACTCGATATAATACCAAATAGTCGATGATAATGTATAGCGAGCATTTACGCAAACACCCAACACTCCGCGCCCCGCGCATGCCTCTAATTAGTGCAATGAAATCGCAAACAGCCTTGGATATGTAGGTCTTTATATATAAATATAGTACAATGAATACAGTATTGTATTATAATAAAAACATTCCTTAAGAGTTTCTCAATTATTATGATTTATTATACTTTTTATGTACGTAATATTAATGTACAATTTACACTATTTTATAGGAATGCAGCATACGTTTATAATGTAAATATATTTAAATCACATTCTATGTTAAATATATGTTAAAATTAGTAAGTATATAATTTTTGCTAACTTTCCCTGTTAATTATTCAAAGTTATATAATATTCATAAATATCCAAACATGTGAATTGGTTTGCATCAGCTCAAACATACGCACATTTCAGCTTTAATTCATAAAATTAACATAAACAAAATTCATTATGCTATTATAAATATTCATTATAAACATGAGTTTGAGAGTGATTATAACGTACAGACATACTTTGTATCAAAATAACCACTCAGCAAAAACCAGCATATTTTTTAATAATTAACTTTACCTTGATACTAGCCGCTTTGTTGACATGGAAGATGTGGACTGGTGTAGTAGATGTTACAGTTTGGACTTCTGAAAAGAATCTGTCAAAAGTCCAGATTCTGTGTGGATCTACTTCCAATAATCCAGCTAGGAGAGGTGTCACCAACTTACGGAGACCTACACTCAGTTGGCAATGTGAGGGGAGTTCCCGAGACCACTCTATGGGACCATTTTCAGTTGTTTGTGTACCCTGTACAAATAAAAATTATAATTGTTTTTATTTCATATTATGAAATGGTTTTCCTTTTTTATTTTATTTACTTTTAACTCGACAATTGTAATTAAATAATATATGTCCCATATATCATTAAAAGAAAAGGGTTACATAAAAAGAAGAAAATACTAATAAGATGATGAACCTTTATGAGTAATATTGAACAACTAACTACCAGGTAATGGTGGCATTATTTATCTGACCTATTTGTAAAATAAAATCCTAAAAAAGTAAGCTCAATTAATAATAAATAAGAAATGTAAGTAAGAAGATAAACTGCATGAAGTCTTACAGATATTACACCAGATGCTTTTTTAGTTGTTATGTAAAACATAGTCTCTTTATTTCTTCTTCCTCCATAAGGTCTGAAAGGCAGCTGCCCAGTTGCTACATGATATAAAGTCACCCCAATTGACCATAAATCCACTGTTGCCCCAAAACTTTTCCCCACAGGCTTTCTCAATACAGCCCTCTCATACATATCTGGATGCAGATATTCTTCAGTGCCATATAATGAAACAAATTGTTCTTCTTCTTGCAATTCTCTTGCAGCACCAAAATCTGTTAATTTATATGTTGTAGTTCCATCCTCATTAATAAACTTCATTATGTTTCCTGGTTTTAAATCCCTATGAACTAAATTATTATCACGTAAATGTTTCATTCCAGCAGTCAGATGTTCAAGGACCAGTAAAAACTCTTGCTCCTGTAGGCCATAAGTATTCTCAGGATCATCCAGAATATTAAACAAGCTGCCACCTGTACACAGTTCCATTACAATAACCTTTCCTCTGCCTTCTTGTTCTTCTTCAATAGCTAACAATTTAACAATGTTTTCATGCTTTACTTTCTTTAAAACCTCGAATTCACGCATTTGAACATCGTGAGGCCTCATATGACTAAGTTGATTGAAAGTCTTAACTGCTACTGGTTCTCCATTATTTTTATTAACTCCTTGGAACACAGCACCAGTGGCACCTTTGCCCAAAACGCTAGTTGTACACCACACAAAGTTTTCTGACCCTCTTAAAAATGACATTTTTATTTATTTTTCGTCAGAATAACACAATTGTATATATTTTTTATTATTAAACCAACTTTACTGATTCACCTGTGTTTTCAATAACATTTAACTTTCATTTTTGGTAGTTTCTGGTTAAATGCCTTTTGACGTTTAGCTTTGGATAAATAATAAATTGTTCATTTGACAACCCAGAGGGATCAGAAAAATAAAAATAAACATAATAGATAAAAAAAAATAAGATAAGTAATAAAATTCAAATACAATGGTAAATTCTGTAAGAATATACATATTGTCCATGTTTATTCAAATAAATTAGTGTGACCGTAATGTTTAAAGAAACAATTTTTTTTTAGTAGTTAATGGACGTTTCAATATGGCAGATTTTCATCAACGTCCTATGTCAATAATTATTGACTATTGTCATTGTCAACTGTCAATCTTGTTGTTCCTTGTCTCTGCTCACTGCTGTCAATGATCAATCAAAAAGCTTATTATTGCGTCAATAGTTAAAATCATTGAATTCCAACTAAAACTATAATACCTATACCTAATAATACTTTTTTTCAATTCGAGAACAATGTCTAGCTGAAATGATTTATTTGTGAAAATAAATTTCCTAAAATATATGAAAAACAAGTGTCACTTTTATAACGATTTTGAGCATCTCAAGTCTCAACTGTATTTTATACATATGTATAACTTTTAGTTTACCTAGAAATGTAAGTAAAATTGTTATATTTAATTAACGAAATATCATCTTTTAAAAATAAGCTACTCTTACTTTAGTTTTATTAAGATAATAATGATATAGCCTCATTGTTTTATGTTCTTATTTTTTCCTTTATAAGCAAGCAACGTAAATAAAAAGTAACTAAATACTTTACTGTAATTTATATTCCTATATATTTTTTGTCGTCAGGTCATCAAAACATGTAAGTAGGTATAGTGAAAGATCTCGAAGTCCGTCACTAGAACAGGGTCGAGAAACAGTACGTAGTAAAGAAAAGCCTAGATCAAGGTCTAAATCAAGTAAACGCAAACATAAATCCACAAGCAGAGAACGAAAAAAAGAATCTAAACATAAGAAAAGTAAAAAAAAGAAAAAGAAGAGAAGACATAGCAGTAGCAGTTCCTCAAGTAGTAGTGACAGTGATGAGGAGGAACTAAAGTTGCTCCAGAGACTAGAAGCCGAGCGATTAAGGTTGAAAGAAGAGAAAAAAAAGCAAAAAGAGCTTTTAAAAGCTAATGAAACTCCTGAAGAAAAACGGTATGTATATTATGAGTTATATCTCCTAATTTTTCATTATATACACTACCCCTGGTTTTTATTGATCCAGATAATAGAGATTTTATGTTATTAATTATTTTGTTATAATATTTTGGTTATATTCCTTTCAGAGCTCGAAGACTTAGAGAAAAACAGGAAAAGGAGCGTAAAAGACGTGAGCGTATGGGCTGGGATAATGAATATCAATGCTATACAAATCAGGATAATCCTTTTGGAGATTCTGCTCTTACAAATACTTTTGTTTGGACTAAAAAGCTGGCTAAGGAAGGTGTTAAGAATGTCTCACATGACGAACTAGAGGCTCTGAATAGACAGAAGCAGTTAGAAAATAAGATAGAGTTAGAAAAGGTATGAATATACTTTTTTTTTTTTTACTGTCCCATATAATATTGGTTTTCCCATATAAGCCTTATTTATATATTATTTATTTATCATCTATTGAGCTTCAATGTAGAAAAAATAAAGTACCATGTGTAAAGTTTCATAATTTCATAAATGCTGTTTGTTAATCTTAGAAAATATTTATATGGCTTATTATAATAATGTTGCATAGTTTCTTAAGAAGTTGTATGGTGATTAAAAATAGTACCTATACTGTAAGTGATTAACTGGAATAATTTATATGTTAATATAAAATAATTTGACATTATTATGATGGATTTGTATTATTTTCTACACAAGGTATTTTTTTTAAATAATGTTGACAGAATATAGCATTAAACATTGAATGGGATGTTACAACAAGTAAATTCCTATATTGGATTGTATTATTTACATTACATTTTTCTGTATTTCACACATGACACATGTTGTAAATAAACAAGTACCTAGATGATTGGCCTTCTACAAATAATATTTATGCACAGTCATTTCTGCTTGATATAAGCAAATTGTGGAACAATCTTCATCCTGAGCTTTTTTCAGAGAAGTCGCGTCTTCAGATACCTTGAAGGCTAGCATGCATTCACATTTGTTGCAGATATAAAGACTACAGCCACATACCATCAAGTGGATCGCTCGCTCGTTAGACCCTTTTTCATTTGAAATGTCAAGGACGATGTAATTGACAGTGTATATTGTGTCGGTGGCAGGTGAAGCAGCGGCGGCTGGAGCGCGAGGCGGAGCGCGCGGCGCGCGAGGCGGAGGCGGCGGCGGCGGCGCGCGCGCGCGAGGCGGCGCAGTTCAGCAGCTGGGCGCGCCACGAGGACGCCTTCCATCTGCATCAGGCGCGTCTGCGCTCGCAGATACGCATACGCGACGGCCGCGGTACGCACGCAACACCACCTCCGCACCACATACTATATGTACGGGTCAACGCACATTGAGCAATATGATTGTGTTGCAACCTCCTTAATTTAGCTTATTTATTACGAAATTGTTATTTGTACGAAACGTATGACGTCTGTACTTCTGCCTATATATACTGTAAATTTATCTTAATAAAGCAGTGTTGGATCGACTTTCATTGGGTTTGGTTTCCCTCATAACCTTCCCTCACATATGTCATCTCTCACTCAACTATAACTGTACCATACAGTTAATTTTTGATGCTTTGATTCCGGCTCGAAGGACTAAAAATTAACTGTATGGTACAGTCATATTGCTCAATTGCTCAATGTGCGTTGACCCGTACATCCTGCCGACTCAAAGAAATGTGCGTTAACCCGTACACTATATATTATATAATATACTCGTTATATAGTAGCGGGCCTCGATATTTTATATATATTTAGCTGTCGGCTGACCTAAAAGACATTAGATTAAACAAAATTATACATTCAGTTTCTTAATTAACTAGGCAATTTGCTTAGAAAACCTATCTCGGTGAAACGTTGTTATTACAAAAAAATAAATTAGATAAATCAATCCAGTCATTCTTAAGTGATGTGCTAGCCAGAAACATTATTTAATTTTTATTATAAACTAGCGGCTCATCCTCGTTTCGCTCAGGCTTGCATCTAGGATAACAAAAACTAACCTATCCCTCGGGAACCGTACATTTTCCGGGATAGCCTATGTGTTATTCCAGACTATAATCTATCTCTTTCACATTTATAATACGGAAATAATAATAGATGTAATTTATTTCCAGCTAAGCCCATTGACCTTCTGGCCTGGTATGTGAGCTCGGAGCAGTGTGTCGACGCCCTGGAAATGCATGAGCCATATACTTACTTGAACGGATTGCACGCACAGGACTTGGAAGATCTGCTGGAAGATATCAAGGTAAAGCATTGTTGAAATATATTTTAATAGTAGTTTGTTTCATATGTATGTTACTCGTAGAAAATATGAATAAAAAGCAGCAAACTCTTCATGGGTTTAAGTATGAAAGTGTTAAAAACTCAAACAGGTACTTTTACATTTATAATATTAGTACAATCACAATTACTAATCCAAATAATGTCGTTTAATGACGGTGTAAACAGAGCAATCGTGGGGTAGACGCGGTTAACTGCTTTTAGGTAAATGGATACTATATCGAAACCGTTCTCCTTAAATAATAATTTTTTCTACAATCCTAATATTTGCATCAAAATAAAAACCTACCGTTGGTAGGACTCTGTTTACCGGTGGTAGGACTCTGTCAAGCCTGAGGAGTCCGACTGGATGGGTACCACCCCCTTATCTATTTCTGCCGCCAAGCAACAATGATTGCATTGTTGTGTTCCAGTTTGAAGGATAAGGTAGCCAGCGCAATTACAGGCAAGAGGCATATCATCTTAGTCCTCACAGTGACAACACACCTGTGGTTCTGCATTTTTGTTACTTAAAACCTAAGTGCATGAACCGTAGGTGTTATGGGCGACAGGTGCTGCTTTCCATCAGGTGGTCTGTCTGCTCGTTTGTCACTGAATGTCATAAAAAAAAAAGACGATCGTGTACTGTGTAGAATTCCATACTACGATATTTGTATAATATATATTGATAGATACACGTAACAAGTCATTGTTTTACGTCTCAATAACTAGAACTAAACATAATATGTAGAAGACGTTTTTGTTACGTTCTTGTAATTTATATAACAAAAAGTTTGTTAATCTTTACATATAATAAAATTGTAACTAAGCCGAATCTGTAAATTAAATATTTTTTGGAAAATCTTATTGAAATAGACATCATTATTTATTGTCGATACAGAGGCCTAATCTATAGATTTTAGAATGTCTGTCTGTCTGTTTCTTTGTTACCGCATCACGGAAAAACTACTGGAGGGATTTTAATAATATTTGGTATGACGATAGCTGGTTATTTGGGTCAACATATGGGATACTTTTTACTGCGGGAAAATATCTCATCTTCGAGTTTCTACTAAACGTTAAAACGTAAGTAAAGACGAACCCGAGCGGAGCGAGGGTAAGTCGCTAGTATTGATATAAATTTAGTGACTATAAGTAAATTTAAAAGGAATTGTTAGCCTTTAATATTTTTTATTGCTACACTTTGATATTTTTATATTTAAATGTTTTTTTTTCTTTAATAAATTTAGTTGTTGCTGGTTCGTGTAGTATTGTGTGTGTGTGCGTGCAGGTGTACAAGGAGCTGGAGGGGAGCGGGGCGGGGCGGTACTGGGAGGACGTGCAGACCATCGTGCGCGACGAGCTGGCCAAGCTGCGGCGCGCCGCCGCGCCCGGCGCGCGCCGCGACGGCGTGCACCACGCCGTGGCCGACGACGTCACGCAGGTGCGCCCCCCCCCCCCCCCCCCGCCCCGCCGGACTTACAGGGACATTGACGATACATTAGAACATCGTTTTTCTCACCTTTTAAACTTTAACCCCTGCTTAGATGTCAAAGGATTTTAAAATTAGATATATGTTAGTTGAGGTCGTGTCCTGTCTAGACAGATTTCGGCCGCAGCTAATCTCATTGAGACTAGCCAACTGCGCAGAAGAAATTATAGAACAGCGCGTGTACGCGCAGGCGCAAATACACTCTTTATTCCTATCACTCTCGTACTGGTGAGACGATTATTAGACACTTGCGGTGCCAACTTCCCATTGCCGAACTGTCATGGAGTTTTTTTTTTTTTATAGAAAAACTCAATAACTAAACATCGCCCGACCCGGAACTCGAACCTGAGACCTCTGGGGCAGCCATATATGCTAGTGACTACACCACCGAGGTAGTTGATAAGTTATACTTTAGTTCGAAAGTAGCGGCTCTGATATTTTCATGTGCGAATCATTTCCAACATTCAATATTCATTGTCTTACTGTGAAGGAAAACATCGTGTGAGGAAACTTGCATGTCTGAGGGAATCTAACAAGTTTTCGAAAGACAGCTTGGTGGAATATGATCTGATCAACCTCGTATTGAAGGAAGGCCCGTGCCCAGCAGTGGGATGTTAAAAAGGGCTGAATACATGGTAGTTCATATGGTGTCGTTGTGTGTGTCAGATCTTCAAGGGCAAGTCTGGCGCGGCGCTGGCGGCGCTGCAGGAGGAGATCGAGCGCAAGATGAGCGCGCGCCGCGACGGCGTGGACGTGCCCTACTGGGAGAGCCTGCTCAGCCAGCTCAAGGGTAAGTCCCCTACATCACATACTAAACAATATAACTAAACATCCAATGAACCTTTACAAAATGTTACTCATATCAACAATTCTTAGAATTTTATTGTTTTCTTTGAATTGTTTGTCTGTTAGTTCTTATGCGATTTTTATTGTATATTGTTTTTCAATCACAAAAAGTAGTAGAAATGATATTGTATTTTCTTTGGGGTGTAAGTTTTTATATCTTTAACATGAATACTGATGGGTTGGTTGCTGACCTCTATTTCACTCCCTTTAAGGTTTACTTTTATAACAAAAGGGAGCCTATGTTCTTCTCCCAAGGTCTAGTCAATATCTATATAAAAATTTATAAAAATTAGTTCGAAGGTCTAAAAACATAACGAACAAACTGACTTATTTTCACATTTATAATGTGTGTGTGCAGCGCACATGGCGCGCGCGCGCCTGCGGGACCGCCACCAGCAGAACCTGCGCCGCAAGCTGCAGCTGCTCAAGCGCGAGCAGGGCGTGCAGCCCGCGCCCGCCGCCGCCGCCGCCGACGACGCCGCCACCGGGTACGACATCTCTATCAACTTGTTCTTCTTTATAAATATTTGTATGATAAAACACTTTGCAACGTCGCTATAATCCAAACAGGTCACAGGAGCCCGCAGAGAAAACGGAACCGGAAGACGCGCCCGCGCAAGCCGCCGCCGCGGAGGGCGAGGCGGAGGGCGCTGCGGGCGCGGAGTCGTCGGACAGCGAGGCGGAGGCGTGGGGCGCGGCGCAGTACGCGGCGGGCGGCTACTCGCCGCGCCTGCTGCCCGCCGCCGCGCTGGAGCCCGGCACGCTGCTGCTGGAGGCGCGCGACGACGAGCGCCGCCTGGCCTACCTGCGCGCGCGCCTGCACGCCAGCGCGCGCCCGCCGCCCGCCGCCGCCGCCGCCGCCGCCGCCGCGCCCGCCGGCGACGCCGCGCTCGAGGCGGCCGCGCGCCGCTCCATGGGCGCGGGCGCGGGCGCGGAGGGCGAGGGCGCGCAGTTCAGCGTGGAGCACGCGCTGCCCGACCAGCCCTGCCTGTGGGCGGACAAGTACCGCCCGAGGAAACCCAGATACTTCAACCGGTCGGTTTATTTTACTATTTGTATTTTATAAAATTGATATTTATCAGAATCACAATGTAGTGAGACTTATGGTAAACTTATTGCTATCGAACAGAGTGCACACGGGCTTCGAGTGGAACAAGTACAACCAGACGCACTACGACATGGACAACCCGCCGCCCAAGATCGTGCAGGGCTACAAGTTCAACATCTTCTACCCCGACCTCATCGACAAGCAGGCCACGCCGGAGTTCTCGCTTGTAAGTAAACACATATATATACATACACTCACTACAAAATATCCTTTACTCAGTTTAAAACTAGTACTTTTGAATCCTTTGCTTAAATGAAAAAAACTCGTTATAGTTTATAAGAAATTTTTGATATATCAAGCATATAAAAAAAATATTTTTTAAAATTTTTGCGTTCTATAATTTTATAATAATTACACTACGGGACAACGCGCGAATTCGTTAGTGGCTATTTACCTTATACCCGATGTTTCAATTGAGTTGCACCAGCCGTGGTATCGGACAAACTGTCCGTTTTGCCCCGTGTAAATATTTTTACTTTTTAGAGACGTAGTTTAAGTCTTATGAACTATAATTTTTATTTCTACAGAATTAAATTTTGATAAATGTTGATGACACTCGTATATTTCAACTCAATTTAAAGTCTAATGATACATCTTTCAATTGCCTTATATATAACGATCAGAAACTTTAGACAATACGATTCAGAAAACAACACATACAATAACAGTCCATCTCTTGCAAAGATATTAAATTAAAACTATAATACATTTTACACACACACACAATACAATGTTACGATAAAAATAGTTAGTTTTAGTTACCACAATATAAATAGTATAGTGACGTAGGAACCCTCTCGCTTCCCGCAGAAGCCGTGCCCCGAGAACGCCGAGTTCGCCGTGCTGCGCTTCCACGCGGGCCCGCCCTACGAGGACATCGCCTTCAAGATCGTCAACCGCGAGTGGGAGTACTCCTACAAGCGCGGCTTCCGCTGCCACTTCCACAACAACATCTTCCAGCTGTGGTTCCACTTCAAGAGATACAGATACAGGCGATGAGCCGCTCACGTCTGCTTCGTGCCGCAACTTATCTCCTATCCGTGCTCCCATTCCCATAAATTTCAATTAAAAACTATAAATACAGTTATGGTTTTTATTTTATTTTAGGTGTATAATATTCACCATACTTTTTTAGGCTGTTTGTTAACAAAAAAATATTGAGCCAAAAAATCCGTATTATCGATACTAATATTATAAATGTGAAAGTTTGTATGTGTGGATGTTTGTTACTCTTCCACGCCAGAACGGCTGAACGGATCTGGATAAAATTTGGCACAGAGATAGAATCTAGTCTAGAATAACACATAGGCTACTTTTTATCCCAGAAAATATATGGTTCCTGTGGGGTAGGTTTGTTTTTGTTTTTCTAGAGGTGAACCTGAGCGAAGCGAGGGTCAGCCACAGTATATAATATCGTCTCAGCCCAAACACGTCCACTGCTGGACATAGGCCTCCCCCAGAGATTTCCACGACAACCGGTCTTGTGCCATCCGCATCCAGTGGGCTCCAGCGACTTTGACCAAGTCGTCGGTCCACCTTATAGGAGGCCTGCCCACGCTTCGCCTTCCGGTACGTGGCCGCCACTCCAGAACTTTGCGTCCCCAACGACCGTCCGTTCTGCGAGCGATGTGCCCCGCCCACTGCCACTTGAGCTTGGATATTCTGTGGGCTATGTCGGTGACCTTGGTCCTTCTGCGTATCTCCTCATTTCTGATTCGATCTCGCAGGGAAACCCCGAGCATAGCCCTTTCCATTGCTCTCTGTGTGACCTTGAGCTTTCTTATCAGGCCCATCGTGAGCGGCCACGTCTCTGTGCCGTATGTTATCACTGGCAACACACACTGGTCGAAGACTTTTGTCTTGAGACACTGCGGTATTTGAGACGTGAGGATATTGCGTAGCTTCCCGAACGCTGCCCATCCGAGTCTGATCCGTCGATTGACCTCTTTCTCGAAGTTGGACCTACCTAGCTGGACAGTTTGCCCTAGGTATACATACTCGTCAACAACTTCGAGCATAGAATCACCGATAAAAACTGGAGTGGTTGCAACATGGACGTTTGACATAATTTTCGTCTTATCCATGTTTATTTTTAGACCAACTCGTTCGGAGACTCCATTGAGGTCATTGAGCATTATACTGAGGTCCTCCATGGTCTCAGCCATAACCACTATATCGTCAGCAAATCGAAGGTGAGTGATGTACTCGCCGTTAATATTGATGCCCAGTCCGTTCCAGTCCAGGACCTTGAAGACATCTTCCAATGCAGCGGTAAATAATTTCGGCGAGATGACATCGCCCTGTCGTACTCCTCGCTGCAATTGGATGGGTCTCGAGTCCCGGTCCTGAAGTCGGACTGACATAGTGGCGTTTTCATACAAACACTTCAGCACTTCGACATACCGGTGGTCAACTTGGCACCGCTGGAGAGACTGCAGCACAGCCCAGGTCTCGATCGAATCAAAGGCTTTTTCGTAGTCCACAAACGCCAAGCAAAGAGGCAAGTTATACTCTTCGGTCTTCTGTATAACCTGCCGCAGCGTATGAATGTGGTCTACGGTACTAAAACCTCTACGGAAACCTGGTTGTTCGGGAGGCTGGAAGTCGTCTAACCTGCATTCAAGACGGTTCGTAATGACTCTCGAAAACAACTTGTAGACATGGCTCAGAAGCGATATGGGTCTGTAGTTCTTTAGCAGGGCGTTATCGCTCTTTTTAAAGAACAGATATAATATAGTAATATTATATTATATCTGTTCCATCCATAATACGATGGGATATTGTGGGGTTATCGGAGGTTCGAAGAAAGTATATAATATAATGCATAAATAACTTCAGGCTCTTTCCCTTGGGCGGTAGGCATAGAGAACAGTGCCAAGAGCTCCTCTCTGTCGTCATTCTCTTCATACACTCTTACATTGATGGATCTGCAGACTTGAGTTGACCTTGATAAAATATCAAAAACACTTTCGAAAGAAATATTTTGTTACCTTTTGTAGGAAAATCCATTTTAAAATGGAAATACTTGCAATCCTTTTAATCAAATCTCACCTTAGGCATTTTCTACTACAAATGTTCCTCTCATAGAGGCACACATTATCCATAATGCTTTTATATTATTTAAATTATGCCTACAGAATTTACTAGCGACTCACCCTCGTTCTGCTCTTAGATATACGAGTATTTTAACGATAAGTATAGATTTCTCAGAGAAGAGATATTTTCCCAAAAAGTATCCTATACATAGACCCGGATAACCAGCTATCATCATACCAAATTGCATTAAAATGATGATTATGATGAATGCATTTCCAGACAGATAATAATTCTAAAAACTATAGATTCGGCCTCTGTGTCGATAATAATGACGATTTTAATAAGATTTTCCAAAAAATACTTCATGTAAAGTTCCAAATCGTGAGAATCTATACTAATATTATAGAGCTGAAGAGTTTGTTTGTTTGGTTGAACGCGCTAATCTCAATTCAAAAATTCTTTTTGCATTAGATAGCCCGTTAACTGAGAAAGGCTATATATCATCCCGGAAAATGTACGGTTCCCGTGGGATAAATTTGTTTTTGTCTAGGGACGAACCCAAAGCGAAGCGAGGGTGAGTCGCTAGTTTTATTATATGTATAGATTAAACAAACAATACAAACTACAAAGTGCTATTGAGTTTTGATACCTCTTTTTTTTCATTTTCCTATATTGCATATGAATCCCTATTAGGATTTCTATTACTTGTGTCTTTAACAGGCTATTTTTGATGAATCTATGGATTGGAAGAAGTTCCAATTTGATACATGTATAGTGTAAATGACTTGACAAATTAAAAAAATGAAATAAAAATGACAATTAAATAGTTCATCAAAAATATATAAGTGTTTAATAGTCTACCTAATATAGAAAAATAAATAAATATTCAATATCATTATTTGTTTTATTTATATGAGAAATATAACATGAAGTTATTTTAAATATTTTGATCAAAACAATTTCTGTTTAAGGGGCTAGACATAGCTCATTTGCTGTTTTTGTATGCTTATAACTTTTTTTAAAGGCATTCTAAAAATCAAAAAAAAATATATGTTGTATATAACTTGTTTGATTTCCATATTATTTGATGAATTTGTTGACAATATTGAATTCATAGAAAAAATCAGTTTATATTTAAAGAAGTTACATTACATATGTATATATCTGCTGAATAGTTCACAATAGCAAAAAATTTATTGATGGGGGTAATAAGATACTAAAATCTTCTAATCATCTATAATTAAGTTATATTAAAAGGGATAATAACTTAAAACATGTATTATGTTTATATTTCATCATCTGCACTTTATTTGCACTAACAACAAATTATTCTTTCTTGGGTTGATCATCTGATTGGTTAACTACTTCTTCAGCCACAGGATTGCCTCTGAAGTTGGGGAATTGTTCCCATGGTGCACTTAACTCAAACCTTCTAAATTCTTGTGCCAACTCTAGAGGTTCCACAACAACTCTCTTCTGCTCATCATCATAGCGAAGCTCTACATAGCCACTAAGAGGGAAATCTCGTCTGAATGGATGTCCTTCAAACCCATAGTCAGTCAAAATTCTTCTTAAGTCTGGATGGTTAGCAAAGAAGACTCCAAACATGTCCCAAATTTCTCTTTCATACCAGTTCGCAGCTTTAAAAACTTCGCAAGCTGAATCAATTGGGGTTAATTCATCAGTGTATGTTTTTACTCTAATTCTGGCATTGTAACGGAGAGACAGTAGGTTGTAAATAATTTCGAATCTATGAGGGCGTGTAGGAACATCCATGCCGGCAATGTCCACAAGACTAGCAAATTGCGCACTATGATGATCTTTCAGAAATTGGAGTACGGGAATAACACCGTCTGACGGAATCAAGACTTCTAATTCGTTGCCTGCTGTAATTTGTACCTTCTGCACGTATTTTGGCATACATTCTGCAACATATTTACCAAAGTCAACCAATTGAGATTTCTGCAAGGGATCTAATTTAGCTACAGTGGGTCGAGTCTCAACTTGTGGTGCGGCTTCGTCAGTTTTGGTAGCAATTCGTTGGAGCACTGGGTATTGGTTATTGTTAAGTATTGCCCGGCCAAGGCTGCGGCCAGCACCAAAGGTGCGTTTTAAGATTAAAGACATTGTTTCTTAATTATTATTTCGTTTAACCTTACGTAATTTTCGTTTCTATCGAATGGAATATGTTTTAGTTCTAAATGTCAATATTTTTATAAGTCATTTTGACGTTGACATGATATACAAAAAGCAAAATAAAACACGTCCCGTATGTATCAAATTATTTAGAAATTTATTTTTACACAAAATTCAATCAAATATATTTATATTAGTTATATAGTCTAACCTTAGCTTTAATCTTTAATAAAAATCAATATTTAAATATATCCATTCTGTTTGCAAAGTTACAGGTACTAACAGTTTAAGAGCTTAATTATAGCATTGTACTACAAAATAATGTGAGGACTGTGAATTTTGAAATTTGAATGTTATCTATACTCACAGTCACAAATTCATGTTGTTCTTTGTCTCTGTTAGTGTTGCCGAAATATCGATAGTTTGATGGCATTCATTGCTATGCGGACGACAGCACTGGAGACGCCTTCTACACAGGCCGTGCAAACATTCCTCGTTTCGCTGTGGTAGAAAGTCGTGAACAACTTGTGTCTCAAATCGAGAGTATTCTTTCCAGAGTCTCCGATTGGGGTCGGGACAATTTAGTCCGATTTAACCCCTCCAAGACACAAGTCTGTGCGTTCACCGCTAAGAAAACCCCATTTACTGTGGCTCCTCAATTGCAGGGCACACCCCTAACCATCTCCAACAGTATTGGTATCCTTGGTGTCGACATCTCCAGCGACGTCCAGTTCCGAAGTCACCTGGAAGAAAAGGCCAAGCTGGCATCCAAAAAACTCGGGGTGCTTAATAGAGCGAAGCGGTACTTCACGCCGGGGCAAAGACTGCTTTTATATAAATCGCAAGTCCGTCCCCATATGGAGTACTGTTCTCATCTCTGGGCGGGAGCACCGGCATACCAGCTTGGGCCTTTTGACTCGGTTCAAAGGAGAGCTGTGAGAATTGTCGACGATCCAATACTCACAAGCGATATAGAGCCCCTAAGTCTAAGGAGAGATTTTGCGTCCCTATGTGTGCTCTATTGTCTGTATAATGGGTTGTGTTCCGAAGAATTGTTTGAAATGATGCCCACGGCCACTTTTTATCATCGCACCGCTCGCCATCGACAGAGAGTTCATGCCCACACACTGCATCCCAAATGGTCCCGTACAGATCGATTTCAGAGAAATTTCTTCCCACGGATCATCCCGCTGTGGAATGAACTCCCTGCCGAGGTTTTCCCAGAGGGCTACAGTATGGGATCCTTCAAAAGGGGAGTAAGTAGGTTTTTAAAGGGTCGGCAACGCGCATGTGATGCCCTTGGTGTTGCAGGCGTCCATAGGCTACGGTAACCGCTTACCATCAGACGGGCCATATGCTTGATTGCCACCGTCGTAGTATAAAGAAAAAAAGTTTCACTATCGATAGTTTTCATCTAAAAAAGTCCTACTATCGATAGCATTATCAATAGTATCGATAGCATTATCGATAGTATCGGTACTATCGATAGATGAAAATGTGACAATACTATTGACAGACCACTATACTATCGATAGTATCGATACTATCGATGGATGAAAATATGACAATACTATTGACAGACTACTATACTATCGATAGTATTGGTGCTCACAAATCATAAAATATTGATAGTATCGATACTATCGATACTATTGAAGTTTCGAAATAAAAAAAATATCGATAGTATCGATGCTATCGAAACTATCGATAGTTTATATCTATCGATAGTAGCGCGTATGTGTGTCAGTAGTAATAGTTAGTTTTTTCTTTTGTTTGAAAAGATCCTTTTTACTTATGACTTACTTATTCACTACCCACTTCCTCTCTCTTTTTTAACTATACTATCTTAAAATGAGCTACTATCGTAATATCGATAGCACTATCGATAATCTATCGGTCACTATCGATTAACTATCGACATGCTATCGATAATAGACTATCGAATATCGATCGGCAACACTAGTCTCTGTCACAAATCACAATGTGAAGATTTGCCGGGTTTGTAGTTGTTTTTGTTTTGTAAGGTAAATGAAGAAATTTAATTGAATTAAATAAAATCTAGAACATTTTTAGGTATTGATAGACTTTAGATTAAAATAATAATAGTTTTATAGGAAATTGTTACGCTATTATGGCGTATTTGTTTCTTAGCAAAGATTAAAGGTGTAATTATTATAATATTGCAATTTAAAATATAGTTAATATGATAAAATGCTGCTAAATACTTCGTCGTTTTATATTTATGGTAGCTTCATAGGGAGTAAATGTGCATTGAGTTCAATGAGTTAAATGTTCATTTTTGTTTGAATTTAAGTTACAGTTAAGAATTTGCTTATATTTTTACTTGACTGCGGCGAAGCCCAAAGAAGGGTTGTGTGTTTGACCTGTATGTATGTATATATATCCGAGCCTATGCTCGTCGTAATTACTAAACGGCTTAACCGATTTTAATGGTAATACTATGGGTTCTTTGCCAACTTCTACTCATCTTTTTAGTTCACTTTTTACACAGTTTTTTTATTTTTCTACATTATTTTTTCATAAAAATTGCTACTTTTTTATTTACCAGATAAAGTGAAGAATGAAAATGGACGAAGAAATTGATAAGTTAAAATCAGTGCTTAAATCGCTTGTAGTATCCAGCCCAACACAAGTAGATGTCCGTACACTAATGAAGGATTACCGAAACATAGTGGGCTCCCATTTACCAATAGCTAAATTTGGGTATAAGGATCCCATTTCATTCCTCAAGGAACGATGCAGTGATAGTTTCATGGTAAATATTATTTAATGTACTAAAGTTTAATAATTCAAAACAAAACCATTTGAACAAACAAAATTTTAACCATTATTTTTAAAATATACTAAAAAGTTATGAATTTTATATATTATTTGTTTTGTGTACAATGTAAATATAAGAAAATTAATATTATGTTATAATTTTTACTTTTCAGCTCCAGGGCCCAGCAGCAAATCCTATATTGACGTTAATTGTGTCAGATTCCTTAAAGCATATAGATAATTTTGTACAAAAGCAGAAAACATCTGCCATGGTCAAAGTGTAAGTAATACATGAAGCCTCATACTAAAAGTGTAACTGATCCGTCTTTACATGGAGGACATTTAAGAAAACCTATTATTGGGGATCTTTATAAACGCAATAGCAGGCTAAAAGGAATGATTTTTAGAATTTTGCTCTGTTTGTCTATGCGTTTGTGTGCTAATCTCAGAAACAGTTTAACAGATTTGGGTGCTATTTGAACTAATGTATTGTGGTAAGCTCCACTTAACATTTAGTATTTGTTTTATTTCAATTGGTTAATAAATAAAAAAAATATGTTAATTTAAAATACCACCTAGGGAAAAACCTGAGCCAATCGAGGGTGAATCGCTAGTACTTACATATATCTATCAAGATTGTTAGTCAAGTGTATAATCTTACTGATATTGTAAACATGAGTGTGTGAAGTTGTTTGTATAAGCAAAACTCATGTGTAATACACAATGTTCTGGGTTAATACCTATATGTATTATAACATCAAGTCGTTACTATGGAATCTTAGTTTGTTGCCAAAATTAATAAATTTAAATACAGTGGGATGTATTAATTACAGAAAAGGCAAACGGAGGAGCATTGCAGAGTCTATTGTAAAACCACCTGAGATAAATCTTATTGCAAAAAGTTTTATGAATAAGAAAGAGAATGAAAGAAAGAGTATTAGTGAAAATATAGATGTAGATAAACAAAATATTGTTAATGGAAATGCAAAACTTGATAAACCAGTAAATATATCTTTACAAAATCATAGTCCAAAACAGGTATGTAGTGCATTAAAAGCCATGTTTTTTTAACTGATGTATTAAATGCAAAAAAATCACCTATTTTTATTATTTTTCAGGATAACGATCAGCTGTCTAATGTTCAAGACAATCATATAACGGAAAATAATGATTGCCCTCAAAGTGCATTACACAACTTTCTTAAGAAAAGAACTCCTCTGTACCGCTGTAGTCAGTCTGTCAGTGACTCTGGTGAGATAGAAGACAATGACTCCGGGCGGCAGACATCATCCAGTATGTGTATTTTTAGAACATTATAATTTAGATATATATCAAGGAGAAGTAACAAACATAGTCATTCACACTCTTTTGTATTTATTACATTATAATTTTTTTCACTTAATCATTATAAAGTAATGATTTAATTTGTGTTATCTGTATATATAAAAGGCAAAAGTGATTGACTGATGTATCAACACCCTTAAGGCTAAAAAATTGAAATTTCGCTCATGTATTCCTCATATAACGAAGGCATCCTCTAAGAAAGGATTTTTCAAAATTCAACCCCCGACGGGGTGAAATAAGGGATAAAATTTAGTATGAAACTTTTTATTTTACACTATCTTTGGACATCTTTGCAAGAAACTTCGTATGAATTGAGTACGGCAAAAATAATGAGTTACGTATTTCAGCGTTCGCAAAAATTCAACCCCTAAGAGGGTAAAATAGGGGATGAAAGCTTGTATGTACCTACCTTTTTAGTTTTTTTTATAGTTTTAGCACGAGCGCAGTTGCAGGTTCTGCTAGTTTATAATATGTATCAATTATATTTTATAGAGTAAATCTTAAAATGTTTGTTCAAGGTTCAAGCAGTAGTAAAAGGATGCAATTAGAAGAATTGAAAAAGGAAATAATATTAATTATAAATGATTATCCAGATGGAGTGTGGTGCACTGATTTGTTAAGGCTCTATAGGTATGTCGATTACTTTGTTATTTTGGTACTATTTATATAGATTATAGGGGATAAAAGGCTTGTACCTTATTATGGATCAGTATTTATCAATTACTTTATGTGTATTATATATTGCAAAAATATAATGTGCAAAAAGAATTTATATATATTTGATAAAAGAGATGTAAATCATTGGAATATCAGTTAAAATCCTATGTATATATATATATATAAATAGGCTAAGATAAAACTACATAGTTCCATAATATTATGTATAAATATAATGAATATGGACAAATTTCGATCACTGAATGGTCGGAATTCGATCATATTCATTTAGTCCACACGGTAATCGAAATTAATTTTAAATTAAATTATCAAAGTGTATTGTATAACTTGTTTGCTTAAAAAATAATAAATGTTCATATTGGGTGCGTTCCACTAAGCGTTCACAACGCCTAAAATACTCATTCAGGCGTTCCACATGGCGACCGCGATCGTTGTGGTCGCGGCGAAAACGTCATTAATGACGTCATTACTTATGCTCACGCTAAGCTCACGACGACCCATCTCAAGAGGTGGGTCGATGTGAGCGTTTTGAGAAACTGGGCGCAATTTTTAAAACTAAAAGCAGCAAACATGGCGACAACAACAATATCGTTCTATTGTGCCGAACGAGATACTGTTGTGGATCTCAAACTTTCTCCTGCAGATGCTGAACGTGCGTTAACAGGTAAATATTATTGTTAAATGAAGCTTATTAAGCATAATTGCAGTTTATAATTTATCGCAATTTATATATTTTCATTATTTGTCAATAACATAACCTAAGTTGATGAATCAACAACTTTAATTATTAAATAAAAATATATTTGTCAAAAGAAACTTATTTTGATTTTGAAACTGAAATGACTTTTAAATTCTTCATCTGAATAACGAGTAATTACATTATCGTAATCAATAATACGTGGTCTAAGTTTTCGTTTTTCACGATTATATTTTTTGTAAAATTGTATTCCATTCTTCATCTGAGTTGGACGAACTAGTACTTTGTGAAGCATTATTTCGACGCACCAACAAATTTCCAACTGCCGCCGTAAAAGACATTTTTATTATATACGAACATAAATTAGTTAAATACTCCTCTAAAATTAAAGTATATACATATTTTTTGTTTAATAAATCATGTTAACCAATAATTAATAGAACTTATTGATACCACTTACAAATTGTAACATAACCTCATCAACTTTTTGTTTTGTTTTTTTAGACGCGCCATGTGTATTATTTAAATGAACGCTCAAAACGCTCCAAAATCCATTCCACTTGAGTTAATGATTGTGACGCCCAGAACCAAGTGGAACGGCAAAAACCGTGGTCGTGAGCGTGATCGTTGTGAGTGCTTAGTGGAACGCACCAATTGCATGCCTTTAAAAAAACAATTACAGATAATCTTTGTGAATATTTTAAGTGTATAGTGTAATTAAAATAAAATATTGGTGTATTCCAGGGAGCGCCACAAACGCGAGCTGAACTTCTCTCGTTTCGGGTACACGAGCATCCTGAGCCTGGTGTGCGCGCTGCCGCACGTGCGCGCGGCGCGGCAGCCGGGCGGCGACTGGCTGCTGAGCGACGCGGCGGCGCCCGCGCCCGCGCCCCGCGGCCGGCGCGCGCCCGCGCCGCGCAGCGCGCGCCCGCCCGCCGACCCGGACGACGCTCTGCCCGGCATCGACTTTGTGAGTCCGCTACACTAGTAGTTCTGCGAACAGTAGACCTCGTGAACGCAAACTTTTTTGCAACAATCCATATACTACTAAAGTGGTGTGAGCAATTATCTGCATTTTGAGGAGTTATTCTGTTCACCACACTGAAGATTCTCATCAGAACTTTACCAAATTTTTATGAGACCGACTTAAAGTTATTACCTCTCAAATAAAAAAAGAACCATCGTGGTCGGATTTCACGAGGCAGAGGTTTCCAGTAGCCACTTTTTGCTCCCTTTTTGAGGAAGTACGGGGGGTACTTCCAATCAAATCCCCAATGACAATAAAAGATCTATAAAGTCATGAAACATGCATACCTACCAAGTTTTATCTAGATCAGTTGTGACATTTTATGGCCTGTAGAGGAGCACCAACAAGCTGACAGAAGAAAGTAAATTTTGTCAGACTTGAAGCGGAGACGTTTTGCTTGCTCAGTCAATTAATTATATTGTATACAGTTAACTTTGTTTTTTATACAGTTTACTGTCTCTGTGGTGTAGTAGGTAGCATGTGCAACTGCATATCTGTAAGTCCTGGATTCGAGACTCGGATTGGGCCAAATTTAGTTTTCTGTCAAAAAATTCTCAGTAACAACCTAAAGTTGGCAAGTTGACGGTGTTTACATCCGTTCCTCGGAGAACACGTGTCGTGTTTCTCGCGAGTCGACCAGGATGACATGGCTGCACGTGCCGACAGGACGAGGACGTGTTCCCGGCGGACTGCGTGCACTTCCTGGAGGGCGTGCCGCGCGCGCGCGCCGCCGAGGCGCCCGGCGACATGGTGGAGGTGGTGGTGGCCGAGGTGTACTCGCCCTCGCACTTCTGGCTGCAGCGCCTCGGGCCCGCGCACAACCTCGCCATGGAGGACGTCATGGACGAGATGAAGTGAGTACTGCACGCCCAAGGGGACTTACCGACCGGCCACCATTCAAATGTTTACTTCCAATGGTGGCCATTGTTGATGGTTAAATGGTACTCGTAATTGTAAAATTTATGTGTAAACAGATAATAAAATATAGCTTTTTTCGCACACTTTGAAGTGGTTCCAAGTGTATGAGTAAAGCGAGTAAAGCGAGTGGTACCAGTAAAGCTATATTTTATATTATAAATAACTGTAATTTTTTTCTTGTTTCACTCAAGTATGCACTTAGACGTACTTCTATCTAAAGCCTTATCTGTGTACTAAATTTTATTTACAACCGTCCAGCCATTTCAACAAGAAGGAGGAGGAACAAAATCCTCAGTAATCATATAATATATTTAACGACATGTATGGCTCAGTTTATAGTGACCCAACTTGCTGTGTCAGCGGTCGCAGGTTCGAGTCTCGCTGGGGGTATACAATTGAGTAATGAGCACGAATGCTTGTACTCCAGTCATGGGTGTTTATATTTATAATATGTATATATTTTAAGTTATATATGTGTAATGTATCAACTATCTGGTATCCATAACACAAGCCTCGTAGCTTACTATGGAACTAGGTGGTGCTGTGTGTTAATGTCAAAAGCCGTGTGTGACGTGTGTGTGTGACCGCAGCCAGTACTACAAGCACGGCGAGGGGCGGGCGCGCGCGCTGGCGCCGGGCGCCGTGCGCGTGGGCCACTACTGCAGCAGCTGCTACGAGGGCGACTGGCACCGCTCGCTCATCGTCAAGCTCATCGACAGCGACACCGTCAAGGTACCGCGCGCACCCCACACCCCCCACATCCCCCACACCCCCCACAACCCCACAATCTCCACACCCCACTACGGCCGACTCACCCTCGTTTACTTCGGGCTCGTTCCTACTTATAAGCATTATTTTCATATACAGCCAGATTTGACTAGCCCACGCCTAAGGAAAAAATCGTGTAGTAAAAAGTATCCTAGATGTTGTAAATAATAAGTTATTACTAGACAAAATTTAGCTAAAATCGCTCCCCGTACTTTTTGCGCGCACACACAAACGGACAAAAAATTTAATAACTATTGTTTTGGGGTCTATATTCTGTACACGATACGTTAGTCATTGTTTTTTAAAAAAATATTTTATGTAATATACCTAATATGCCTTATTTAATTATTGATTTGTTTTAATTTAATTGCGATACTTGTCAAAGAAGTTTTACTTCAACCATGCGTAAAGGTTACACGCACCCATTGTCCCAAAAATACCTAGGAATATCAAAAGTAGTACCTGGAGCCACTTGAAGTAATAAAACAATTTAGATATTCCTGGAGCCTCACGATTAATAAAAAATAATAATTTGCCTTTATACATTTACACTGAACCAAACCATAGCGCGATTCAGATGGACTGTTGCGCCTCGATGTAAACACTCAACACCCATTTTTTTTATATGTATAGATTAGTTAATTTATAGCTGAACTAGCGAAGAATTAAAAACAAAAACAAATCTATCCCACCGCCCACGGGAACCGTACACTTTTCCAGGATATGAAGTAACCTATGTGCTATTCCAGACTGTAATCTATCTCTGTGCCAAATTTCATCCAGATCCGTTCAACCGTTCTGGCGTGATTGAGTAACAAACATCCATCCAAACATCTAAACTTCTGAGGTTCCTTATCGCACATCACTCGGCACTCATCATCACACTTGGTGAATGAAACCTATAAGTGTAATATTTTGACCGTCACGACACTTTAACCGACTTCCAAAAAGGAGGAGTTATTATTTACAAGAGTAGCTCATGTGACGTCATCATAAGGACCAGGCGATCATAAGTGCTAAGGAGTGTATGTAATAAGTTGTTCATATATGAGCACTCCTCGAGGTCCGTGGTCCCCTGGTACTCGTGACAAAAGTACCAGGCGACCATAAGTATGTATATTCGTGTCCGCTCTTTGCAGGCTTTACTTTGATGAGCAACATGTTCAATGTAACGTACATGAATGAATATTTGATATTTATTGTAAAAAATGTATTTTGTTAAATAAAATATAAATATAATAAAATTCTAACTGAGTCGAATCTGTACATTAAATATTTTTTGGAAAATCCTATTGAAATTAGTCATTATTATCGATACCGAGGCCGAACTTATAGTTTTTAGATTTTTTGTCTGTCTGTCTATGAACGCATGAAAAGAAAACTACTGGGCAGATTTTGATGAAATTCAGTATGATGGTAGCTGGTATCCGGGTCCAACATATAGGATACTTTTTACTGCGGGAAAGTATCTCATCTCTGAGAAATCTATACTAAACGCTAAAACGTAGCGAGGGTGGGTCTAGTAACTTATAATATTTTACAATATTTTACATACATTATTAAAAAAAAACGAAATACGTAGTCTAATTGAGCAAAAAAAAAATCTAATTAGGGTCGTCCAATTTCTTTACAACTCTTCTTTTTAAACTTAATAAGGCAACAAAATCGGGGCTTTAGCAGCTAAGTAACTATCAACTAATACCATGTACATTTCGACAAATTCTACTAATCTTTCACTGCTACAGAGCTAGACTTCTTTGACACGGTATTATCGCCTTTTCTAAGGAACAATGTATAGAAACTGCTGTTAGACCTTAATAAATGAACTAAAATAATTTCTGATGTGCCTTAGAGATCAATTCTCGGATTCCGTCTTCACTCGGTGTCTCGTTGTTTTTGAGTTATTCGAGTTTGTTTAGAGGTTCGGTTAGACTAACGTATCGCGTTGATGAATATAGCTGTCCAAAAAAAATTATCAAGCTACCTCATAGGCTCAGGACTAGTTGAAAATATGATCTTGCCGTAGTCCTAACTTCATTAGCTGGCTTTGATGAATGTCTAGAAGGATCTGTCTCCCTCGAGAAAACCTGGGGTTCTTTGTTATGCTGTATTGCATCTATAATATGCTCAGCATTAAAGAGGCAGAAGTCGCGTTTTGGGAAATTTGATATATACATAGTGTGCACAATTGTCAATTGTGTGTGTGACGGAGATTATAATTGGTTATATGGCTGTACTAATGCCCTCATACATATCTAGTCCTCTACTATCGTGATGCGTTTGATTAAATCGAGGCGTAGGTTTAATCTCGGCTCGACTCGAGAATATTTATTAAGTTAATAAATGTGCTTCGTATCGAGATCGATCCGACCGATACGTGGTGGTGTGCGCAGGTGCGCCACGTGGACTACGGCACGGTGGAGCGCTGCGCCGCGGCGGGGCTGCGGCCGCTGCGGCGCGAGTGGGCGGCGCTGCCGGCGCAGGCGCAGCGCGCGCGCCTGGCCGCCGCGCGCCCCGCCGCGCGCCGCTGGCCGCGCGCCGCCGCGCTCGCCTTCCTGCACCTCGTGCGCGGGCGCCGCCTCGTGGCCAACGTCGTGGCCGTGGACGCCGCGCGCGACGAGCTCGAGGTGCTGCTCATCGACACCTCCGGCGCCGAAGACCGCTGCATCGCCGCCGAGCTCGTGCGCGCCGGCCACGCGCTGCCCCGCGCCGACCCCGCGCTGCACGTGAGTACCCTCGCCTCCGACGGCGAGGCCAGCGACGATACGGCCTCGGCCTCGGCCTCGCAGGTGGCGCCGGGCGCCGCGCCGCGCATGCCGACCTGGGCCTGCGACGAGGACGACGACGCGCCCCCCGCGCCCCCCGCGCTGACCGCTGACGCTAACTTCCTGCAACGACGACGCGAACTGTTCAATCAGTTGAAAAAGTATAGTCAACCCGGCACTGTGCCGAGCTGTAAATAGTACAGTATAGAGTGTTGGTAAAACTTTGCTTGGGACAGATATATAAAATATACGCTTTAAGTATAGGTAATAATCATTATTCCATTTTGTTTTATAGTTTGTAAACGATCACTGTGAATTTATAAATGATCAATGTGCTCTTAAATTATATTTGTGTTATTGTTTATACACTCGTGAACGATTTTCCAAAGATGAAGAGAAGATCATTACTCTTTCTAAATTAATATATATATATGTATATATATATATATATATATATATATATATATATATATATATATATATATATATATACATATATATATATATATACAATAATAAATCATTTAAAAAAATATACTGTTCTAACCGAGAACATTAAGTTTAGTATTAAGACTTTTTCCCTAGATAATGGATGGCTTTGACTTACAATAGGAGAGCATGCAATTGACTTCCATATGAATATGCTCACTTTATAAACTATATACAGTGTGTTTGGTGACGGACTAGCGATATTCTAGGTACTTATATTACAACTATTTTAATACACAAATACACAAAAATTTTAGGTCTAATCCCTTTCCCCTCTGTGTAGCAGCCATTTTGTTTTTTTTTTTTTTCAAAATTTTCTCTACATTTTATTTATTTATTTATACTTTATTGTACACCACAATCATAAAGTAAATAGAGTTAACAAAAAAAAAAAACAAAAGTGTGTACAAAAGGCGGTCTTATCACCAATTAGCGATTTCTTCCAGACAACCTTTGCGTAAGGAAATATGGAAGACTATGCAGGGTGGGTGGTGTAAAAATTATATACAATACATACCACAATACAACCTAATACTTAGAAACACTACACATACATCTATATATACAATATATATCTATAAATTATACTAATACATATTTAAATTTAATCTTATATAATTAAACGAGCAATTCTTGTATATTTATTTATTTATTTATTTATTTATTTATACCGGCGATCTCGGAAACGGCTCTAACGATTTTGCTGAAATTTGGTATATGGGGGCTTTCGGGGGAGAAAAATTGATCTAGATTAGTCACATGTCTGGGAAAACGCGTGTTTTCGAGTTTCATGCGTTTTTCTTATGCATTATTCTACGCAAAATTTAATCGCGACATCTATACAACTGTCTCAGTAACACTTAGTCACTCAATGTAAAATTATTTTTAAGCCAAATTAAAAAGAAAATTATTCTTATCGCGACATCTATACAACTGTCTCAGTAACACTTAGTCACTTAATGTAAAATTATTTTTAAGCCAAATTAAAAAGAAAATTGTTCTTATCGCGACATCTATACAACTTTCTCAGTAACACTTAATCACTTAATGTAAAATATACAATCTTTCAAGAACTCCGAGCGAAGCTCGGTCACCCAGGTACTAATTAATATAAAGCTTGCACAATGTCGACTTCTCAATTGGAGAGATGATCTAGATACTTAATGATTTTTAACAGATTTTTTAAATATTTTTAAAGATTTGGAACGTTTTATATGAATAGGCAAACTATTCTAGAGTTTGGTTGCTTGTACAGAGTAGGAGTACTCGAAGAATTTTCTTGAATGTACAGGTATTCTTAGCATCAAATTTTCTGAAGATCTTAACCTATTTGTGTAAGTTCCTAGAAATTCAAACTTCTCCTTTAAATAAGGCGGGTATGTTGGATTAAACAATAAACAGTATAAAAGAGAGAGAATGTGTAAATTCCGGCGACAGCGGATTGGGAGCCACTTGAGTTTTGTTCGATGTTCAGAAATGTGATCATATTTTCGCAAATATGAATCGAATTGCAAGATTTTGCAGTCGCTCAAGTTTATTTAGATGGTCCTCGGTCAGATTCGGATAGCTTGCGTCTGCATATGCTACATGTGTACAAAGAAAATCATACCTCTCAAAGGATAATGGGCATTCCGTCCCCAGAGTGTATCAAGTTGAGACATATGTCATTTTGAAGAGCAGAAGAATAGCTTCAATTTATTGTATAACACCAACACTGAGACTCGCGCAGGGAAAGAACTATGAATCATTTAATTTTATTAAGCCCGTGAAAGTCTAAAACAGTATGACGTATGTACATCACTTTAAAGGTCATAATAATAGCTTTATTTTATTGTACAGCGCCAAAAGTGAGACAGTTACATGGAAGAACTATGAATTATTTTATTGAAACAACTTGTAGACATGGATCAGAAGCGAGATGAGTCAAATTATTTAGCAAGGCATTATCGCTCTTTTTACAGAACAGTACAACTACGCTTCTGCTCCATAATTGTGGGGTTTTCCTTCGAGTGAGTGAGATGGAATTAAGTAACATTCTCAGAAATTTAGTCGTAGTTCCACCTGCACCCGGTGCTTTGTTGTTCTTAATCTGTTTTAGTGACGTCCGGGATTTCTACGGTATAGTGTTGGGTTAGCCTGGCCCTTAATCATTGTCCAGAGATGTTGAAGATTGACATCAACGCGACAACCCATCAGTCTGGAGTAGCTATTGAGCTATCCATAAAATTTCGCGATCTCTCCCATTACTAAACTCGGGAACAGATAATATAATCCTATTGTCGTCGGTTTTGAACTGTACTAGCTGGTTTTGCCTAATAGATAAATCAAAAAACCTCGTAAACCTTTGGAGTGTTTGGATGACTGTAAGATCATCTTTCTCCTTTCTGCCACGAGCTCGAGAGTAGGATCAGAAATCTTTTTGGGTCTATTTTAGAGTGTGTTTAGAACCTAACTGATTCAACACCTTTGAGAAACCCATCGTTAAAAGTAGCCACATCGCTATCGCAATCAAAGCGGTTTTGGAGTTCCAGCTGAAAGCTTAAGGGGTTTTGTATTTGGTGTGGCACTGGTAGGAACGTGGACTTCTTCAGTCGGAATCAGTTGGATGCGTTCAAGCTGTACATAGTTACCATGCTGTACAAGACATCACAAGATACGATAAACCCGACACCACCTTGAGACTGTTGGTCACCCGAAAACAGAACAAGTGACCAGATTTGAGCATCATCGAGTTGTCTCCCCTCTTTTCGAACTTCCAATAACCCTATAATGTCCCATCGTAACCTGCTCAATTCTTCCTCATTAATTCATTCAGCTATCCTGTACAGGGCTGCAAGTCGCAATATGTGCGAAGGTGTGTAAAAACAGATGGCACGGTACGATATAAAATAATATTTATGAAAATATTGTACAATCTAAATTATACTGTTTTACTTTCAAGAATTTAATAAAATTAAATGATTCATAGTTCTTTCCCTGCACGAGTCTCAGTGTTGGTGTCATACAATAAATTGAAGCTATACTTCTGATCTTTAAAATGACATATGTCTCAACTTGATACAATCTGGGGACGAATCCCATACTGCCCATTCTCCTTTTTGGTCTTACTGAGATAAAAATAGGCTCATTCGGAGGGCAATAATATTGTCTATCGATTACATTACGAAAAAATGGGTGCATATGCGCGTAACTTAAAAAATTTAATTAAGTCCAAAAAAAAAATATCAAAATTTTATGCAAATTGGCAAATTATTGTAAATTACTACAAAAACAACCTTAATTACCCTGTATTTTTTTTCAGTACATCGACAGATTTTGAGTTAAGCAACAATATAATACTAAGTTTACAGCTGTATGTCTATTACTTTAAGAATTATTGTTGTTTGAACATAGCCTATTGAAACAGGAAAATATTGAAAACACTTAACTTTCTTATTAGTTTTTATTTAATATTTATACAAAATTGACCTGCAAAATTCACATACAATTAAAATGTCTAAAGCAATTGCTCAAAGTGGCCACCTCCTGCTTGTAGGCAAGCTAAAGCCCTATGTGCTACTTGAGTTGTTGAGCGCCTAATCATTTGTAAATCAAATCTTATTTCTTCGGCGACTGACATTATTTACATGATTAGTTCTTCCCTGGTGTTTGGAACTGTGGCGTACACCCTTTGTTTCATGTGACCCCATAAAAAATAATCCAAGTGTGTCAAATCGGGTGAGCGAGGTGGCCACGCTACTAGACCACCGCGACCGATCCACGGCGAATGGTTGCTATTCAAATACTCTCTCACTGCTCGAGAAAAGTGTGCAGGTGCACCATCAAGCTGAACCCTCATACCTTGACGGTATGACAAAGGTAACTCCATGAGGCTATCAGCAAACTGTATCTCTAGGAACTCCAGAAATCTAGCGCTGTTTAATGTAGAAGGCAATTCCAACGGCCCTATCAAACGATCGTTGATTATGCCTGCCCATACATTCACTGAAAATTCGTGTTGAAACGAGTTTGGGCACACCGCTTGTGGGTATACCGAACACCAGAGATGATCATTTCTGTGATTTGTAATGCCAGCTCTTGTGAATTTTGCTTCGTCAGTCCATAGTATTTTTTGTAGAAAATGACGGTTCTGTCTCACACTTCGATTGATCCACGAACAAAATACAGATCTTGTAGCAAAATCTGTTCCGTGAATGCCTTGGACCCGTCGAAAATGAAATGGATGTAATCCCTCTCTTTTCAAAATTCTCCATACATTCCACTTAGACAGTTGTAGTTGCACTGCAATCCGTCGAACGCTTAGTCTTTGATCACTGGTTATTAGCCTAAGCACTTCTTCTTCATCTTCGGGCGAAACCAAACGAGCGCGTTCATTGACAGCCTTTTGGATGCCCCTTTCCGCTAATCTCGAATGCACGTTGACAAAAGTTTGGCGACTCGGTGTAGGCCTGTTAGGATACCTTCGTCAATATTTTTGTACAGCTCGATTTGCACTTCATTGCAAAAGCCATACACGAAATGTATGTCGGCAATATGTTGCGCTAAATATTGTCGATTTTCCATATTTGTATCACACTCTTAACGATAAACAGTAAACAGCACGGACAATAAGTGAATGTAGCGATCACAACGCAAGGCGAGGGACAACTAACTTAACTAATCAACTGTCAATCGGTGTGTTTTTTTTCGAGGTAGAGGACCAGAATGTTCCATCTCACTTACTCACGCTACTAGCAGTATTTGGGGCCTGCTCTTGAATGGGATGTATCACTGTGCATTCAATTCGAGAGCAGGTAGTGCCAGATGTCACTTAACAAAGACCTTTTGTGTTTACCCATACGCTATGTTCAAACAACAATAATTCTTGAAGTAATAGACATACAGCTGTAAACTTAGTATTGTATTGTTGCTTAACTCAAAATCTGTCGATCTACTGAAAAAAAAACAGGGTAACTAAGGTTGTTTTTGAAGTAATTTACAATAATTTGCCAATTTGCATAAAATTTTGATTTTTTTTTGGACATAAACTATAACTTTTTTTTAAGTTACGCGCATATGAACCCATTTTTTCGTAATGTAATCGATAGACAATATTATTGCCCTCCGAATGAGCCTATTTTAATCTCAGTAAGACCAAAAACTTGAGAGGTATGATTTTCTTTGTACACATGTAGAGAATATTTTGAAAAAAAAAAACAAAATGGCTGCTACACAGAGGGGAAAGGGATTAGGCCTAAATTTTTTTATGTATTTGTGTATTAAAATAGTTGTAATATAAGTACCTAGAATATCGCTAGTCCGTCACCAAACACACTATATATGTATATATATATATACATATATATATATATATATATATATATATATATATATATATATATATATATATATATATATATATATATATATAAACTGTTTTTGCGGCCATATTAGCTGTGAAACATCGTAAACAAAACGTCAGAATAAAATTGTGTAAAAATCCGAAAAGATAATTTTATTTTAATGTTATTTACTTTTGCATTAATTCTTTACATTTTTTTTTTCCACAAACGGCTCTTAACAGATTAGCAAAATTACAAAGCCTTATAATATAAAACTATATTCGTTTTGTATTGTTAAATTTTGTATTTTTTTTTATGACATATTTTTTATATTGTCATTAAATGCAGGCAAGCACTTTAGAATAAAAGTTTATTTCACACTATAGAAGGGCTTGGCAGAGTTTGTCTTGATGTTAGATAATGTCCTCCTGACCAAAGTTATAAATAGATAAAGAATAAAATTAATATGTTGGGACATTAACACACAGCACCATCTAGTTCCGTGGTAAGCTACGAGGCTTGTGTTATGGGTACCAGATAGTTGGTACACTACACATATATAACTTTAAAGAACTAAACGTGTCGTCAACACAGTTATGGTCCATATCCAATCTTACCGAGACTAGACATGAAGTAACACCATTAACTTTCTAACTTTCTGGCTAATGCTATTAAGAATTTTTCAACTGAATAATCTGATCACTCTTTAGACCTGATCTTGGGCTTGGACCTGGATCTCGTAATGTGCAGGCGTATAAATAAGGTGGTCATATAGTAAAATTTTATTTATTGTGTTGTAAATTTGAATGAGACCCGTTGACCGTTATCATACGACACGCCGGGTCCGCGGCCGCACAACTAACCGCGTCCCCGGCTGCTTGCAGACGGCGGAGTGCTACCTGTTCCCCAGCTTCCCCGCGCTGGAGTCCGGCGACACGCCTTCCTTCGCCGAGCTGCACGCGCTGCAGCAGGGCGGCCTCGCGCCCGACTGCGTGCCCGACTACCGCCGCCACGTGCCCCCGCTGCTGCCCGCCGACGACGACTCCGCGCCCTCCGACACTACACCCTCCGATACCACCCCCTCCGACACCACCCCCTCCGCGCCCTCCACACCCTCCGAGTCCTGCGCACCTTCCTCACCCGACATCCACATACCGCTACCATTCAGTACCAAAACCACGGAACATTCACTATCACGCCCATCCGTTCCTCCCTCCATGACACATTCTTCCCCTCCACTCCCCAGGCCGGAGCACCGATTCACCCCGCGATGCAACCCACCCCCCAGACATAAACTAACTTTCCCACCGATGTACCCGCCGGCGCCCGTGTTAGCGCCGCCCGTCCCAAATTTCGGCTATGTCTCTCCACCGGCACAGCTTTTTGTTCCAAACACTATGGAACCGTTGCGTCCCTTCATGTATGTGCCTCAAGTGCCCATGACGTATGGTGTAGAGAGCAAGCAGCAAGGGGTATCCCTGTCGGCCGCGGACTGCGAGGCTTTCACGCTGCTCAGCAGGGTGGACTCCGCCGCCGCACAGCGCTTCATGCTAGAGGCAATATCCCGCGCCATGTCCCGGGCCCTCCACACTGGCCACGACCCTGTCACCACCCCCAAACCGCACGGAAACCCCCCTTCCCATCCAAACCCTTTCCCCCAAATGCCGACGCGTTCCACGAGCTCGTTGAACCCCAACGCGGTAGAGTTTAAGATGGTGACGGCAGAAACACAAACAGACAGCACTTCTTTGGTCAATTCGCTCTCGTACAGCAGCGCCGTGCGACCGCCGCCTGGCTTTAATAATTGACGCTACATTTAGAAAGCGCTTTTTAGCGCGCTTTAGGATTTTTTTAAGTCCTATTTATTCATTACTATTAATATCCTTTCTTCGGTAAATCCACCAAAAACCCTTTCCTGGAATGAAAGAATCTCCAAATAGGTATCTAAAACGCATAGTAAAAGATGTTGTAGCTATAGTCACTACGGATTTGATTAAAATTAGGGTTTAGTAAGTCTATACATATTAAGTGCCTCCATTTTCATTCTATTTAATTTGTAACATTTACCAAATGCGATATCTCATGATTAAGATATCTCAGCTTTGGTCACTTGTTCGTTTAAGATTTGAAATGGTGCAGTGTCATGATAAGAAATTATTAAACAAATAGAAATTTGTTTAAAGAATAAAGAACAAAGTGCAACCATCTTAATATTGTAAGAAATAATTATATATATATATATATATTAATTTTTACTATAAAAAAGTAAAGAAATTTAATTCCAATTGGGTCTTCATAAAATATGAGAGATATATCTCAGTCAAATACCTATAAGGAATTCTAATTTAAAAAAAAATATAATGATGTTTTTCTTAAATCTAAAATTGAAAAAATACTTTTTAAACAAAATTCTTAAAAAAAACAATATGAATGTATCACCTATTGTATACTGCATGCCATTTTCTGATGGGATACTAGATAAAAATGAAAAATAACTTTATAAAAAGTAAGAATATATATTTTTTTATGTTAGAATGTAATAAGTAAAAATGAAAGACCAATCCTTGCATTGTAATATACCTCATCTCTGTACATAATCTACCGCTCGTGTGAAAGTGCATTTATAGCTGTAAGTGTTGCCATTGCCCAGTATTCCTTTAGTTTTTTTATATCGACTTCCAATAAGGAGGTTCTATGTTTGTAAAATTCAAATATTGGCATTGTTTACCTTATTGCCTCATCTGTTAGCAACTATCTTGTTTCATTTTTACATTTGTAACCATTTTTAATTAGGTACTTTTATTGTGGACGCCTAAATGTAGCCTAGCAATGTTTGTTTAGTTTGTAGATTTTTTGTTACGATAGCAACCTTTAAGTATTGTTGATTACATTTTTAATTCTTTGTTGTATCACGGCTCGTCCGCTGGCCTGATGACTTATATATCATAGTATATATATGTATGTATGTATTGAGAATATAAAATAGTTTTGAACAATTTATCAGCTGTTTTTTGATTCAGATGTGCTAAATTTCAATGGAAAAATAATAATTTGACATTTTTTTGGTGTTTAAATTTGTGTATTGTATGTATTGTATGTATGTATCGCTTAGAACTCCTAATAGAATTGATTTTGTGATACTACAACGAATCATCAATAAGGATAAACTTGTTAAATATTTTTATGATTTTTGAATAAAAAGTTGACTAGTATTCTTGTTTCTATTAACCCACAACATTGTTCCTTTCTGCCCGTTATTTACTTCATTGTGGTATATTTAGTCTGTTAAATTTGTTCAATATATAATAACTTATTTCCAGAAAAAAAAAAACTTAAATATCATCATATTATTAAAAATTACTTGATTGATGTTTAACGAAAAGGACATACTGTCATATTAGTGTGGAAGATAGAATTACTAGTAATAATTTAACAATATCATCTAAATAAAATGAAGGGAAATAAGGCTAAGTTTTCACTTTATTAATTAGTAAGTCATCATCGAGATAATGGTTGTATGTGTGTTCTACTGAACACAATATGGTGTTAGTATTATATATAGAAAATGTGCATTCAGCCCTTTTTAATGTCCCACTTCTGGGTACATAGACATAGTCCCCCACTTTGGCCAAGTGCGGGCGGACTGAGCATGTCTTTCGAAAACTTACTGGGTTCTCTCAGACATGCAGGTTTCCTCACGATGTTTTCCTTCACCGTAAGGCGAGTGGTAATGATGTAAGAAATGAATTGCATGTGAAAATTTCCGAGTTAAGAGACCTAAGATTTGAACCTGCTTCACTCGGTTTCTCAAGCGATCGCGTTACCACTGGGCTACCACTGTCAACGTATATCAAATAGTGAAAGATTATTAAAAGCTTGGCAAAAGTCACAGTATGTAGTTGGGATATATAAGGATTTTTGACTATGTCGAAAATAAGACATTGATCAGGAATGTGCGTCACAATGGTGTTAAAAATAATGCACTCCAACTGCTGAATAATAATTTTAAATAAACGAATACAGAAGTTTGATATAAATGGTAAGAGATTATCCGAGACTACATTTGATATGAGAATTCCACAGGTATCTATTCTTGGGCCATTTTTATTTCTTACTTTTATAAAGGACAAACATGAGATAGTACCTATTGCTCGCTGTTGAAAAGTATCTATTAATCTAAAGCGATGTTTACATCTTTTTTAAAAGTTCGTATATTGGTTTCGCTCTATTTGGTGATATGTGTGTACTAATAAATAGGTACCTAAGTATTAAAATCTGTAGTTGCTACTAAATTAGTTACTAGAGATTCGAAACTGCAGTTAAGTTCACCATTTTGAGAGGCTAAGATCTGCAATGTGAAGAATATTATTATTGACATAGATATGCCTCACAATAATATATTATAGCTTTTATAGTGTAATATCGTAAAGCATTCTACGAGAAAATGCTGCCGTAAATCAAAACGATTTATGTCCTGCTGTTTATCCGATTAATAAAGTAGATATGTTTTAAATATATTAGCTGTTGTCTCTAAATATATACTCACGAACTTTGTAGCAAGTAAATGTGTTATATATAACATTATACATGTATATCAGAAGTAAACAAGTATTTGATACCTGTGAGTCGTTTACATTTAGTCAGTGATTCATTTTATCAGCCATATAAATATATTTTCGAAAGCTTAGTAGAATTTTTGATTAATATTTAAAATAAACATTTGCCCGGTAAAACAAAAGGTTTCTACAAAATAGAATTGATATAAGAAGATTTCTATAATTATTTTGTAGGGGTTTACATATGTGTGTGTAGCATGTGTATAGGTTTTCGTATGTGTGCTTAGATTATAAAAAGTGTAACCGCATCGCGAGTCGCGACGTGGTAGTCGCTACTCGTCACTCGCTACTCACTATAGAGAGTATGCGCAATAAACCTATTATTGTTAGACCGGCGTCTCATTTAATCCTCATCAACACGAATACCTAAAATTTGGTTTGTTTATTATTTTGTGAAAATTAATTTGAATGGTTTCACACTTATATTTCTATTTAGATCTTATAAAGCAAAATAATCTAGGTCCTAGTTTTATCTCCTAGGTTCTAGGAGTTAAAACAAGCGTAAGGTCATTTTTTATTAAATATTCTACACATTCAACAAAAAAATCAATTGTGTGTATCCGATTGTGTCATAGACAATCGGTTGTCTTTTAATCCAAACCATAGATGAATCGAGACATTGTTTAAAAAAAAACTATGATAACAAACATGGCGTGCCAGTAGAGCGTCTTTGAAATCTGTTTACTACTCTGATTTTTTTTTAACAACTAAACCCTTGTTCACTTAGTATGCGGTTACAGACGAAAGGAAGGAGACTCGATGTTGCTCGGAATAGGTATACTAGAAACGATTGAATCATAGAGAAGATAATGTGAGTGAGGCTAACGTGTGTGCATTTCCAGGAGGGGCCGGGGCGGCGGCGCTCGGCGGTAGAGGTCGAGGCGGGTGATATGCAAGCGGCGCCGGCGCGCTACGTGTCCGCGAGCGAGTTGTACTCGACCGACGAAGTGGAGCTGTTGCTGGAGGAGATTAGAGAGCTGGAGCCGACCAGCTGCCGCGGCGAGGACGTGCAGGACTTCGAGATCGCCGGCAGCGGGTGCGCGGGCGCGGGTGGCCGTTCGCCCGCCGGCACGGAGCTCACGGAGCACTCGTGGGACTCTCACGCGCACTACTCGCGCGCCCCGCCGCCGCGCCCGCGCGCCCTCGCCCCAGTCTACTGCCAACTCTCATACCTGATCACTCCTACTGGAGCCCTAACTCTTGTACTTGTTGTGAGTCACATTTTCTAAATATAATAGAGCACTATTGTAGAATATTAATCATTTCAATGCTATACATTAGCTTTTATTATAAGAAGCTATGCATAAAATATTTGGTGACTGTAAACCACCTCGGTCAATAAAGCAAACAATACTCCTTAAACCCTTCCTCAGAACTTTTGGTGTTCATCATTTTAATTGTCAAAGTATGAATGAAACCATTATTGAATTAAAATTTTTGTCTTGTTTTATTATTGTTGAGTAAATAAATATATTTTGTTTAACTTCCACCTCTATATGAAGATCATAATAATAGTATTAAAACAACATGAAATGTCTATTAATACTTTACAGGTGATGAAACTATTTAATGCACCTGCACATATAATATAGATATGTTAATCCTGTTACTTCCAATAAACATGCACGTAATAATCAATTTAATTGGCCGGAGCCTGCTTACCTGTGCTGACCTACTTAGTGAACAATGCTATTGTGTCTATGCTTGTATGTAGTCCCACACAGCTTATTGTTTAGATCTCTTGAAAGAGCTTACATTCTTTTATATTTTTTATATTGAACTGAAGGTTTTGAACATTTTACTGGAGTTGATCAAATATATCAAGATAAGACTAGATTAGTACACTTTTTTTTGTCTTCAAACTTTTACGCTTCATAAATATCCAATATTTAAAGAGCACTTGAATTTCCACTGGTTTTTCTCAGCAGAAGTGTTTTCCTAAGAGGTGGTAGACGATTCAAAAGTGCTTGTAAAGTCTAACTGAATAAAGTTGAATTTTATTTCATTTCAAGTAGTGTTATGATACTGTGTGAAAACTTTTTATTGATTTTTTTTTACTTTACTTTTATTTTGTCAATTTACAGGTAGCTTTACAATTCATTTAGATATTCCTGAAAGATATTTGTCAGATCAATTTATAAAAATTCGTTTGATTCATTCATTAGTATTTGGAATTATATTGTTTCATATACAAAATATAGAAACAATATTTTGTAAAGACATGAGTTTTTTAAATAAATGAATAATTCATAAGGTTTAGGTTACACGAGAAAACTAAAGATTTGCATAAAACCTTTAACTTGTAAACTTGAATAATATTCCTGTTAAAAAAGAATATGTCAGATTTATATGTTTAAGTTATGTGATATGATGAATGTTTTTGTTTTACTAATTTAACATTATTATATATTTAAAGATAAAATTGATTTCAATATTACATATTTTATACTCTATAATGTTTTATTTCAGCTGTGTTCGTTGAGCGTGTGCATCTGCGTATGGGGAGCCCTAGGGCTGCGAGCCGCATCTGCTGCAAAGCCTCTGCTGTTTGGAGCAATGACCTCGTTCATGCTGCACACACTGCTCATGCTCATGCATGTGTCACTACTGGATGCATTACTGCCAGTTGATTGGAACAGATTGGTAAGATATCCTATAGATATATACTTTGTAATTTTTTTTAATTTTCATAATATTTTTGTATATACATAATTCAAAGTCAATTATTGTTATTAATGTATTTATATTTAAAAAAAAAATAGGGTGATATACCAAGTAAAGGAAACTAAAAGTGAACTGAATATTGTTGTGTTTATTAATTCATCATCTACTACGACTAGCGAACTCACCCTCGCTTCGCTTGGGTTCATCCCTAGGTTGATTCGCCATACAAACTTTCATCCCCATTTTCACCCACTTATGGGATGATATCCAGGAGAAAAAGTATACTATGTCTTTCCCAGGGTCTCAAACTATCGTCTTACCCAATTTCCTCTAAATTGGTTCAGTAGATCCTGAGATTATCCCCTACAATCTCACAAACTCACAAACTTTACCTCTTCATAATATTAGTATAGATCACTACAATGCTGCATCGATTTCAGTGGTGTTCTTATTGGTCACGTATTGGCATAAATTAAAAACTTGTTATGTTTCATTTAAAATGTCTAAATGGATCTAAATGTAGCTTGAGCTCTCTTTTCTACATTTCTGCGATCGAGCGTGCATTGTATTTGTGGACTAAAGGTGTATTTCTACACGCGTTTGCTGCCAATTTGATGAGCTGTTAATGTATAATTTATGTTGTGGTATAAGAATTTGGCATTAGGAGTGAAAAGTATGAATTTGTATAAATGACTTGTATTACGGCCGTGTTAACTTTGCAACTCTGGAGGGTTTCTAAGAATTTTTTGACACAAAAGTTCAATATTTGAACTTGACCTGAACAGGGACTCGAACCCAGAAACTCTGGATCTGGAACTCTACATGCTAGCCAGTAGACCATCGAGGCAGTTAAATAACACTCATGTAGTGTAGGTGTACGGTAAAGTGTGGTGTGTGTCATGTGTGTGTATGTTGCAGGGCGGCATCTCGTTCGCGTGGAGCGCGGCGTGGCTGGCGGGCGGCGCGGCGGCGCTGCTGCTGGCGCTGCCGCCCGCGCACCACGCCGCCCGCGCCATGCTCTACACCGCCACGGTTAGTTCTAAATACACTTGTACCACATATTTTCTTATTATAGTTTTTTTTTGATTTCTCAATTGTGTTACTATTTTGGTAATATATTATTTATTTATATAATGAAAAAGTATTGCTTTTGTTTGTGAAGTGCATCACATGAGAATGACTGCCTAGTACTTAGAATAAGAATAAAATTTAAAAGTTGCCTCAAGAATGTTGCAAAAACATAAAGAGGAAAGTATCCTTTTATATGATTTTTGTATAAATTCAAAGATTAAAAACTATTAAAATTTTTGTGTTAGGCTTCATCTATGTTATATAAAAATGATTGACGTGATTAAGACAGAGCTATATTGTATTCAGCCCTTTTTAACGTCCCGCTGCTGGGCACGGGCCTCCCTTCAAGACGAGGGGAATAAGGCCATAGTCCACCACGCTGGCCAAGTGCGGATTGGCGGACTTCACATGTCTTTCGAAAACTTGCTAGGTTCTCTCAGACATGCAGGTTTCTTTACAATGTTTTCCTTCACCGTAAGGCAAGTGGTAATCAAGTTAGAAAATGATTCGTACATGAAAATATCAGAGGTGCGAGACCCGGGATTTGAACCCGCTTCACTCGGTTTCCCAAGCGAGTGCGTTACCACTGGGCTACTACTGCCTAGAGCTATATTATTGGTTCTATACTAGATATACCATAGTCCATAATATAGCATTTCATATACTCTAAAGATGTTCAAACATCATCAATATATCTTAGTTCGTACATTCTATAATGCCTATAAAGTATACGAATTTGGCTATTATTACACACGTGTATGTGTGTGTGTGTGTGCAGGGGCTGGGGCTGTCGGGCGCGTGCGCGGCGCTGGCGGCGGCGGCGCTGTCGCTGCGCGGCGGCTGCGCGCGGCGCGGGGCGCGCTCGCCCGCCGCCTACCGCGCCGTGCCGCAGCCGCACCCCGCCGCGCGAGACCACGCCTTATAGTGACCGGACTGCCCGCCGCTGGGCGCGCTGTGCCCGCTGTGCCCCACTGTGCCCCACTGTGCCCCACTGTGTCCACTGTGCCGGCGAGTCCGCCGTGCCGCTGCGCGGCGCTGGCGAGTGTCGCCTTCGAGCGCGACCTCGGCTTATAGTGATCGTAATATGCTGTACTGTGCCACTATCACGTGGTGGTCCACCGCATGGTGGTCCCACACACGGTGGTCCACCGCACGATGCAGACAAGTGTACTTTACTGTTATATTTTAATTTACTCTTCTAATTCTTCTTATATTAACAGTTGTGTTACCACTTGTTACATGTTTTGTTACCACATGAGTTATAAAGAAAGATTTTGGATAATTTTTTTTAAATTTCTGATTTAAAAAAAAATTCTAAAGTCAATAATTTTTTAAAGTAAGTACACTTTCTAGCATCAATATGTGTGGCGACGATTCACAGAAGGCATTTTAAAGAAACATTGTTGAAGGGCATTGAGTGTAGTGTAGCGACCCTAGAACTGATTTTTTAATGCTATTTCCAAGGAACCCCAATTTTCTATATCCCTGACTGTATTTTAATTGATGTGATGTTTTGTTCTATTGTATGATATAATTTTGAATGTAAAAGGTACTATAGTTTTGTACCAAAAAAAAATTTTATAAATTTAATGTTATGCCTTTTTGTCTCTGTATATGTAAAAAGAGTGTCCGTATTCATTTACCAAACGGATTTTAATATACGTATATTATACAGTAACTGGAGCTGAAGGCAATAGCTAGTGTTGTATCACAATAATATTTTTTGAATTGGCACAAATTTTGTTATTTAAAAAGAGACTTACCTAGTTGCATCGGTGTCTTGATAGTAATAGAGTAAAGAGTTGAGACCGTGGGGTCTTGTTCGGCATTTGAATTGATTTAATCTAAATATAGCATCTTTAGGAGTGACTAATTCTTAGGACCAGCGAGCACTGAATGTTCATTTTTTTATATTGGTGTGTTGTTACACGTTGGCTGGCCTCTTTGATAAATTATATGCTTTTCTTAATATTTCCTTCAAGTCAACTACGATTGATCATTTTTAGATATATCAATATGTTTTAAGTGTTCAAGACAAAAGAAAATTGCATGTATATTTATTGATAGGCCATTAAGAAGAGACAAGGCGTAGAGTCATTGGAGGTTGTCTAATACTGCCACTAGAGTTCGCCTGTGATCACGTCCACTTGTTTGTGACAGTCGGGCAAGATAGAGCCCTTCTCTGCTGCAACTGTGCTTGGAGGTTGTACGGCGTTTTATAACACCCACTGGTTTTTATAAACTCTTCGTTTTTTAGAGACCAGTGTTGTGGGAGGAGCGTTGGGAACACTACTTACTGTTATGTTATATCTGATATTCAGATTGAATATTAAATCATTTCCATTTGTGTATGTAGGTATGTCAAGCTCCTCCAATAACAGCGGAATACATTTATAGACTGGGAAGGCTACATGGTCCGTGTGGTTGAGACGGACCATGTGTGCCCCCACCGAGTCTGAACCGCAGCCCCACTCTATTTTGCTACACTGTTAAATCACACATATTATTTCCACAAGTCTGATTTTGATGCTAGTCCATTTAGTGTTATGTATTTATTTTATATGAGAAAGCAGCATTCCTTATGTAGTTTTTGCACAAAATATTAGATTATACATATTTTATCTGTATTTTGTATATTTGTTTGGAGCTTGAGCCCCGTTCCATTGTCACATGGCGTCCCGGCCCGCGGGGTCTTTCATTACTATATACAATATATACAAATTTATGCGAAGGGTAATTTTGCAATGTAATCAGTGTTTATTGTGTTAAGAGTTCCGTAGGGTCATTATATTCATATATTACTATGTATTCTAAACTGACGATGTTCTCTGAGGTCAAAACTGTTCAGTTGTACGTCATTTTGAGTTTTATTAAATGAATTTTGTTATTAGTATTGAGTGCCTGATGTTCTCGTAAAGAAAAATTGCATGTGAAAGTTTTTGCTACGCTATACTTATTACTTAAGTATATGTAAGGCTATGTTTTTTGTACAATATTGTGTTAGGATTTTTTTTTTATTTTATTTATGTTTTTTTTTACATTAATTCTACTAAACAACATGTTTGTTTGTAAATCTGTAATTTATATAAAAAACCGAAACATTTAATTTGAGTTCTAGTTTTGACTTCATGAATACATGAGTCTGTATATTATGCAATATTCGTTTAACCATGACGCTTGTATGAAATATTTTGCATGATTTGTAAGATAGTCTTTCTGTAAGGGGATTTCAATACATTTACCAAATAAGAAATGTTATAGGTGTAATTTTGTACTGTCTGACCGTTTGTCTGTCGTACTCGCGCCACGAGCTTAGGACGTTTGTACCGGACCGCTCTGTCTGTAGTCTGGACAGATGGCATTTACACACTTTTGTTATACATAATATTGTGAGAGACTCGATTCATCGATTTTATACATCGACTTGATTGTATAATTCGATTATAATTAAGAATTAATATTTTGTAACTACTTAACAGATGTAACATTTTTTTTAAAATTACAATGAAAAATGAATTTAATTGAAAAATGAATGAAATTACAATGAAAAATTAAATGAATTAAATTTAAATCGATTAATCGAGACTCTGTAATTTATCAATGTGGAATTGTCAGTTTTTCTGAACGGCTGACAGATGAGAGTGTAGGCCGCACCGGCCACGAGCCACCAGCCACGAGCCACGGGCCACGAGCCACGAGCCAACTTTTGTTTACATTATATCGTACATATCACCAAGTCGTACTCTATTCTTACACGAAAACCTCGTATTAAGTGTTCCTTTAGTTCACGTCTTACTTGTTCCGATCGCAAGGAGCTAAAGTTCTGCGGCCTCTGTCACTTTGGACGACGAATACGAGTTGTTGCTAATCGAGTTGTTGCATCGATTTTAAAATCGATTATTAATATGTCACTAATCGATTAGCTAAACTTATTAACGATAACACAACTCGTAATCGTTTGCGTCTAATAAATGTTTTAACTATTGTATTTATCCTATGAAAATTGTGTGGAAAATTTGATGTTATATTAATAGATGTAGCTGGGTTGGGATGGCTTGGTTGCTGTTTTTGAGTGTGAGAAAGAATGAGGGAGGGGTCGGGAGATTTAGAAATAGGCGTCGCGCCGGCGCCGCCAGCTACGTCTATGAAGCGCAACAAATATTACAATTGGTGTATGACTTTGTAGGATATTGTCTCGCTGTACTGTACCGAGCTGTAAGCTCAAATAATTATAACTAATTGACCAAACGTTTTCTAAAGCATTTTCTACTATGTAAGCCTGGCCGCAGACCAGAGGCGTAGCTACATTATGGCGTTAGTTTTCATTTTGAAAATTCATAGGGTACCTACTAATGAGTATAAAAAATATTGTTTTTTTTTTTAGTAGATACATACATATATGTTGACTTTAATATTTTTAGAATGAGTTTCAACTTCTAAGTCGATCTAGACTTGTTATGATTGTAATAATGCTAATATACAATAATGTATGTAAATGTCGAGCGTGGGCCGTGAAGTGGCTACGCCGCTGTCCGGAGCACGGTCGCGGCGGCGCGGGGGGAGTGATCTCTATTTAATCTGTGCGAGTATTTTAATTTTAAATTTTAATGATAATACATATATGGTTTTTATACAATTGTGTGTTTTTATTTCTGTCATAATTATTAACCTAATCGATTTTCGGTCATGGCGGCCAGTCTCATTGAGACCAGTGAATGCAGGAGATATAGTGCACAATAATTTGCCTAAACAACATGCATTCTATTCTTTTCACTGTTAAAGTGCTCTAGGGCGATATTTCCACAGTCGACCGGTGAGAGATCACACGCAGGACTGAATGGTGTCCCAGAACGGCTTGGACGTGTAACAACTGTAACCTCCCAACTTTTTAACTTGAGGCTTCTGGTTTCTACTGAGAATTTCTTACAGAAAGTCCCAATCAGTTCACTTGGCCCTATCCGTTACTCGAATCTAGGAGCTCCGGATCTGCAGTCTTATATACTAATTACTAAAACAAAACATCCAGCGACGAGATGTATGACTATATTTACCCTATCTATACATATAAAAAAACTGTAGAGGTCGAATGTCTGTACTCTATGTACTATAACTATGTAAGGAGAGAAATAGAACAAACCCAGATTTTTCAATTTTTTTGTTTCTCTGTCTGTTTGTCAGTTTGTACGGGCTAATCTCCGAAACTGTTGGACAGATTTAAATGAAATTTTGCATGGTGGTACCTTATATCCTTGGTTAACATTTTAGATATTTTTTCATCCCGGAAAACTAAAGTTCCGTAGGATAGTTAAAAAACTATAGTAACTTATACAGCTTAGTACACAACAACTTATGAACGTAATTTTTTAGTAAAATTTGGCTTGCTGATACCTTCTAATAATTAATATCCTTCGCGCTTAAAGATGTTCTTTCAAACCTATTAGTAACCTATTTAATACATAAGCGCTTCATTTTTAGGGTTCTGTACTCGAAGGGTGCCAACGGAACCCTCTAAATTTCCGCTGTCCGTTCGTCTGTCCATCTGTCAAGAGGGCTGTATCTCATGAATCGTAATATATGTACGTAGAGAGTTGAAATGTTCACAGAGTATGTATTGCTATCGCCGCTATAACAACAAATACAGCCCTCTGACAGACGGAGAGCGGAGGTATAGTAATAGGTTTACGTTGGCACTTTTTGGGTACGAAAACCCAATAAAAAGAACATGTACATCGAATCACATTTGACCGACTTTTTTTTAAAGTTTATCAAAACGACGACTGCAGAGGTCTGGGAAAGCCGATACCGGGATTATCTTTTAAGAATTTCTTCACTTTTGAAAGGTTTTTGTTGTCCGTACTCTAATCGCTATCGAATCTACCAAAATAATCATGATAATATATCGTAACATCATGACATCTATTGCGGATCATCGCTTTTTGATTGATTTTTAATATATTAGTCATTATTAGCTATTACTGTGTGCTTTGTTTTCGGAATCTTAAATCTTAATACAAAAAATCCATAGTGTGAGTTTTTTTTTCAATTTCTTTAATGTTAATAGAATTAATGGAGATATTTAAAAAAAAATAATATATTTAAGTTAAATAACCACTTATTGGTTATGATCTGATCTCGCCAATCCTTTTTAATTTCCTAATATTACAATGGCATATTTTGTATAAAATGGCTTAATTTACAACAAAAGAACAATTTAATATTGTTTTCATTTAATTTATTATTTTTCTTATCAGATATTTATAATTTTAGAAGGAATGTTTATTAATATTGTGCGACGGATATGGCGAATTCCGTGCATTCTGGAGAGTCCCTAAAGTGTGCGGTCTTACGTAAATATTACTTGGAAAATGATTACTTCGTGTCTCCCGAAGCAATACTCAAGGGATTATCGATTGTAAGTAGTTATGCTGTTTTGAACATTTAAAGCTTGTGTTAAATTAGGTATAACTACATATATTGATACATTATTGATATACATTATACTAGAGCATAGGCATATCCTATTTTTTTCATATAAAGTTTAATTTCATTTGAAAATCATTGAGTTCTGAATTCTGATAAGACGAACCGATGAGAAAGTCAATTCTTAAAGTCTAAATAACAAATACAAAATTATTAAGCCTTTTTACCGACTGCGGCGAAGCCCATGGGTGGGTTATGTGTTTGACCTGTAGGTATGTATAATACAGTATGTATGTCCGATCCCATGTTCCTTTGTAGATAATTACTAAACTGCTTAACCGATTTTGATGATTCATACCTCATTTATAGATTCGTCTTGATAACGCAATTGAAATAGGTTATATAGAAATAGTTAAAAATTAACAGGGCGGGTGCCAATTTCTGTTTTAAGAAATTATATTCTTCCATGTAATCTATCGAGTGGGGTATCAAAATAAAGTTTTTAGGAGGCGAATTTGATAATATTTTTAATCTACATATTATAGGTATTAGGAACTACTTAGTATAGTATTAAGTATATGATCTGTGATATAGGTAGGTATGCTTAAAAGTAATTTAGGATAAGAAATTGTTAAATATATAACTTCAAATGTCTAATTGGTCAAAATTAAAAAACTGTAAATAAAAACATATTCTAAAAATAAAAAAAAACCCGGCTGCATAAAAGCTAACTTAAAAGATGAAAACAAGTTAAAGAATGAATACCATTAAGCAGTCGGAGACATACATGATACATTAGATATGTTTATGTAGGTACACACATCTCGTGGAAAGGATGAAACGTCTATGTTTCTGAATGCATAATGCTGTATCCCTATCTAAGATAAAGATAAAAATGTAGATTTTGTCTATCTCGGTCTTGTTAACAAGTAATATTAAATGAAAAACTATGATTTTTAAGGTAGTATCTAATTTTGCTGCTTTTAGAGCTCTGCAGTATTGAATTCATCACTTACAGTTTACAGGACTAAACAAGTAGATATAACGTAACACTCAGAGTTTCTCATTTCCCATAGTTTACGAGACCCTCTTTTACATAAGGTGTTGGATAAATGGACTTTTTTAGATTTTTTCTTATATTGCCTGCAGATTTCCTGTACAGTTTCGTCCATGTTATTTATATGGGGTGGAGGGTGTAGCGTAGCGATCTCGGGCACTGCCGGGGGGCTCACGCTGGGCGCGGGCGCCGTGCTCACCGTGCTCGGGGCGGCCAACCTGCTCTCCTTCTCGGCGCTCGCTCCGATGTCATGCTTCATCTGTGTCGGTATAACTACATAGCTATTTGTTACTCACTAGCTCAGGACTATACTGATTTAAATAAATAAATAAATAAATATGTTGAGACATTAACACACAACACCATTTAGTTCCATGGCAAGTCACGAGGCTTGTATTATGGATACCAGATAGTTGATACACTACACATATATAACTTTTGAATACATACATACATATTATAAATATAAAAACCCACGGCTGAAGTACAAACGTGCTCATCACACAAATGAATGCCCCCAGCGCGACTCGAACCCGCGACCGTTGGCACAGCAAGTAGGGTACTACATACTGAGCCAAACGTGTCGTCAATTGATTATTGTGCAGAAAGTCGAACTACTATTATAAATGCTGTTTGTAAATGTATGTGTATGTTTTTTTCTCCTTCACGCTGAAATGGCTGACTGGATTTCGATGAAATTTAGTACACAGAATATGACTCGGAATATATACATATATATTATGTAAATTACACATTTGAGCGAAGTGGAGGTAAGTCGATAGTTTAGTATCATTTGATAAAATACAGATGAGAAGACGGAACTCGAATTAAAGCGAGTATAGACTAACCCTATTTAAAAACTCCAATAGGATCTCATCAAACGCGACAAAAGCCACATAGAAATTATATAATAAATATTTATTGGCTTCTATGTGGCTTTTGTCGTTTTTGATGAGATCCTATTGGAGTTTTTCAAAAGGGTAAGTCCACTATGAAAAAAATAAGTAGTGTGTATAAATTACGAAATATTACTTTACTGTAAGGACCTATACCTACAGCATACCCACCAGATTTTTTAAACGTTTCGATGATGTGTCTGCATATTCTGTGCTAATAAACTTATGAATTGTAGATGATTAAGACTGAAGTCTTCACCGCGCGTCGAAAGCGAGTTAAGAATTCATTGTGTGCATAGGCCCTAATAGTGCTCGAAAACATACCAGTAACTTATTGCTAGTCATATTATGTAACGTATTCAGCCCTTTTTGACGTCCCACTGCTGGGCACGGGCCGCCCTTCATTACGAGGAGGATCAGGTCATAGTCCACCACGGCGGCCAAGTGCGGGTTGGCGGACTTTACATATCTTTCGAAAACTTGTTAGGTTATCTCAGACATGCAGGTTTCTCACGATATTTTCCTTCACCGTAAGGCAAGTGGTAATTATGTTAGAAATGATTCGTACATGAAAATATCAGAGGTGCGAGACCCGGGATTTGAACCCGCTTCACGCGGTTTCCCAAGCGAGCGCGTTACCACTGGGCTACCATTATTATGTATATGATACTGTATATAATACCATATCGTAAATTTAAATGATATAATTGCAGGATGTAGTCGTGTCCACCGCGATAGGAGCAAGTCTGCTCCTGGTCGCACTTCTGAGCGTGACATTATGCGAAGCGCAGAACTCCATAGGGTATACGTACGGGGTAAACATACTATTCTTATTTAAAACAATCATCCATCAACATCATCTATTTATTAAACTTATTTTAAATACACAGTAAAAAGTCCGGGGAAAATTTGGGATAAAAATTCTACTTTATCTCAAAAAACTAACGATTTTTAGGTTTATCAATTTAAAAGTTTTTTTAAAGGTTTTATGTTGATTTATGTGAGATGAGAGATGTGAAAGTCTCTTTTTTTTTAAATCCTACCTTAATACTTGCTTGCTTTTGGTAGAAGCAAAGGTACAAAATATCAATTCAATTTTCTACTTCACAACTTTATTAGATACTAGCGACTCACCCTCGCTCCGCACGGGTTCGTTCCCTAGGCACGTTTTATCGGTTATTATACATTTCTCAAAGATGAGATATTTCCCCGCAGTAGCAAGTATCCTATATGTTGACCCGGATAACCAGCTATCATCATACCAAATTTCATCAAAATCTGTCCAAGAGTTTTTTCTTGATGCGTTCATAGACAGACAGACAGACAAAAATTCTAAAAACTATAGATTCGGCCTCTGCATCGATAATAATGTCTATTTCAATAAGATTTTCCAAAAAAATATTTAATGTACAGATTCGGCTTAGTTACAATTTTATTATGTGTATAGATAGATGTTATTGACCGACTTAACCTAAAGTAATATATCTAAATATCTATACATGTAGATCGTAGCCAGCCAGATCCGCGTCTCTGAGACATATCCAATTAAAGTTTGTCGCACTTGAGGCCGCAGCATTGAGCTGTGAGTCACTGCCACCTGCAAAGGTTACATGAACAATATCAGACAATTTACATATATATTATAGTTTTATGTGATCACTAGTGTTTGTACGCGACTCCAACCGCGTGTTTCTTTGAAAGTGGATGATGAACTCAATAATATGATCGATCGAGCTGCCCTGTCGAAAAACTATTGGAGTTTTTCAACAGGGTGGTCTGATGTGGAGCCAGGAAGTGAATACATGAATTCTTCAATAGCTATTAGTGAATTTTCCGATTGTAGGTCTTTACATTTGATTAATTTTGACCAATCCCTTACATTACAGTTACTCAAGAGATATTTTTAAATAACAAAATATTATTGTTAAATTCAATGTTTTAAGCAAAGCTATTCATTGTTAAATTTTAGACCAAAATTGTGATTAAATGGTGTGAGAAAGCTTTACCAGAATAAAACGTATCCTGTAATCTATCACAGTTCAAGCCACCTGTCTGTAGGACAAGTTGTAATAAGTACATTCAATCGCTTGCGCGAGATTCAGCTACAAACATACTTAAGTTACAACCATCTTCACCAAGTTCGATATTTATTATTTATGTAGGTGTAACCGTGTAACCTATACTAATATTATAAAGCTGAAGAGTTTGTTTATTTGGTTGAACGCGCTAATCTTAAGAACTACTAATCCGATTAGAAAAAATCTTTTTGCATTAGATAGCCCATTAACTGAAGAAGACTATACGTTATATATCATTCCGGATAAATGTACGGTTCCCGTGGGAATAGATAGATTCGTTTTTAGTCTAGGGACGAACCCGAAGCGAAGAGAGGGTGAGTCGCTAGTATATCTATACACATAAATAAAATTGGAGTATCTGTTTGTAATATTAAAATAACCGCTTTTTACTTAATGCATATGGATGTATACACGGTACATATACCAAAACAACATTTTTTACAATTTTTGTCAGTCTGTCTGTCTGTTCCGGCTAATCTCCGAAACGCCTGGACCGATTTTGACGAGATTATCACTGGCAGATAGCTGATGTTATAAGGAGTAACTAAGGCTACTTTTATTTTAGAAAAAGAATCAGGGTTCCGCGAAAATAAATTAAAACCCATGAAATTGTGAACAAAATTCGCGTATGGCGTACGTACCCGAGCAAAACAAGGGGAAAAGCGCTATATAATTTAAATGAATATCTTAGGAGCGTGAGTCGCTAGTTCTAATATACGTATCCAATACACATAATGCCAAAATGAGTTTTTTTTGTCTGTGATATATTACATTATTTCGTTCAATGCATTTAAAATTTGTGCGGCCAGTGGCCGTGGTAAATGAATGTAGACTTTTAATTAGTAGGCATTCATCACCGTTCTCTACACTACTACACTATATGTAAGATGACCAGTTTAAATCAGGAAAAACATATAATATTTTTACTAACGCATGTTTATCTCGATGAGAATAGATATCTTACTGTGATATTTGAGGTTTCAAAATAAATCGGTTAATTGCACATTAGGTATGAGGTGGTACGAAAACATATATTGATAATTTGTTAAAATGGTAAATTGCTGTATTTATATGACCAATGAAAATTTTCATCATCTATAACGTTTTAAAATATCCCTTGTCCTTTAAAGTGAGCGGAAGGACGGACAGACAGTGTAGTGTTGTAATAGTGTTCTGACTGGAACCTTTAGATGCGGAACTCTAAAAACCAAGGAAACTAAAGAGATGTGACTTAGAGCTATATTTTTAAGCAAATAAATGTTATTTAACGACGTGATTAGTCAATATTCTCTACAGCACAAAAATATACAGGAAATTTGTGTTTTTCCAATTAAGACTCATGGTCAATAGTAGTAAAAAAAAACTATATTGTCTATTATGTATGCGTGTTTGTCTGGTGTTTTCCCGGAGAAAACACTGACGGATCTTTAGTAATGACGGACGTGGGCTACTTTCTACCTCAAATAAAAAAAAAAATATCTACTAATTCCATGGTCGGATAACTTAAATACTATACTTATGATAGTTTTAAAAATCTAATTTTATAATATGTATACGAATCAAATGAGTCTAAACTTTAATTTATTTAACGAAATAAGGATTTCTCAGCATAACTCTTTTTTTATTTTGGGAATGCATTTGCGCATACCAATTACCACCTGCATACGTACAGGTGGTTATGTGGGACTCACCGACTGGAGAAGTTAGTAGGTAGGTACTACCTACCAAAACCCAACAGAACATTCCCGATCAAGGCCCGATCCACACTATAGTGCCCATCACGGTTATTCTCTGCTTGATATTGGTCTGGCAAAGTATTTTTATACAATAATCAATAAGTGCATTCACACTACCGGTAAGAGTCAAGTTCCGGTCGAATAACACTCCAACGTTTCTTGTATAAAAACACTTTTAACCAGACCGATGTCGGACCGAGTACGAACCGTGGTCGGCACTATATTGTGGATCAGACCTTAATGGACGTCGCATACGCACTTAACCAGGAGCAACCCAGTGTCTCTCTTGGCTTCACGCTCGGCTGGATTGCCGGACACTAATGAGCCCTCCCAACCCGACAGGGGGCACATTGAGGGGGCTCTACACACCTGATTCAATCATCAGATCTGATCAGAATGTTATAAATTAAAATTAGGTTAAAATCGACTTGCAACATTTATTACATAAACATAATCGAAAGTTAAACAAATTATATTATAATGTATAAAAAAATATTTAAAGTAAATAATATTTTTTTAACAATATTCATTAGATATTATTCTATCGCTCATTTAATAATAAGTTAAAGACATTTTTTTTATAAATATCAATTTTTATTTAATTTATTCTTTAAAATATTCATATAAAAGTTTAAATAATTTTTAATGAACTATTTATTCATTTCCGTAACAACCGTTTCCATTACAAAAATCGTAACACCAATCTTTTTCTTCCCTCTCATGGCGCGCCTAAAGAAGAAATGAAAATAATCCTAAGTTTTTATAAAAAATATAAAGATGAGGTTAAACATAGAAGAAAGCTGATTTGACGTAAAGTACTTTCAGACTTCATAATAGTATTCAGAGTCAGACTTTTACAAACTACTTAAACACCTAATAAGAAGAAGTTTGATAACTTTGGGCTTAGCATTTTTGGCAAAAAAAAACCATATACATATAAATATTAACAAATAAATAAGATTACTTTTTTTATTGCAGCCTCTTTCATTAATAAATGCAGCATTAGTGATAGGCAGTGCAATAATGACATATATGTCAGTGACAAGTAGATGGGACGCTGCATCTGGACCAGCAGCATCACTAAGACCACACTCTGATGAACAGGAAGTTTAATAAGAACTCACACATATAATTATATTAGATTTTAATATTTTTATATAAAATACTGTAAACAAATTTTGAATAAAATATTTAAATACTTTCAGTTGTACTAAATTCGAGTATTATCATGTTATATACAATTAGTTACCAACACCACAGTGCAATGCATATTGCTTTTAACTATGTACCGGAAGTTCTAAAATACTGTTCAACACATTCAAAAATACTCTCAGCTTTAGGCTTTGCCGCAACACCAGCTATTTCCACACCTAGATTTTCTATCTTGTGCGCTGTTGAATTGCCAATCGCAAAATGTGGGAGAATTGATAGCTTATTATTAAATGTCTGCAACTGCCTGTATATATATTCACAGCCTGATGGACTAAAAAATACCAAACAATTAAGATCAACTGTTTCATTCAATTCCATTAGATTGGTCCTCAAACTTTCATTTTCTTTTGTCTCATATACTGTCAAGCCATCAACTATAATGTTCTTAGAAGATAATGTATTAGGTAATGTTTCAGATCTTAAATTTCCACAAGGAAACAAAAATTTAGAGTTTTCAGGGTTCTCATTTACTATTAGAGTTGCCAAATTATCCGCATTGCCGGTACTACTGCCCATGGCTTCTAATCCGAGTAGTAACTTTATTTTTTGATTGCTGGTCTCACCTACTGTGTATATTCTTTTAGTGTTCCAAATTACGAATTTTGAAGGTGCCCAGCACTTAGATACTGCTTCAATGGCTCTAGGACTTGTCAATATGAGCCCATCATAGTCATTTTTTAGTAATTTTTCACTTAGTTCTTGTATATTCACAAACTCGAATTGGAGTGGTTCCACAAAAATTGTTTCATAATTACTATCACTGAAAGCTTTCTTGTAGTCTTCTGACACACTTTTAAATAGTACAACTTTCTTCATTTTCTTATATCTTACACAGGAACCGACATCAATAACGTGTTCTTTGTTCTACTCCTCAATGCTACATAACAATGTTGACCCTGAAAATATAAGAAACAAGTGAGAATAACTTATCCTAATGGAATTTTTACGAGTTGCTATTAAATTTTATTTTAATATCTAAAAAGCGATTATGAGTTATTTTATTACTTCATATTCGTCTTAAAATGCACATAGATGTTATTTGTTCTAGGTAAAATTATACTCTAAAGGATATAATGATAGTTTTCTTACTTAAAATTAAAGGTTCTTCTGTATACAATTGACGTTTACTCACAGCTGACAGCTGTTTTGTGATCACTAAGGCTCAAGCTGATTTTGACATTGACAGATGTTGAAAAGTTGTTCCACGGAAGCACCTAGGGAAAATTATGGTCAGGGACCATTATGCGAATGTGGTCTTGATAAAGGTACTCCCTCTCATACTTTTTTATGATTTTTCTTTCTCTTTCCTCCATCCTATTTTTGATTTACTTCCCTTCAAAGTCCTCCGTCCCATTGATGTGTATTAACGTTTGTGTTTACTGTTTAGCCCTCTATTTTTTTTTTGTTAATATATTAAGTGTAATATTAGGAATTAGACTATCGACTCTGTGTATAGACTGGTAGTTTTTCTATCAAATTCTCAATTTCGAATGTTTCAACTCCAGCAACGCTCCGCACAATCGAGCACTTTGAAAAGTACTTCTTTGACGTGATGCGCGCAATGGATATCAATCAACTCGGTAGCAGTAGTAAATATAAGAAGTAATTTTTCTTTAAGGTGGCATGGATCAAAATTTTATTAACATTAACGTTAGTAATATTTGTTTATATTTTATATATTTATTAGTTATATATTATTATATATTTATAACAATTATTTAATAATATTTATTATATAATTTATAATATTTAATTTTATTATTATGATATAAAATTCTTCGAAATGCTTTTAAGTGTAAGGCAAGCAAATTACAGGTCACTAGTTAGTATAATATATAATTAACACTATATTTCTTTAATACTCCTGGCTATCGTCAACATACGGACTGACAGGTGTCGCTATACTAGGAGTAACTTTTTCAGTTGCATTACAATGTGTAATTTCACTCCTGTGGTAAGTCCGACAATACCACTTGGATGCATGATCGGTCCACCAGAATCTCCTAGACAGCTTATTGAAGGTTTGTGGCAATTCCAACCTAAACAAAACGATGACGATCCAATCATATTTTTAAGCTGCCCACACTTTACAACTAATGCATCATACACTTGAAGTGATTTATTGAGAGTCAAAACATCATGTAGGTAACTGTCCATTTTCAGATTTCATCAAACCTAATCCAAGTAAAAATACTTTGTGCCCGTACATCGTGCAGAAATGAGTCAGGCTAATTTTTCCCAACGTTGCAATTGTTGTATTCCGTACTTTCACTAGTGCTATATTATTTGAGTTTTACTTTATTCGTGCCGTTTCTGAAACTGGGATATGGAATAGTCCTAATTATATTGTCGACAATCTAGTTATAGTTGTCTGCTGGAGAAACGAATTGAATAACTGGTTTACACATCTTAATTTTTTTGCTGGTTTTATTTGAAGAGTTAATACAAGATCGTACAAAAGAAATACAATCTTTTGCAGACAAAACCCATATTGATGAAACAATACTTCAAGTGCAGAAGAATGTAAAGCTTTCATAAGTAGTATTTTCCGGATACGACCACTTCAGGGATAGGGCTACTGCATAAGGGAATTCGTCATGTTTAGCATCTTGTCCTTGAAAGATTCTCAGTCCCCTGAAATTGCCACTGACGCTAAAAACAGTTAATATTTAAATCAATAAAGGCATGTACAAAAATATTGTTAAACAGAAAAATATTTCTCATGTACATTTTATGAAGTCGTAAACTTGTACCTATCAATACTGTTTCGTATTTGATTTCCTCATCTCTTCGAAAATGGCTTTATTGGATACTTTAGATTTATAGTTTTATTCGGATATGATATGTAAAATACTATATAATATATTGTTTTCTATATGTTGAAATTGAAACTAACATCAAATATCTAGAGTTATACGTCATTAGTAACTATTAAATTAAAAAGCCACACGGATTAAAACTATTTTAATAAAATCCATTAAAAAAATCCACTCTTCTCCACTTTCTTTAAATTAATATTGAACCATTCTGTAGGTATAATCTATTGCGGCAGATATAAGCTCATTGTCACTTCAGCGAGCTTTTGTCTTCGGGCGAATGTGCTCGATTCAGATCCTATCCCTCACGAAGATCTCGAATATAGCCCTTTCCATAGCACTCTGAGCGATCTGAAATTTGTGAACCAGTCCCTTTCTGAGTGTCCACATTGTGACAGCATCATTACTGGTAGCCCACACTGATTTCAGAAATCTGATTTCTGATTTGTGGCAAGGCTAATACTTACCTAGATATTTCATATACTCAGATTCAGTAAAAGTGGGACAAGATACAAGTGCATGCGGCATCAGCAGATGTTGTACAATCATGTGCGTAAATGTTTTGATTACATAATATAATAATTCAATAAAATATTTTAAAGACGAATTTGGATCATGTAAGTAGTAACTGGGTCAAAATTAATGCTGAGAGTGTCATTTTCGTAACAGAATAATATAGCATTATTTTGTCAATTTTAATTAATCCCAAAATGTTTTTTTTTCGTGATTTATGGCTTAAAGCGAGTAATTATATTTTGTTAATTATTTTGTTATATGACTGTATTAAATGTTTTGTCAACAAATCTTTCGTAGTTTTTTTTAGTTTGTAATGGTTAAACCAGAACCAAGCATCTTGCAACAATAGCAGTGTCGACCATAGACACAGATTAAAAAGATAGAAGACTTAGACCATAGGCATAGACGAATAATAAAGTCAAGTGTCAAGCAAGTGTCAAGTGTCAAGCAAGTTTTCTGTAATCTGTTTTGCTAATTTGCTGTTTGCATAATTTTTCCAGCTTTATTAATTATTTGTCATCCATGTTTTCCAGGGCTAGAGATCTCAGACAATCATATAAATATGAATAATAAATTAACCTAAGTAGCGTCTCTGTATAGTTCGTGTAACATAAACACGTAGGTACCTATATACGTACGACCGTTTTTGGTAAGAATAAGTAATTAGTATTCCTTGTTATTTTCTTGTTATATTATCTTCACAAATAGACTCAGTTGTATGGTATTTATATTATAGCTGTGATAATTGATAAAATATATTTTGAGTTCCTTATTCCTCAGTTTTAATTCTAAGGTTATCTATACAGATAAATAAAATTGGAGTGTCTGTTTGTAATATTAAAATAACCGCTTTTTACTAAATGTATATGGATGTTACCACGGTACATATAACAAAACAAAATTTTTTACAATTTTTGTCTGTCTGTCTGTCTGTTTGTTCCGGCTAATCTCCGAAACGACTGGACCGATTTTAACGGGATTTTCACTGGCAGATAGCTGATGTTATAGGGAGTAACTTAGGCTACTTTTATTTTAGAAAAAGAATCAGGGTTCCACGAAAAAAAATTAAAACCCATGAAATTGTGAACAAAATCCGCGTATGGCGTACGCACCGGAGCAAAACGAGGGTAAATCGCTATATAATTTAAATGAATATCTTATTAGTAGCAAGCTACTATTTATGTATACCTAAACATAGTTAACCATGAAAACGTACCTAGGGACGAACACGAGAGAAGCGAGTGTGAGTCACTAGTATACGATATATATGCTAAGTAATAAAACTGGGAAATCAAAAGGCTCAGTTCACGCACCGAGGTAACTAAGTTTAACATATACCAGGTGGCTAGTGACATTTCAGGATTTTAATATTTAAACTAATAAAACCATAAAATCTAGTTGTATAAAAGGTTTTCTCGAAAAATATTTTTACGATTTTTAAATAATTTTACCAACTATAATTTTATCATTTCCTGCTACATGCTAAAGCAAAATATTATGATTAAATTTCAGCAACACATTATGGCTGCCAAGTCAAGTGCTGAAAGACAGAAGAGATATAGAGAGCGTCTCAAACAAAATCCTATTAAGTATCAAGAATTGAGAAAAAAACATTTGGAGAGGGTAAGACAATATAAAATGAAAATTAACCTTGAAAACAAAAAGGAAAAAGAAAAAATGAAGCAGAAGTGGAGAGAATATTGTGCCCGATACTATAGCAGAAACAAAAAGCAATCTATCAGTGAACCAAACGCAGCACAAGCAAATAATAATGAACAATGTTGGAAATTCAAAGCAAATAAGTTTAGGATACAATTAAAATTTTATAGAGAGATGTTACACAATTCAGAAAAGAAACAAAAAAGTATGAGAAAGCAAATTTATCAGCTTAAACAAAAAATACTTACCTACGAGAACAAATTTAAACAGGAAGTTAATGACTAATGACTATACAAATCCTCATATTTAAATGTATTTTAAGAGACCCATCAATATTCTCCTATCTTCTTCATTCTATGTGACGTTGGTAAAGTAATCTGTGCTCAACTGGCACAGTTTGCAGCCATTAACAAGAAAATTGAATTGAATAATTTAAAAGTCCCTTATATCAGTATGAACAAGAAACCCAAAAAGAAATAAGTTGAAAAGTATTGTTTAGAATTGTCTAATGAATATAAGACAACTGCATTTTTGAAATGCTAAAAAGGGTTATGTATCTTGAAGTTTGAACATAAAAGCAAAATGGTAAAATAATATCTGATAGAAATTATCAAGTGTCTACAAACGGCATTATTACATATTATGTAAATAAAATGATTTCACATAGAAATCTATAAAATACTTATTTAAGTCTGTGTAAAAGTATATAAAAAAAGCAATATTACTATTTCTTGCTTTTTATCATTTTTTAAAGGACCTGGATTGCTTTTGTGGAATATGAAGTTATGAGAGTTACTGTAGTATTCCCTAAAATTGTAAGTATTATTGGTGACTACTGTAACAATTTAGAATATTTAGTAAAATCTAAAATCTAAGCAAATACTGACAATTGTCAAAACGAAAGTATATTAATAATTATTAATTTGTTTTTAGATTTTAGAACCATATTTTAGTTCTGCTGAGATCTTGCAATGGTTGCGTTGTAGAATCTGGACACAGTACAAGAGACAATACCTATGTTTTAAGACAGATTCATAAAATTTTAAAAGAAAATCCAATTGAAATGGAACAATCTATATTTAATATTATAAGGAGAGTGAAAGGTCTGTATATATTTTCTATTTGGGATATATTAATGAAATCAATAAATATGTTACTAAAATCATAAAACTATGGCTTCAAACTACACACTGTTAGTGGATAATAATTTTAATCAACACCTATCTCTATATTATGTGGTCTCTTTATTTAGTTATGGATTTTTTCCTTTATTTTCAGATGTTTTCTTCAGATGTTTGATAATAACAAATGGTTATTCGTATGAATTATCAATCTAAAATTATGCCTTTACTGTACATAATAAATAATATGGAATAAGAAAACCTGAGCTTTCACATTTAAATGAGCTGACATCAACAATGGCAGTATAAAGTATAGTTTTACAGAGCAGCCACTCATACACATTATATTTCCAAATTGCAGGTATATCTATTTTATAAAATTACTAGCAGAATCCGCGGCTATGCCCGCGTTCTATCTACAAAAAGATCTCTTAGGCTTGTGACACGAGATTTTAATATATTAGATTAAAAAATTATGAGTGACTGTTTTGCATAATTGTATTGATGCTTAATTTAGACTGAGTTTTTAGTGAATATTTTTGATAAATAATTCTTGGGTAACATAATATTAATAAAACATTTTGTATGTACCTGTACTGAACAAATACAAAAACTCAGCCAAGTGCGAGTCGGACTCGCGCATAAAGGGTTCTGTACCATTACCTATAAAAATGGCAAAAAAATCATGTCTGTTGTATGGGAGCCCCACTTCAATATTTGTTTTATTTTAATGTAATTATTTATTTTTTAAGTGGATATATAAATAAATATTCTGTGAATATTTTAAGCGTCAACCTGTAGCCGTTATCAATATCGAGCAAAGACAAGCAAAAAATCACGTTTGTTGTATGGGAGCCCCCTTAAATATTTATTTTATTCTGTTTTTTAGTATTTGTTGTTATAGCGGCAACAGAAATACATTATTTGTGACAGCTGTCTAATTATCACGGTTCATGAGATACAGCCTGGTGGCAGACGGACAGACAGACAAATGGACGGACAGTGAAGTCTTAGTAATAGGGTCCCGTTTTACCCTTTGGGTATGGAACCCTAAAAATGAGTGCGTGTAGCTTTTACGCTCGGCTGAAGTAAAACTTCCTTGTCGCTGTGGTAGATACCGCAATAGGGACCGTGGACCGTCGTCCATGGTCCCTATTGCGGAGACTAGACTTTAACGTCAGCTAGTGGCAAATGTCTGGAAATTCCATTTTTATAAATGTTCTGTGTTTACAGATGAATGTTTTAATAACAATAGTGTTGCCCTCAACACTTCGCGCACGGTCCCCATTAAATTAAAACAAATCAAAATATATTTTTTTATCAAAATTATTAATAATTTTGACTCTCACTTCCGCGACACTCATTTTTCCGATGTATTGATGATTTAGTCATGCCTACAGAAGTTATAATTCAAAATATACTCAATTTATTTCTTTATTATGTGGCTCTTAGGCGTCCAAATTGGGCGCAGGTTACTTCCCACAATGATCTATAGAAAATATATTTTTATTTATTACCTATTTTATCTGCCTGCCTGGATTTTGATTTTTGATGAAAGAGTTTTTCAACATTGGATTGGTTTTGATTTCAGAAGTGCTACCTACCTACCTGTTAATTACAAAGACGAAGCTTACTGCTTAGTGTTAGTATTGTTTCCACTAGATTACAGTAAACAATTTTATGAGAGGATTTCTTCTTTCTTCAACAAAACATGGAATTAATTGGACTTTAGTATACCTTGGCCTTACGTAGAAGGAAAACATCGTGAGGAAACCTACATGTCTGAGAAAATCTAGCAAGTTTCCGAAAGACATGTGAAGTCCGCCCGCACTTGGCCAGCGTGGTGGACTATGGCCTGATCCCCCTCGTATTGAAGAGAGGCCCGCCCCCAGCAGTGGGACGTTAAAAAGGACTGAATATATACATACCTTGGCGAATTAAAATATTGTAATTAGAGATAATGATTAATATATAATTAAACAAAAGTTTTGTTTCATTTTGTTATTACATTATTATTTTTTGATAAGACAAGAACATTTTGCAGACATAACATTAGCTATATTTAGTAGCTTGCGTTTAGGTTATATTAATCAGTTTCTTTTTTTTTTGTTTTTTTTTTGGGCGGTTAAAACTTTTTTTAGAACTTAGTGGGCAAAGCTGTTTTTAGGAATGATTTTTTAGACGTTCTGTAAATAGTATATACAGTACACTTATTTATAGTCATACTAGTGACTCACCCTCGCTCCGCTCGAGTTCGCCCCTCGTTACGTTTTAACGTTTAGTGTAGATTTCTTAGAGATGAGATATTTTCCCGCAGTAAAAGGTATCCTATATGTTAACCAGCTATCATCATACCAAATTCCAACAAAATCTGTCCAGTGGTTTTTCCTCAATGCGGCCATAGACAGACAGACAAAAATTCAAAAAACTATAGATCCGGCCTCTGTATCGATAATATGTCTTTTTCACTAAGATTTTCCAAAAAATATTTAATGTACAGATTCGACTCAGTTACAATTTTATTATATTATATATAGATTAAAAAAATAGTTGATGTTATTTATTTATTTACATTGGGGTTTCATAACTTTGTAATTATTTTTTTCAAATAGCTAAACGATGACGATGTTTTGTCTGTAAAACTATTTCCGCATGCTTACATAGCTAACGTTAGCCTTAAGAGATATGTCAAAACAATGTCATAGAAAATTGTAAAAGGCTTAAAAAGGCCCATAGATCCGCGATAGCTTGTGTATATTTCTCTTAAGGTAGACTCACAATAACTAGTTTCATTTATTATCTATTTATTACGCACGCGAGTGAAGCGACGGTACGTCGCTAGTATACAGGGTGGAATTTTGAGATGGGACAGTAAGGGCAGGTTAAACCACAGAATTGATGAAAGGTAGTAGAATGGTAAACACGCGTAATTTGTATGGGAACCACTGTCGCCACTCATCCCTTCTTGATATTTTTACTACACGCGCAACTCAAATAAACACAAGCATTCGCACACATACGCAACCTTTTAACGCAGCCCTGTAATTGGTCAACACATAGATAATTAGTGTTGCGTCTGTGTTGTGTAAAATAAATAAAATGACTAGTGGTTGAAAATAAAAAATGCTAACGATATTTTTGTCGATAATTTATGTCAGTGTATTAAAATAAATTTTATATTATATTTGCTAACGATATTTTTGTCGATAATTTATGTCAGTGTATTAAAATAAATTTTATATAATATTTGTTATTTTACAGTTATTAAAAACACATTTTATAAACGAATTAGATTAGTTCAATTTAAAAATAAAATAAAACAATGTTTAACTTATATTAAATGTATTTTTAATGTTACATACGTGGTAAGTGAATTCTTAAGTTAGTTCTCTTTATCACACTCATTTTACATGACAAAATATTTTACAATATGTTGGCGCGAAAATGAGAAAACACAATGAACAATCATATAAAAATAATAATGACTATTTAAATAAGATTTTCCAAAAAATATTTAATATACATATTCGACTCAGTTAGAATTTTATTATAGAGTATTTTTTGATATTACCAAATCATGCATGAGATATTTTTAGGTAATATATAAAATTGATTTTTTCTTATTTCTAAAATAAACCTGTATATAAACTTTAAATTTGCCATAGAAAGCATTCAATCACATTATTATACAAAAATCATTGCCTTATCGATTATTTTGTCTTACAACAAAAGCCATCACTATTATAATATACAAAAGTGAATCATCGCAAAGCAAGCAATGAAAAGTGTGGGTTTCGCAGAGAACGCTATCCATTGCAGACAACGATCGCGCGTTGCTTTGATTATGCGCATGCATAGCGAGCAATGTATATTGTTTGTTTTAGCTTATTACAATAGTATCGTTTGTTTTGAATTTTGTAATCGTTGCTACATTTTTGAAATTAAAGAGATATTCATTATTATTTTTGACTTACCGATGAAAAGATATACCTCCTCGATCGATACTCGAAGTTTGACTTTTTGTCTTGCAAGTAATAATAGCACAAGACGGCATTATAACACTATTTATCGCAGCTTCGTACCCGACACACTCTAAACACGAACTACAAGCGGTGCACGCATGAATCGGTTTAAGTGAGGTTGTTTAACCATAGTTGCGGCGACGCTGTCACGCCCACATTACCATTCCAGCCTTTTTTACCTATTCCGTGGGTTAAACCTAAGGGGACCTTAACTGCTATAGTTACAAGAAAATAGAAATCGCCAAAAACTTTTTCATTTTGTACCGAAAAACGATGATTTTCTATTTAAGTAGGTACTTTTGCTTCTAGGTACAGTATGCCACGAGACTGGCGTAACAAAAAAACTGAAAAATTTATCTTATGCCCACTGCATAAAATGGCTGCGTGTAAACCTGGTTTTGTGACTTACCATAGTTTCTATACTCGAACTCCATTTGGTTGATTAATCGTTTTTCCGTACAAAACGTATGGGAAAAGTTTTTGGTGATTTCTGTCATTTCTAGTACTTATGCCTCAAATGGTCCCATAGAGCCTTTTGATCCCTATATAAAATATGATCCATTGATATAAATATATTTTTTGGTATTTTAGCATTTTTTTTGTTGACTGTACATTTAGTTCAAAATCTGTGAATGCAGTACAGAATATCTCAAAAAGTTATGGATAGTCTTCTATAAGGTAGCGTCTTCGGTTAAGGTAGCTGCTGTTACTGTCCCGTCTCAAAAATCCATCCTGTATAATACAATACTTAATAGGAAGGAGCTGAGCAGAAAAAACAGCTGCCTCAATATTAAAAAGATAAACTGGAGTTAATGTTCACACGATATACCTTTATTGCGACGCGCGGCCGAGACCGGAGCAGGAGCGTCAGCAATCAATCTGAATAGACCTCTGTGACTGATCTCACAATGAGTGTTGTACTTTTGTTTCTGTATCGGAATCCAATTTAAAAGTGAACTCGATAACATCAATGTTTTTGCTTCTGCCACTTGAGTGGAGCAGTGATTGATTTTGTATACTATACTACAATATACATTTATGTATGCTCTCCGTTAAATAAATATTGTAGACGGGTAAATATTTTATTTTACTATTAACGTAAAAACCAATAATAATAATAATTCTTTAGTCAGAGGTTAAAACATAGTTTTATGCTATGAAACCCTCGGTTGTCGAGTTTGACTCTCACTTATTTTTAAATCATGGTTACATACATATATCGTCAAAATAAATTAATTCAGAAATGCCAACAATTTGCTTTCGGTACCTCCCAAATTAGCAAGCGCTTGCAAATAGACGGTGCCATTTGTATAATGACGAATTATACAATATGCCTGCGACATGTACATTAAGTAGCTCGAAGAAAATACATAGTAAATAACAAAGTATGGTAATTAATCAAAGCTGACGTCGAGTGTCGAGTCCAGAACAGAACTGTGAGACTACCACAAAATCAATTTGTTGGACTTTTTAGGTTAAACCGGGACGGCTTCCATTTACGAGTAATTGAGAGGAAATAGGAAAATTTTCAAATTGAAAACTGAAAAGTTCTTCCTTTGTTTTAATCAGTAAGAATAATCGCTACGTCTGAACTCTGAACTTTAACTGTATTTCTACGCGCTCGGTGTCGCACAGATAAGAAATACTGGAAGAAATAAGCTAAAATAGCTTTTTATCATAAGTTAAGACTCGTTTGGCTTAGTTTGTAATAACCCTACTTGCTGTGCCAGCGGTCGCGGGTTCATGTCCCGCTGGGGGCATTCATTTGTGTGATAAGCACGGATGTTTCTACTCCAGTCATGGCTGTTAACATTAATAATACGTATGTATCTAAAGTCATATATATTTTGTGTATCTAGTATCCATAACGCAAGCCTCATAACTTACCATGGAACTAGATGGTGCTGTGTGTTAATTTCCCAACATAATTATTTATTATAATAATTTATACCTAATATAAGGTAATTTTGTTATGACAAAGTAGGTATGATTTATTCAGTTTAAGAGATAAAAACCAAGTTAGCCATGTTTGTCTAATGTGTGTACGTTAAACTTATTATATGTTTCCTTTTTACAACAGTCTCAGTCAGTCAGGACTCAGGAGTTAAAAAGGATTACAAAAGAATATCTATTTGAAAACTACAACTTTGCCAACATGAGGCATAAAGCAAAAGCTGTGGCGGCCGCGGTCGCTAGCGAGCAGATAGTTTTATTTTGTTACATTCAGTATTCAGTGATAAACAATAGCTGCAGTTGGTCGGTGCGGCCATGGTCTTAGACGCGTAAGAGGAAGGGGAACATGATTTGTATATTTCCGGATTGTTGTACATACATATATAGTTAGTTATATAACTCCACAAAATCTTGTAAACTTCTACTACCTACCCTGAAAAAATTCTTTATCCTCAAAATACGCGTTAAGAAGCAAAGAAAAATGCCTAAAGTAGAAAATTTCTGGAAATGAGATGAACTATATGAATGCGGATTAAGAAATTTTCACAAGAAATCCATCTTTGCGACAGAAATCTGTGTTTTGTATGAGGATAGTTACTGGTGCAAGGATTTAGGTATCGTGCTGAACAAGATTAAAGCATATACCTATCCTTTCTGCAAAAATATGAATGTAAATGTATGTTTGTTGGTTAACATTTTTTTTTATAAAATATAGTTTTTGGCCTTCTCTAGTATAAAATATACTTTCCCTCTGGATCTGGATGGAGGATCTATAATGGTGGCTTTTGTCCCGTTACAGACATTCAGTCCGCGTCTAAAAGTACATAAAACGTAAGTACTTGCTAATTAATATAGTTCTCCAGGAAGAAAAACCTTCTGATGTTACTTTTGCAAAGTGAGTTAAGCTTAATTAAAGGTACAAAATTTTAAAAAATATTAAAGTCCCGAGAGTACAGGAAGGCGAACTGCGATACATTTTAATTAAGTGCAAAGGGACGATGGCGAGCCAATGAAAAGTTTTTGTGCTAACAGACGCTATGAATCAATGACATTAAAAACGCTGAAATATATAAAAAAATAGGAAATTTTAAATAATTTGGAAGGGAACAAGTGAATTTTAACTATGTTCCTATAAAAATCTTTGATCACCGTACTCTGAATCTAGATCCGATAAAGCATTGAGTGATGTACTTTAACATTAATACGGCAAACATATACATTCATACGGCAGATTATGCAGAAAACCAAGAAGTACAATTTGTCTGTTTGTGAAGCTTTTTGTAATACGAAAATGCATTTGATTGAGACCAGCGTTGCTAAGTTGATCATCACTGAAGACACATTGAAGTTTGAAGTGATGAATTATGTGAATGTCACTACCATAAATGAAATGTCAAGCGGATTTTAAGACTGCATCTCGAAACTACAAGACACTAGGAGAATTGCTACTAGAAGTTTAACAAGGATATGTTAATTCCTTCGTTTTTCGAAAATGTCGAATATATTTTCACCTTTAAAACGGAGTAGTAAGTTGTCTGAGTCAAGAAGTTCTTGTCTAAATAGAAAATAATACCTACTCCTTTAAGTGATTAGGCAAATACTGTTAAGGCACATTCTTACTTACATTGTGATGGACAGCCCTCGTTAGCGTCAGCTAGACAGATGATACTAGGACACCACACCAGGAGAAAACGTCGCTATAAATATGTTTACAAATATGAATTACAAAATCGTTAAGAAGTTTAAAAAGTAACCTGAAATGATTGAATTACCAAGCTGAATAGGACTTGAGAACGAACATGTTTGATTAGCTGAAATAATAGATCCTCCACCGTACAATACCATTCTTACTAACTTTATCAATAGATGTGGTCTCTTCGACACACTTTGTTGATATGTACATATTGCCGGATAGTGAATTAGCAAAATATTACTGAGAGTCTTAAATATTCAATGGGATAATATTATAACCAAATCACTATTTTTGAAATTAATATGAACCCTTAAATAAAATCTATTCACCAAACAAAATATAATATCTATACATATAATAAAATTGTAACTGATCGCTGTCTGTACATGGAAGATATTAGAGAAAAACTATTATTATATCTTTATTAACGTAATAGAACCCAAAACAATGATTTTTAGTTCTTTTGTCTTGTTTTCGGTTAGTCTGTTTGTCTGTGCGTGTGTGCGGTTTTCACTAATGTATTGTGGTAAGCTACACTTAACATTTAGTATTTGTTTTATTTAATCGAGTCCTAAATAAAAAAAGTTATGTCAATTTAAAGAATCATCTAGGGGCGAACCCGAGCGAAGCGAGGTTGAGCCGCTAGTAGTTTCATAATTTTCGAAGATATCGTGTTACTCATAAAAACATACAATCAAATTTTGTACCTCGTCCTTTTTGAAATCGGTCATCTGTAGTGAGATAGATTTAAAATTGCTTCATGTGACGCTTGACAGCGTATGTCTTCGCTTCCACTGGAGGATGGTGCGCTAGAGGCGAGGCGAGGCAGATGGAGTCGTTTCACAAATTTCACACTTCAATTCATTTAATTAATACACAAGCCAGTCTTTGGAGCAGTCTTTATGCTTTTCAATTCTACTCGAGACGCGTTGTCGCTGAATAATTAACCTTGCAAAAAGATTTTTTTTTTGATCCACTTAAGTGTATACGTTGTGAATATTAATTATTACATTTAATCTCAGTTTGTATGAAGGAAAAATGAATATTATTGAATACTGTAAGTTTTACAATATTTAGGAATATTCATTTCTCGTACAATGTTATAAATATAGGGGGATAGCCCTTATATTTCTGTTTTGGCTTTATTTTATTTATCTATAGTTAAAATGGAACTTTAATTAAGATATTTCGAAGAATTAGAGAATATGATCGTCATCGTCGTAGAATAACGAGGTATCAGTATTATTTTTTGACTAACTGTCTGCCTTACGCTTTTCCACTTATTATTTTCATAACCACATGCAGTGGTTAGATGATCATTCTTATCGGGTTTGAGTTTTCCGCGCGAACCTAGTTTTTTAGATGAAATTCCATATTTTCTGTATAATTTAAATCACGCATTTCTGAAACAGAACACGTAAGGCAGTAAATAAATATATGTGTTGCGACATTAACACACAGCATCTAGTTCCATGGTACGCTACGAGGCTTGTGTTATGGATACCAGATAGTTGATTCACTAGGCATATATAATATATAACTTTAAATACATACATATTATAGGTAAATATCAATACCCATGACTGAAGTACAAACATTCGTGCTCATCATACAAATGAATGCCCCTAGCGGGACTCGATCCCGCGACCGCTGGTACTGCAAGTAGGGTCACTAAAAAGTGAGCCAAATGTCTCGTCATAATACCTAGTAATTAATAATTTAAATAAACCCTTTAAAAAGATAAAGTATTATGAAATTCATTATATTGGTCTGGGCTAACTAAAATATAAAGCAAATGAAAATCAAAGTATTGTATTTTCTCGAATTGACTTCATTGTAAATTCAATATTTTATTAAAGAGACAGTAAAATGAAATTGAATCAAAATATTTTATTTTATTCAATTAGACTTTTACAAGCAATTGTGAATTACCAATTTTTGTATTTAAATTAAATATTGTTACGTTCTATGAGTTCGGGGATCGGAAATTAAAGCACGTATTACGAGATTATTTCAGAAGTAGGTCACGTGGGCCAGGTAAAATTCTCTGTAACAGCACATAGTTTTTATTATTTTATACAGAGTCAGAGTAATGAATCAAACGACATTACAATCAAGAATGACGCCATTGCTAAAGTTATTTTACAAAACACAACGCTGTTCCCGCCCTTTTTCCACTCAAGATGACAACGTCAGAGAACTCATATAAGTATTTTATATCAGAATGACAACATAAAGAATCAAATAATTCATTTACAATAATACATATAAATCCTATTTTTATATAATTAATAATTTATATTATTATTAGTATAACACACGTCTTTTGCACTATTGATGTTTTATCGCTCTTGGTTAACAAGAGTGACTTATGGAGATTCACTAACACGCGCAGTATATACACAGATCTGGTTAAACTCAGTCACTGAACAGTAATTTTCACCACTGGATACACTTTCACTATAACTTCACTCTATTTTTCTTCAATTTTACTTTTTCGTACTTCTTCTCAGTTTTTACTTAGCTTCGAAATTCAATAAACAAAGAACATTCCAGTATTCGAAAATTCGAAACCTTTCTAGTCATTTCGAATGTTTTGTTCCTCTCTCACTCTCACACACGGCAATTTACAACTAACTGTTCTTGTCTAAAGTCAAAGCTTTTAGTAATTTCGATTCCTCTCTCGAAATGTTTTGACAACTGTCTTAGGATACATAAAGCATGCTTCAGACGTGTCTTTGTAAAATTATTAATTATTATTTTTGGTGTAATGAGGTTACACACTCTGTACTTCGTGGGGAAGTGACCGGGTCTGAGAGTCTGAAGTCTGTAGGTCTAAGTTGGGAAAATACCGCGTTTTCTATCGCAGTTTTCCGAAAGAATAAATAAATATGTTGGGACATTAACACACAGCACCATCTAGTAGATACCAGACAGTTGATACACTACACATATATAACTTTAAATACATACATATTATAAATATAAGCACCCATGACTAGAGTACAAACATTCGTGCTCATCACACAAATGAATGCCCCCAGCGGGACTCGAACCCGCGACCACTGGCGCAGAAAGTAGGGTCACTACAAACTGAGCCAAACGTGCCGTCAAGTTGTGTTGGAAGAAAGGTGGTTAAAGCCGGTTGAGTTCATAAGATTCCGAACAAACAAACAAATATTTCATTATCTAATTTCATTCATTCATTCGCTTACTGACACACAACGCACAGTCTAATCACATTCACCCCTACATGGAATAATAGCGGATGAAAATTCTATTTAGGGAAGCACGTTATTTTTAAATTACACTATACTTTGATTAAATTATCTTGTATTTTTATATGTATACTAATTGCGTTGATTTGTAGAAATTTATAATAACTGCTACGCTTGGTATCATTTATGATTACCGCTCCCTTAGGTAGTAGCATTATGAAATACAACCTATAGCCTTCCTCAACTAACGGATTATCTATAGCAATAAGAATTTTTCAAATCGGATTAGTATTTCCCGAGATTAACGCGTTCAAACAAACAAACAAACTCTGCCTCTTTATAATATTAGTATAGATTAAGTAGGTTGTCTCTACTAACTAGCGACTCACCCTTGCTTCGCTCGGGTTTGTCCCTGGGTTGATTCAACATACAAACTTTCATCCTTTTTTTACCCCCTTAAGGGATAATTTCCGGGATAAAAAGTATCCTTTGTAAGGACAAAGGTCTAAAACTTTCTTCTTATCAAATTTCATCTAAATCGGTCCAGTAGATTCAGAGATTACCCCCAACACACTCACAAACTCACAAACTACCTCTTCATAATATTAGTATCTATAGATTATGAGGCATTTTTATTTAAATTATTTTATCAATATTAACCACAACATATAAAATATATTAACTATTAGTAACTCTTGTAAATAGGATTAAAGTAAAATTACCATTTAAATAAAACTATCTTTTCGGATTTTTTCGCGGATTTGTTGTTGTTTTTTTTTTTTCTTTTTTTTTTTGTTTCCCGACTCTGATGTGTCTCCCGTGACCATGATTGCTGTCAAGCAATCGAAACGTCGGGAAACAAAAATCAAAATAAATCCGCGAAAAAATCCGAAAACATAGTTTTATTTAAATATCTAATATTCGCGTAAATCTAAGAAAGTATTATAAAATTATCATTTTAATAGTCACTGTTCAATAAACAAATACATAAAGGAACAAAGTATCTATAAATAGAATGCGATATTTTTTGTTTATTACGTTTTTACTACTGTCATAGATGTTTATCGTTTACGCAACTGCGTAAGAAATGAAAGTGAATGCATCTTATGCTAGGAAAATAATGTGTTTACTTGCAAGTAGATGTTGTCTTAAGAGTATTTAAATAATATCTGCTTTGGAGATTCAAACAAATAAAAACTACCTAATACTTACATAAGGTATATGAAATTACATTAATAAAATCATAATTTTATTAATAAATAAATATTATTAATAAAACTTTGACTTTTCGGACTTCGAAAAAAAACCCAAAAGTTAAGTCTTATTTAAAATGTCAAATCTAAAATAAATCTAAAAAAGTATTATTTTCATACAAACATAACCAGGAACCACAGCTAATCCTTGTATCATTATTCTTATCTCGTCTCTTCCCGGTACATACATGATTTGATTTAAACGCACCCTTCACTATTTCTTAGAAGCGTGTCATTCACCGACAGAGCACTTTAATATCCATGTTTGTGGAATGAAGTTCCTAGTAAGAAGTATGTACTCGTATGTGATAATAAAAGCTCTGCTAGAAGCTTTAAAGTTACATAGAAAGTCTCTCCCGTGACCATGATTGCTGTAAAGCATTCGAAACGTCAGGAATAAAAAAAAACAAAACAAAATAAATCCGCATAAAAATCCGAAAAGATAGTTTTATTTAACGACTTGACGACACGTTTGGCTCAGTTTGTAGTGACCTTACTTGCTGTGTCAGCGGTCGCAGGTTCGATTCCTGCTGGCAGCATTAATTTGTGTAATGCGCACGAATGTTTGTACTCCAGTCATGGGTGTTTATATTTATAATATGTACCTAAGTATTTAAAAAGTTATATATTTTGTGTAGTGTATCAACTATCTGGTATCCATAACACAAGCCTCGTAGCTTACCATTGAACTAGATGGTGATGTGTGTTAATGTCCCAACATATTTATTTATTATTTAAAATGTCAAATATTCGTTTCAATCTAAGAAAGTATGATGTAGTATACCATTTTATATACAAGGAAATAAATATTTCTAGCATAGTTGAGACAGCTTTCGATTACTATATAACATTTCTTTAACATTCCTTTATTTAGTCAATCTTATTTAAAGGAATAATTATAATTATCATTGTTCCTTATTCTATGTGACTTTGACAAAATAAAATGTGCTTAAATGGCATATCTCGAAATCATTTAGGTATAATATATAAAAAAAAAATAACGTAACACCTCAATTTCATTCAACATGTATGTTTGTGTCAATAACCTCCCAATTACTAACAAGCATGTATATAAAGTTACAAGTTTGATAGGACATTAGTATTACAGTTGGTAAAAGGGAAGTCGTCTATTAAACGGAATATCGAGGTCGACTCATCAACATGCGTCCCCTGAGCTCAACGCCTATGTAACGGCTAAGGATATAAGTAGTGTATTACTTATATTCATATCAGTCCTCATATTTAGAAAATATAAAAAAATAAGATAAGTTTCAAGCAATACATCTTCACAATATTTAAACACGAACAAGCTGAAGGAAAGCCCGTGCCCAGCCGTGGGACGTTAAAAAGGGCTGAATACAAGCTGAAAATCACCGATATACATATCTATAAACTAGCGACTCACGTTCGCTCGCGTTCGTCCCTAGGTACGTTTTCACAGCTAACTATGTTTATACATAAATAGTAGCTTGCTCCTCCTAAGACATTCATTTAAATTATATAGCGATTTACATGGGTTACAAGTTCCCGTGCTATAATAATTCACAATAGAGGTGCGATAATTTTCTATGGCTGTAAATTTAAATTCTGAACGCAAATAAAGAAAAAAAATATCTCTAACAAAAATACCTCCTAAAATATGGACCGCCGTCTAATGTTATTTTAGATGGGCTTTATACATTTTTTTATAGGGATAACATAATAATATTATTAAAACATTTTAGTTCCAGATTTTTTAATCGCGAGTTTAATATTGTTGTATGAACAATATCGTAACAGTTTAATATTATATAAATATCTAGGGACGAACTCGAGCGAAACGAGGGTGAGTCGCTATGTAACATAAAGCAGAAGAGTTTTTTTTTGTAGATTAAACGCGGGCGTAGCCGCGGCTTCTGCTAGTGACAGTATATTTGACGACACGTTTGGCTCAGTTTGCAGTGACCCTACTTGCTGTGCCAGCAGTCGCGGGTTCGAGTCCCGCTGGGGGCCTTCATTTGTGTGATGAGCACGAATGTTTGTACTCCAGTCATGGGTGTTTATATGTATAATATGTATGTATTTAAAGTAATATATGTGTAGTGTATCAACTGTCTCGTAGCCTAACATGGAACTAGATGGTGCTGTGTGTTTAATGTCCCAACATATTAAAAAAAAAAAAAATTATATTGCTAAGGAGTGTGGACGCTAAACTTGCTACCTTTTTCAATAATTATTTTTATATCATGATTGATAAAGCGGATTTGATTAAAAGGTTGTTTTTCGAGAGTAAATAAGTAATTTAAGCTCAATTAATACCCAATTAATTGAGCGATGTCAAGTTTTTCCTAATTTTCATTATAGATAGATACGTATCTTTTTTTTCTTTTAACTTTACGAGCAAATATTGAGTGTATTATTTTTGTAATCGAAATACTTGGATTGCAAAAAAATATTATTGGTTCTGTTACATCAAACAAAAAATAGAATTATACGTATTTGTTTACATTCTAATGCTGTTTATTTACAGTAGGTAACCCTTACATTCACGTAAATAAATTATTGTATCGTTTCTGGTGTTTTGTCTGTACAGAGCAGAGCGAGGCTGAGTCGCTAGTCTATACAGATAAATAAAATAGAAGTGTCTGTGTGTAATGTCAAAACAACAGCTTTTTACTAAATGCATATGAAATTATATACGATACTCATAAGAAAAACACATTTTTTTTATCTGTCTGTCTTTCTGTCTGTTTGTTACGGTTAATCTCCGAAACGGCTGGACTGATTTCGACGGGACTTTCACTAACAGATAGCTGATGTTATAAGGAGTAACTTAGGCTACTTTTATTTTAGAGAAAGAATTAGGATTCCGCTCAAAAAAATTGAAACGTATCGTTTACGTATTGAAACGTTTTGAATAAAATCCTTCAGTCAAATACATTATATTTTAACAGACGACGGCGATAATAGATAGAATAATTTAAATATTATTTACATATTGACATATAAGAAAAATCACTAACAAGAATGGGCATTGTCGTGAAACTATTTCTTTTGTCCTATTTCTGACCTAAGAATTTGCCTCCACGATGCCTCCTTGTTCACGCTTAATTTAAATATGAAATAGGAAATAGATATGTATGAATAACTTACACTCACTTGGCTCAGTGTTTTCTTAGGACGTACCTGTTTTGCAATGTAATACAAAAATATCTACATTCCCTATTAAATATTATCTAAAACTATCCAGCCACTATACAGCCTAAAGGAAAAACAAACATTTGCATTTATAAAAGTAGTGGGATTTTTACACAAAGATAACTTAGAAACTATAGTAGTTTTGTTCAGAATGATAAAAAGTGGTTTAAAATATAGCCGTATATTCCCACCGCGGTAACTGTCTAACTTGTGAGGTAGAGCACGATTTAGATTCAGCAGCGCTTAGGATCTTGCAGTTAGAGATGAGGTTTAATTGCAACAGTTTGCGAGCTGACAAAAAGTGCGATACCATGTATCTTGGTCTCTGTGGCTTTGTAATTACTAGGTATAATGTAAATGAGAAATTTAACTTTAAAGTTGTATTGTATCGCCAACTATATTAATAAATCACTCCCAAACGTGAGCGTCGAAACGTTCGGAAATGATCTAATTTAACAGGTGATTTCAGAAACTGAAAAACCACATAACTTATCTATACGTATCCATACTATCTATACAGATAAACAAAATTGGAGTGTCTGTTTGTAATTTTAAAATAACCGCTTTTTACTAAATGCATATGAATTTATACACGGTACGTATACCAAAACAACATTTTTTACAATTTTTGTCTATCTGTCTGTCTGTCTGTTTGTTCCGGCCAATCCCTGAAATGGTTAGACCGATTTTGACGGGACTTTCACTGGCAGATAGCAGATGTAATAAGGAGTAACTTTGGCTACTTTTATTTTCGAAAAAAAATAGGGTCCCACGAAAAACAATAAAAACCAAATTAATTAATTTTGTTTTGAGAAGGAACCTAGGACCAACCGGAGTGAAGCAAGGGTTAGTCGCTAGTTAAAATATAAAACAACAGTTTTTGAAAAAAGAATGTCCGCCTATTTTCAGGATCCTATAGCTGCTTAATTACAATTAAGTTCTATTAAGGTTACTAATATGTACATTTTCTATCTACTATAAATAAAAATGAATGTTCTTACGTTTGTCCTGTATGCGTTCTTAAACAATTAATCCGATTGTGATGAAACTCTAATAGGTTATTCCGAATACGCCTGCGAAGGTTCCTGACGTAAAAAAAAGATTTTTTTCTTTGGATGTTTGCCTTATGCGTTCCTAAACTAATCAAGCTTAGGGACTTATTCGAGCGAAATGAGAGTCAGGCGCTAGTAGTTTGAAAAAATATGATAAATTAAAAGACCAATTAATCTGACTACTAATATAAATACAAAAGTTTGTATGTTTGTTACTTCTTCACGTTAAAACGGCTGGACAAATTTGGATGAAACTATGGTATTATCTGTACTGTAATTCGCTAGTTAATCTATATATTAATACGTGAAAAGAAAACTTTGAACACTTTTTTAAGCATATTGCATGTATGGTGGAATATGAGCTTTGGCATAGTTAAAGTTTATATAGAGAAGGACTGCAGAAAGACAAAATTCATTGACTTTCTTTTACCCGCGAATCCGCTCGCGTATTTTATTTATATATATAAATACATCACTGCTAAAAGATGTAACATGATGTTATATAACTTTCATCAATATTATACAAGTGCTTACATAATATAAAGATGAAAAGTTTGTTTGTCTGTACGTGCAAATCTATGGGCCAGTTTCAAAATTCTTTTGGATTTTATAGGTTATCTATATAACATTGAAAGAAGAACCTCAACATCGATCAAACTTTAATAAATTATGGTTGATTTTCAACCACGGGGCGATCACTGGTTATGTTAATTTAGCACTGCAATATTTATGACTATTTATTTATATGTATATTTTTTACCTTGAAGCATTTGTGAGGTCCTTTGAAGTCGACATATTGCGGTCGGCGCGTAATTGCGGTGGTCGCGTGGGACGCGGACGGCGCAGGAATGTTAATAATGGCTTTTGTGTTCTTGTTTGTACATACGAGTATTACGTATGACATGCTCTTTGCCTTGTAACATTTATGACGTATGTTATATTTTGTTTTGAGAATAGTATAATAAACAATTTTAAACTCAGGTCTATGTTCGGCTGGTAAAGCCAAATTTAATTCCAGTAACAGATCCTCTTGCTGCAGTGTAGTTGCAAAGTTTAGGAAACGGAAATATATAAATATAAATTCAAAATATACTTTATTTAATCCAGTCAGCCCGTAGGGAGTCCACCGTCAGCTCGAAATGCAGTTATGTAGTGTGAGAGAAACTCAACGGTCCTTTATAAAATCTTAAATTGAACACACTGAGCTGAGCAGTTGAGTTTTTTTTTAGGAGATTCAGTGACAAACGTGCAGACAGACCACCTGATGGAAAGCAGTACCTGTCGCCCATAACACCTACGGTTCATGCACTTAGGTTTTAGGTAACAAAAATATAGAACCGCCAGTACGTTATCACTGTGAGGACTAAGATAATATGCCTCTTGCCTGTAATTGCGCTGGCTACCTTATCTTTCAAACCGGAACACAACAATGCAAACATTGTTGCTTGGCGGGAGAAATAGATAAGGGGGTGGTACCCATCCAGTCGGACTCCTCAGGCTTGACAGAGTCCTACCACCGGTACGCAGAGCTGAGCAGTTGAGTTAGATGTAATGATCTAAATCTAAGTTTGAGGAACAAACCTACCTAGAAAGTTATTTTGATAATTTACATTAAGTATAGAATATATAAAGCTAAGAAGAGAGTTGAAGAGTAAGAAATTTAAATTTGAAATTCTGATCCTATAACCCCCCAGATCCTGATAGCAGAAAGTATCTAAAACTAGCGAATCACCCTCGCTTTGCTCGAGTTCGTCCCTAGGTACGTTTTAACGGTTAGTATGGAATAGATAGACTATATACTATATGATATATAGCCTATAGCCTTCCTCAATAAACGGGATATCTAATGCAAAAAGAATTTTTCATATCGGAATAGTAGTTCTTTAGATTAGCGCGTTCAAACAAACAAACTGCCTCTTTATAATATTAAGTATAGATGATACCTATGTACATTTTAGTGATTTTTTTTAACACATGTATTTATTTCTCGACCGTTTTAAAAAAAGGTGATGCTCAATTAGACTGTATTTTTAATTTTTTTGTGTGAATGTTACGCGATATCTTCGCAAATTGTGAATCGATTTTCATAATTCTTAATGTCTACCCTAAGGGTGGCATAATTATTTTCAAGTAAATGTTTTAAATCATTTTACCTGTTTTTGTAAAAACTAAAATAATATTACAATAGGGTAGCGATTCTTCAATAAATAAAAATCTCGGTCAAGTAAAAGTCACAGACAAAAGCGTCAAAATAAGACCTTGCTTTTAAAGGTTAAAAATGTTTTTAAAATTTTGTTGCTGAATTCACTGACTCATTTATTATTCAATTTAGTTAGTAAATAAAAAAAAATGTAATAGAATTGTTACAGATATAGTTTAATGGATATTTAGGATGTAATAGAAACAAGCAAAGAGGCTGTTAACATTTATTTATGGCAAGTTGACATTCTACGACCGATATCGCTAATAGAAAAACATGTGAATATCGCTAAATGATAAAAAAAAGAGAATGACATTATAATTATTTTACACAATGCTTAATTTTATGATATTTCCATATAATTTTCACTTATTAAGATTCGCAATTGTAGAATATCGTCTTCTCTTGTCTTGTTTTGTTTAGTAAGCCCGCAAGAGTAGTTGTTAAAATTTTGATTTTGAATTTACATGAAGCGACTCGATTACTGATAGAATACAGTTAAGCAAAACAGCAAGCAGTGCCTAGTTTTAATTATCCTGATAACAAAGGCGAATAACAAGGCCTTTAGAAGTGACTGTAAATCTCGTTAAGATCAGCCACCGTAAATACACGATGACGCTGAGATCGCTTTGTTTGGTCACGACTCACGAGACATGGCCCTAGCTCGGCCTTTATGTTCAAAGTTCCCGATATACTTCGAATATGCTCGGATATAACTTGTGTCGTATTACACGTCGTGGTGATGAGTTCAAAACTAAGCATTTTACTTTCATCATCATGAAAATATCTCATTTCTGAGAAATCTATACTAAACGTTAAAACCTAAGAAGGGACGAATCCGAGCGGAGCGAGGGTGAGTCGCAAGTTTTTGACAAAATCTATATAGACAGATAAATAAAATTGAAGTGTCTGTTTGTAATGTCAAAGTAACAACTTTTCACTAAATGCATATGAAAGTATATACGGTACATATAAGAAAAACTCAATTTTTATTTTTTTTGTCTGTCTGTTTGCTCCGGCTAATTTCCGAAACGGCTGGACAGATTTTCACGGGACTTTCACTGGCAGATAGCTGATGTTATAAGGAGTAACTTAGGCTACTTTAATTTTAGAAAAAGAATTAGGGTTCCGCTTTAAAAAAATGAAAACGTACCGAGGGACGAACCCGAGCGAAGCGAGGGTGAGTCGCTAGTGTTAAATAAAACTATTCTACGGATTTTCACTTTTAATTTAGATTTGTTGATTCCTAATGTTTCGTATACTTTACAAAACATTGTCATGGAAAGACTTACAATTATTGTTGTAATTATTACATACAAAATTGAAGAGAAATGGCATCGAAATACCTTACAATTAAAAAAAAAAACTATAATTAAGGTTTCTATAGGTAATAATTCCATTTAAAAATATTTAATTCGGGTTGCTTGCATTTGATATATGTGGTAAGAGCTTCCCCAACGTGCGTCCTTCTTGTCGTGGTGGGCTTAGTAGAGCCCGGCAATACAGTCGGGCGTGAAGTCAAAATACATATTGGGAGGCGGCCTATCTCGGTGGACGATATGCCATGCGGGTTGCTCTTGGTACTTCTCTCTGATAGCAGAGTAGACTGTGTATCAACCCCATGGTTCTTGTGGCCTGCTTCGGCAGACCTGCCGTCGGAGCATCGTGGTTGAGTGCGTAAACGATCCTTCGATGCTCTATTAGGACGCAGGAGGTTCCGTTGGGTTTTAGTGGGTAGTACTGGCTTTGTCGGTGAGTCCCACACCTCGTGTCTAAATGCGTTTTCCAAAGTTAAAAAAATGTGGTAAGAACTAACTATTCCCGTCTTATCTCTCCTTCAATCATCATTCAATCAACATTAATTAAAGTTTTAAAAGTTTGATTGTAACGAGATATCCTAAAAAAACGTATGACATAGCCGTGGCTTTTAGGCTTTAATATAAAGCAAATAGCCATAGCTATTAAGGTTGTAATAATATGGTAATTCACACCACATTAAATGTGAAAACTAGATTGAATAACAGTCACGCACTTTAACTTTTTCATAAGTTAGCATACTCTGGTCCTAAACTGAAGCCTAAATTGGCCATAAATATTTATCGACTGTTCCTAAATTCGAATTCGACACTTAAGGCGTGTACCGCTAAGAATCCGTTAATGTAAATAGGCACAAACACTCGTATAATATAACATAAAATTTCATAACTTTGTTTGAGAAGTTGCTTTCTCAAAGTAATAAACTCATAAATTAAATAATTTTATTACGTATAAAATATGGGAAGGTACACAGAATATTCAAATTACTTCTCAATTAAAAGTTAATTAAACTTTACCGTGTATAGAAAGTTACTCAAACCACAGTATAAAAACAGTAACCTCTGCGTTCGTTCTCATGTGCGAATCTTATTTTGTACTTTTGACGACACGTTTGGCTCAGTTTGTAGTGCTTGCTGTGCCAGCAGTCGCGGGTTCGAGTCCTACTGGGGGTATTCATTTGTGTGATGAGCACGAATGTTTGTACTCTAGTCATGGGTGATTATATTTATAATAAGTATGTATTTATATATATGTAGTGTATGAACTATCTGGTATCCATAACACAGGCCTCGTAGCTGGTGCTGTGTGTTAATGTCCCAACATATTTATTATTATTTATTTATTTACTTGCTAATACGAACTATATACGAAATATATAATATATGAAACCAATTCTAACCAAAACCATTCTAGTTTTCAAAATGTGAAGTCCGTCAAAACGCATTTGGCCAGCGTGGTGGACTATACCTAATTAACTTCCTTCATTGTCTTTCTGCCCCTGAAACTCCTATTTCCCAGAATGAAAAGTATCGTAAGTCACTCGCCTCCATTTTCTCTATTTGTCAGTGGAAGTCATGATATAATCAGCTCAGCCGCTTCAAAGAAATACAAACACAAGGGCAAATAGTCATTTTTTATTAATTTATTTTGTTTAACGGTGGACCTAAATTTCAACAATCAGAAAACTCGCTTCTGCCGCGCGGTATATGGGCATCTCGCCCACATATTGTATTAAAAAAATATAACACAAAGAACAACTGTCTAATTTCTTGGTAGATTTTCTTACTAAACGATGATTTTTAGAATTACGATGTAAGAAATCTTTAAAAATGAATTGAATTTGAGTTTGACAATGAAAAATATTATTTTTTAAAAGAATGGAACACTCCAGGAAAGTCCAGTGACCATCCATTACAGGTCAATGAACTTGAAAAAGATCTAGTGGAATCAATCTTTCGTAAATAGGGTCGGAAGGACCTCCTGATATGAGATTATTATCTCTCTACATTGAGTGGGAGGTAGGGTTTCGTATACATATGTACGAGTATGTACATTCTCGTAGGTACATAATAAAATTATACAGAGTCAAAAAAGTATATTAAGTATAAGACTGCACGTTTGGCTCAGTTTGTAGTGACCCTACTTTCTGCGCCAGTGGTCGCGGGTTCGAGTCCCGCTGGGGGCATTCATTTGTGTGATGAGCACTAATGTTTGTACTCCAGTCATGGGTGTTTATATTTATAATATGTATGTATTTAAAGTTATATATGTGTAGTGTATCAACTATCTGGTATCCATAACACAGGCTTTGTAGCTTACCATGGAACTAGATGGTGCTGTGTGTTAATGTCCCAACATATTTATTTATTTATAAGAACTTGAGTATTATTATTATGTTTTTTCTTTATAAATAAACTAGCGACTTACCCTCGCTTCGCTCGGTTGCGTCCCTAGGTACGTTTTAGTTTTTTTGAGCGGGACCCTAATTCTTTTCTAAATTAAAAGCGACCTGAGTTACTACCTATAACTTCAGCTGTCGTTGCGGAGATTAGCCGAAACAAACAGAAAGACAAATATTTTAAAAATTGTGTTTTTCTTGTAAGTAGGTACCTATATATATAACTAGAGACTCACCCTCGCTTCGCTTCGGGTTCGTCTCTAGACAAAAACAAATCTATCCCACGGGAGCATACATTTTTCCGGGATCATATATAGCCTATAGCCCTCCTCAGTTAACGCGCTATCTAATGCAAAAAGAATTTTTCAAATCGGATTAGTAGTTCCTGAGATTAGCGCGTTCAACCAAACAAACAAACTTTTCAGCTTTATAATATTAGTATAGATTAATTATATTATTATTGTATAATGTGTAGGTATATATAATTTCATATGCATTGAGTAAAAAGCTGTTACATATTTTGACATTACAAACAGACACTTCAATTTTATTTATCTGTCTGTATATATTCCTTTAATTACTTAATATTTATAATAAAAGCTTATAGCAAAATATTTAAGTTTGTGAATGCACTCACGTTTGTTATTTTATACGCTGGAACAGCTTTACGAATTTGAGTAAGATATTACAATGATAAAACCTATTCTATAATACTTTCTTAGATATACGGGAGTATTTGACATCTATACTTAATATTATAAAGCTGAAGAGTTTGTTTGTTTATTTGTTTGGTTGAACGCGCTAATCTCAGGAACTACTAAGCCAATTTGAAAAATTCTTTTTGCATTAGATAGCCCGTTAACTGAGGAAGGCTATAGACTATATATCATCCCGGAAAATTTACGGTTCCCGTGGGATAGATTTGTTTTTGTCTAGGGACGAACCCGAAGCGAAGCGAGGGTGAGTCGTTAGTTTTAAATAAAACTATCTATTCTATATTTTATATCAATAAAATACATTTGTGAAGTACCAGAAATCAAATTTACAGATTGATGAAGTTGTTTGCCTGCAAATATATAAATACACTAGCGGTGGTGTAGGATGTCTCTACACGGGCCGCGGCGGGCGACACTAGAGCGGGCCACTAGTGGTTTCAACTAAATAGACTCTTTGAAATTCCTAGAAACTATGAAACCTGAATCTAGAAATCCAATGATACTAGTCGAGATACACATAATGTTCTCGGGGGAAATCTCAGTAGTACTAAATTTCAAACTGGAACTGTGGTAGATACTGATATTACAGGTATGAAAATTTCTTTTTTTTTCATTTAACTTAAAAAGAAACAAATGTTTGTTTCTGCTTATAATTTAAAAAAGGTAATTTTAAGCGGAACTAAGACGACTTACACCCGCATGGCTGAACGCAGCGATTTCAATTATTCCAATGCCTTTTTTTTAGAAAATGTTACTTTTTCTGAGACTAATCTTTTTTTTGTTTGTTTTTATAACACACTAGCGATTCAACCTCGTTTTACTCAGGTTCATCCCTAGGTACGTTTTAAGGGTTAGTATGGAATAGATAAATTATATATTATACAGCACAAATAAACAGCTAAAACATGTACATTGTACATACATATGTATGTCTCCGACTGCATAATACTATGTTCCTTCGTCCACTTGTTCTCTTCTTTTTAGTTCGCTTTTTAGGCAGTCGGGTTTTTTATTTTTTTTATTTACAGCTTTTTAGTTTTGGTTAGTTAGACATTTTTAGTTTTGTTTAACAATTTTTATTCTAAATTACTTTAAACATACAAGTTGTATATATTTTTGTGATCGCCTCTTAACAATCTGTATTTTGATACCCCTCGTTGATTCGGACGAATTTTTTTTTCAAGATACACAAATTCGGGCCTAGGATCCGCAATTTTAATTTTAATTATATCAATATACATATATTATGACACTTACGTTATCAAGATGAATCGAATGACGCATGAATTATCAAAATCGGTTAAGCCGTTTAGTAATTACGTCCTCGTAATACACAGAATCGGACATACACACATACAGGTCAAACACATAACCCTCCTTTGGGCTTCGCCGCAGTCAGGTAAAAAAGGAAAAGAATCGCTTAATACTTCAGTTAGATTAATTACATAAACATTAATGTATGTCAGTGTGTCTTCTATTTCCGCAACATTTTTGTTCATTAAGTGATGGATGTATATAATTTTGTATGTGTATGTATAGAATTTCTGGACTGAAAAGTTATTTCCTTTGTAATATATTATGTACACAATATGTAAAAGCGCGTAATTTTACATAATCATTATGTGAAGGAATCGAGAGTGCAATCTACTGTAGATTCCATAGGTATAATAATACAACTACTTGTATTATTATATCTATGGTAGATTCAGTAAACAATTTCAGTTAAATAATAGGGAATATGCGTGTGATTTAAATAAAGGTGAAATATTTTTTTTTATAATTTTTATTACTTTTGAATCTATATTAATTAATATTATAAAGTTGAAGAGTTTGTTTGTTTGTTTGGTTAAACGTGCTAATCTCAGGAACTACTAATCCGATATGAAAAATTCTTTTTGCATTAGATAGCCCGTTAACTGAGGAAGGCTATAGGCTATATACATTATCGCGGAAAAATGTACGGTTCCCGGGGGATAGATTTGTTTTTGTTTGTCTAGAGGCGGACCCAAGCGAAGCGACGGTTAGCCGCTAGATATACATAAAAACTATGCGAGCGAAGCCGCGGCCAAAAGCGATCAATAAGTTTTAGCATCCAGCTTATAATGCGTGAAACATCTGTTTGTAATCTCCAAACAGCTTATATATTAAGCTCATACTGGTGTGGTCAATTGCACCATAAATCCTAAACAATCGTTAAACTTTCGGATAAAGGGTTTGGGCGAGTGATAGAGACAGATAATGTTTTATTGTGACAAGAGGACATGCGTCCTGTGATACATCACTGTTGTGCTCATAGATGTTTCCTGTGTTTTTTAACTGGAATATAGTGAGAGCCGCCGCGGGACTTCACTAGTTTACCCGATTATAAAACCGACCCATACTTGTCTTTAAATATATATTATATTGTTAATTTATTTTAACTTTATATTATAATTTCAAGTACTATAAAAAGTTTAAATTTAATTTAATAAAATTCTAAATCGAATCTGTACATTAAATATTTTTTGGAAAATCTTATTGAAATAGCTATTGTTATGTCTGTCTGTCTGTCCGGAAACTCATGGCGAGAAAACCACTGGACAGATTTTAATGAAATTTGTTATGATGATAGCTGATATAGGATACTTTTTACTGCGGGAAAATATCTCATCTCAGAGAAATCTATAGTGAACTTTAAAACGTAATGTAACGTTTATAAATTTTTAAACGTTATTACTCATGTAATTGAAAAGTGCTGTTATTTTCATGAAACGTTTTTATAATGTTTTTTTCGTGCATGTTTCACACACATGAATATATAAAGCAAGGGGAAAATATTACAAATTCAGCACGCCTTTGATTTAAAGCATGCTTAGTGGAGTGAATGGCCTCTATTTTTACACCACAAGGGATAGTACGTGAAGTCATTTGTGCTTATATTGAAAGTGACTGAGGTTGAGTTTATATATATTAAAAATATTTAAAAAAATTGTATTACATAAACCATTTTCCTAATGTACATTGTCCATATATTAAATGGTGTGCTTGTAGTGTTTTTCTACCTCTTTGTAAAGTATGTTTTGTGTTTTCATTGAAGCTTTGGTTGTTGTAATCATGATGTCCTGATACTTGGCAGTGAAGCGTAAGTCGTGTTTAGTAAAAAAATAAATAAAGAGTGCGTGTGTGAATGTGTACACGCGCCAGAAGTAAAACTTCTATAGGTTATCGGTACTCTTTATGAAATTCAATTTATGTTTTAAATAATTAGGATAGGTGAGATACTAAAAATAACCCATATTAGGCATATTACAATTATATATTTATAGAATATCATTTAAGGAAAGAATATAGTATTATATATCACTTGTCAGACAATAACAACGGTTACCATGGCAACAAACGTACGTACATGTTTTCATAACACATTCACCAGCTTACCCCCCGAGTCAAGTTTAATTTTTCGTATCCTTTATTTACTGTATAAAAAGCTCAATTAATAAATAAAGAAACTTACAAAATAGAAAGCTCATACGAAAAACCACGAACCAAAACGAAATGTTATGAATATAAAGTTTGTATGTATTAATGTTTATCACTCCACACCTTAATGGCTGGACGAATTAAGATGAAGTTCATTACACAGACAGAATATGACCTGGAGTAATACATAGGCTTCTGTAAGCACCTAGGGACTCGAGTGAAGTGAGTATAAATCCTTAGTATATTATAAACAAAATAACGTTGTTTCTGAGAGGAAAAATTGTATAGGCTGTTTTTAATAAAAGGATATTAAGAGCGCAACGCCACGCCGTGCATAATACATGCGGCTCAGCCGTCACTACAGCCTACACACTTACCAAGCGTGGATTATAGAAATTGAACGTTTATTATTTAGAGGAAAGTGTTATAAATATTTAAAATCTGAATCTGAATTTGAACACGTTTGGTTTAGCCGTTGACAATGTAAGTAGTGGGTTCGGTTTCTCTTCAACAATTAAAACAATACAAGTACAGATGTACATAATATAAGCAGAGCAATCGCTTTGCCATCGCAATGGTAAACAAAACTATTTTTACAGTATTTCTCAACTACTACATAGTACAAAAATATTATACCATGATAGATTTGTAATTTAAACCGACTTCTTCAAAAAGGAGGAGGTTTTCAATTCGGCTGTATTTTTTTTTTAAGTATTACATCTTTTGGGACGTTTGGAAAAAATTATGAGGGTAAAATTTTTACGAAGCGCGCGCACACCGACAGCCAAAAAGCGACATGATGAAGTTAGCTGAAAGCAACATGATGTTAGCTGATAACTGTTTGTTGCCATGGTAACCGTTGTTATTGTCTGACAAATGATGTATAATATTCTTTTCTTAAATGATATTCTATAAATATATTATTGTAATATGCCTAATATGCCTTATATAATTGCGATATTTTCCAAAGAATTTTTTTTAACACGAAATAAATAATAATATTTTTATAAGTATTATATTTATGTGTTATCGTTATATATTCATTTAAAGGATTTTTTTGTGTTCAGTGAAGGAAATTATTATAATTAGATCGTAGTGATGAAGAAAAACGAATCAAAAGCGTGGATATGACAATAATGGATTCGTTATGTCAGAAAAACATTGGGTGGAAAAGGTTAGTGTAGGTACTAATTATTTGTAATTTTTTACAAGCTTTATTTCGATAAATTCACGTTCTTTTTAGTTCGCAATTCGTATTTCCTTTTTTTTGTTCTGTTACGCCAAAGAAGTATAACTTCGTACGTGCGTACATAAGTACACACACACACATTTTTTTTAATGTTTGTTATCTTAGAACTTCGTCATTTGTGTCAAAGTGTATACTTTTAAGTTAGTCCCATTTTAATTTGAAAAAAAATGACCCCTAATGGTGGAAAAATAGCTAATGAAAATTTTACCTACTTAAAATTGTCATATTGACTTGAAACTTTGCAAGTGTGTCTATTTCCGTTGATAGTGCAGTGATTCGGTATCGTCGACCTGATCTGATGGTAAGGACAGAAGGTGATTAGGTGGAACTCTTCAACGTTTAATAGTAGATACTTTGAGTTTTTGCTTATTTTGTTTGATTTGACAAGCCCAATACGTTAGAAATGGATTTTAAAACCAAATTTTTCAGTGTTACTAATAAAAGCGAATTTTAGTTTGACAGTCTTAATATAAAAATTGGCATCAAACTAACTTAAATGGCTTAATTAAAATACTTTCTTCTTACTTTGCTATTACTACTTAAAACTAAAAAGGGAAAAATGAAAACTTAAAAAATAATTTAAAAACCGACTTCAAAACAGTTTTATAGTGAATATAGAAGTGTAAACTGAGAGTTGGCAGACGAAACGCCAGTTCATCTTCTATGGGAATGTGGACCGCTCATGCACAAATGCAGCATTCATCTAGGAAAACAATTTCTAGGCTTAGATGAGACAAAAGAGTGTAACTCTTAGAAAATCCTGCAATTTTTAACATCTGCAGGGTTTAATGGTTGACTGTAGTACAAAATGGGGCGATTACAATTACAGGAATGGTTGCCGTGACATCATATAGGCGCTAAAATGAAATAAAATAAAAAAACCGAGGGTTCCGTATCATGAAACATCAAAATATGTATATTTAATCGCAAAATAAAATTATTTGATGTAACTACAAATTTAGGGTTACCGGTTTTTCCCTTTACTTGTGCTTGTGTTTGTGTTTATAAGACGTTGCTTCTTACCAAATTTCATTATTCTGCGTCAACGGGAATTACCCTATAGGATCATTTCTTAACAATTTTTATGTCGCGACCCACGAAAAAGCAAAAAAGTTAAGTAAAAAGTATTGCGACCCCGTCACTATGTTACATCTTAATATTTAGTTTTATTACACTAAACTAAAATTCATACATTTAATAAACGAATCTTTTGTACCTATATGTAGTTTGTATTTATTATTTTTCAACAGACTGCGACCCCCTTAAAAACAAATTCGACCAAGGGTCGCGACCCCCCGCTTGAGAAACGCGGCATATACTTGGCTCTTTTCCTTTGGAGGTACGGAACCCCAAAAAATTAACTCGATTAATTGTTTTCCATATGCTTAATTTAAAATAATAATTATTTCAAGAATATATAATTATATTTATTAGAAATTTTTCTCAAACGTGTTAAATTTCATATTGACTGTATAATTTTCCCCAACGTGCACTGTCTGTCGCACTGATCGCAGCTAACCGCCTGTCAGCGCGCTGCGGATAGCGCCAGTCGATACGATCTCTATTGGCTTTATTGTGGAATATCATATTTGAATACAGCTTAATGCAACTTGAATATATGTATATTTATCAGTGTTAGCAATAGTTTGAATTGTTACTAGTACGAGAATAGAATAAATGTAGTTATCAGTATTATTTAGAGTCAAATGAAATACTTCTTTTGCCGCCGAATTTGTAGAGATGGCAGGAAATGAGTAAACCAAAACTGTATTTACGAGTAGTATGAATTATAATTTTTAAAATAAAGTCAAAACATATACCCTTTAATTGAACATGTAGAAGTGGAAAAATTGTAAGGTATAAAAGAGGTATTTTGTAAAAAAAAGGCAGTGTATTTTCTGGAGTGTGTTGAAGTCATGCTAAAAGTTAAAAATATCATAATGTGAATTCTTATAATATGAATTGTGATTGTATTAAATAAGTGATAAGTGATGTGAAAGTGAAATAAATATGGTAAAGTCTTTTACCGGCCTTATTCTTACAGGAATCTTCCATTAAACTTGCATTTAACCGCGGCTCTACTCGCGTAGCTTATTTATGTATACATACAAACTTTTAATCCTCATTTTTACCCTTTTAAAAATTACAACAAAAAAATCAGTTCTTTGTTTTTCCAATTAAGAACCTAAATTATAAGTTTATGGTATTTAAAGACTTTTTGAGATTTCATAATTAATCATTGAGTGAGTAGTATTTTGCTTTTATTTATACTTATGTATATATATATGTCTTCCTGACCGATTCCGGCCACGGCGGCCAATCTCATCGAGACTAGCCAACTGCGCAGGAGATATTATAGTGCAACGCGTGTGAGAGAGAGAGAGCGCAGACACAAGTGCACTCTCTATTCCAGTCACTCTCATACTCCGGTGGGACGACTACTCGACACGACCGTTGAGAGTTAAGGCGCGGGGGTGAAGCACCGCCAACTTCCCAACTCCGGGCTGTTACTGAGGCTTTCTAAACAGAAAGACTCAATAACTAAACTTGGCCCGACCCGGGACTCGTTTACCACCACCACCGAGACAGTTATAATCCATAGTATATAAGTGTATCCATACTAATCTTATAAATATGAAAGTGTGTTTGTTTGTTTTTCCTTCTTTCACGTTGAAAGAAAGTGACGGATTGGCGTGATTTTTTATTACCGCGGGAGATTATCTCATTCCCATAGGAAAATGCGTTATAATACAATCCACAATAACTCATCATACCTATGTATGTAAATATGTATATAATATATAGTGTATCTATTCCATAATAACCGTTAAACGTAACTAGAAACGAACTGGAGTGAAGCGAGTGTGAGTCGCTAGACTATACATACATATAATAAAATTGTAACAAAGCTGAACCTGTACATTGAATATTTTTTGGAAATTCTTATGGAAATAGACATTATTATCGATACAGAGGTCGAATCTATAGTTTTTAGATTTTTTTTGTGTCTGTCTGTCTGTTACCGCATCACGGAAAAACCACTGGAGGGATTTTATTGTAAAATTGTATGATGATAGCTGGTCATCCGGGTCAACATATAGGATACTTTTTATAGCGAGAAAATATATCATCTCTGAGAAATCTATACTAAACGTTAAAACGTAAGAAGGGAAACGAATCTGAGCGGAGCGAGGGTGAGTCGCTAGTACTAAATAAAGCCTTGTATAACAATTAGAAAAGTATATAAGGTAAAACTTCGACCACTTGTACTTGTATATTTTTTGTATAGATTTTCAGAATCCAAAGCACGTCGCAGCTCTGACGGAAACAGGTTGTAAGAAAGTGAAAACAAGCAAAATTGTGTTTTCTCGAAGCGGAGAGGTTTTGACCTATAGTCGCGATTCCGAGCACGCGCTCGAAAATAATAAGTATTGTCGGTGAATCGTAGCTTTCCCTGAAAACCTCGCGAAAGCTGTTGTTCTGGAAAGTTTTAAATAAAATACTAATAGTAATTTTTCTTTGTTGTGCTATATATTTTTTTTTAATTTAAATAATACCTTAATTGAAATGTGGTTCGAAAAGCTGTAGATTTTGTTCTACATGTTCAAGTCTGGAGGTTCTTTTTCCTTGTTATTGTATAGTGGAACTTGAACAAGTGATATATGCTGTTTTTGTGCTGACTTATTGTTACAGTTACATTTGTTATATAACCTTATTTACTTACATATATGACAAATGTAACTCTCGACAACCGATTTAATTAAGTACGTTTTTATTTAGTTAAAGTTACAAGCGGCCTAGACTTACATATGTATGTAGAATGTATATATGTATTCAGCCTTTATTAACGTCCACTGCTGGGCGTGGGCTTCCATTCAATACGCGGTTGGCGGTCTTTAAACGTCTTTCGAAAACTTTCTAGGTTCTCTCATATTGCAGATTTTCTTGCGATGTTTTCCTTCACCGTAAGACACACGTAATCATATAAAAAATATGGTAATCACGTGGAAAATGATTCGCTCATAAGAATATTAGAGGTTTAAGACCCGGGGTTTGAATCTGCTTCACTGGGTTTCACAAGCGTGTTACCAATGGGGAACTACTGACTTGTTTAGACTTAAGGGTGTTGCGTTAGCTTATATCTCGAAATAACTTGACACCTAATTTTTATCGATGTATATCAAACACATCAAACGTATTGAGTATCGACAAACTCGTCATTAAGGCTCGGGAAGAGGGTTTAAAGTAATCGGACAGTAATCTCTTTGAATTGAATGTTAATCAATTACACAAATGGTGTAGAACAAATGAAGCGGACAAAACTCGCGCTCAGCAAATAGATATAAATGAGTTCTATTTAAAGCCTTTATGTATTGTTTTGTTTCACAACTTTATATATGTATTATGTATGAGCGCATTCAATGTTCATTTTGTTGTATTTTATTCATGTCGATTTAACATTTAGCTATATTTCCAGCGGTCACCTCCGGGCTGTTTCGATGTTCAAAGCTAAACGAGATAAATATTTGATGAATATAAATTCGTGCAATCGTTTTTTTAACCCAACTGCTGAGAAGGAGGGTTATGTGTTAGGCCAGTGTGTATGTCTGTCCGGCTTTATGTTCCTTAGTAACAGCTTAGCCGATTTTGATGAGTTAAACGTCGTTTTATTCGTCTTAATGAATAGCGAGTCATATTATAATTTTAGGTGACAACGTAGGCATTTTTACAAAAAACTATTTGTCTAAACCTATCGAGTATGTTATTAAAATCAATTGTTGCACTCACGAATGTACTTCATTTTCATTACATTTTTTTATAAACATAATATCTATCAATAATATATTTACTTTAAAGTGACCTAATTAGTAAAAATATTATTATCAAAACATATGTTTTCTCTTAATAATATTCTTGATGTACAGTAGTTAACTTTTTTATAAGTTCTCCTTGGCGGGCTCGCTGTCAGTGCTATATCTCGTTAAGAGAGACCTCCCGGCTATGAATACTCAATGAGGCTTAGAGGTTTTATTATTTATAAGAAGTTTGTTTTGGTAACATAATATTACTGGGAAAGTAACTTTTTATCCATGATATCTTCCAGATTTGCTACTAACCACTGACTGTGGCATCGCCCGTCCTTTTTTTAAATAATAATTTTAGTTACCTAACCTAACATGAATACTATATATTTTTATTATAAGATGTATTCAGCCCTTTTTGACATCCCACTGCTGCGCACGGGCCTCCCTTTAATACGAGGGGGATCAGGGTATATTCCACCACGCTGGCCAAGTGCAGGTTGGCGGATTTCACATGTTTTTCGAAAACTTGTTAGGTTATCTCAGACAGGTTTCCTACAGGTTTCCTCGCGATGTTTTCCTTCACCGTGAGACAAGTGGTAATCATGTTGAAAATGATTCGCACATGAAAATATCAGAGGTGCGACACCCGGGATTTGAACCAGATTCACTCGGTTACCCAAGCGAGCGCGTTACCGTTGGGCTACCATAATACGTAAGTTAAAATTAGATAGACATATTCATTATAGATTGATATAGATCATTTTTATTCTAGGAGAAGGACAGTCACTCTAAGCCGGCCTCGGCTCCGACCGAGTCGCTAGATTTAAAATAACTGGAATTTAATTCTTAAAAATAATGAAAACAAATTAAACTTTATTGAATTAGACTTATATAAATATTTTTGAATAATATATTGAATAATATAAAATAATAATCAATGATAATTCAGCCCTTTTATTGTCCTACATACAGTGCAACGAGGATCAGGAAATTAATTAATACGCTGTCCGAAAATAACAATACGTTATAAATATAACTATCTTTTTGGATTTTTTCGTGAATTTATTTTGATTTTTGGTTCTCGATGTTACGAATGCTTTACAACAATCATGGTCTCTCTCTGAAATCATAGTTTTATTTAAAATGTCTAATATCCACATAAATCTAAGAAAATATTAAGTCTCATGCGATTGTTTGTTTGGTTCGATCCTGACTTGTGTCATATAAATTTATTTTACTGTCAAATTAAGACGGATGGGTAGCCTCAGTGCGATTGGCCGCCATGAGCGAATCTGCCAACAAAACATTATACCTTTTGTAGATGTACATTTGAGATCTCAAACTTATGAGAAAAGGACTTTTAAATAGAGCTTTTGTGTAAAAGTTAAAACTAAAAAAAAAATCAAAATTACCATCACCATAATCATTATTAAAAATTTGAGGAAATAAATAGGACCTACCTTCGCGTAACTGCATATATAAAAAACAAATAAAAAAACAAATAAAAAATAATCGATAACACTAAAGCCCCTCAGTAGTTGCCAAACAAAAAAAGACATTCGATTGACAAACGGAAGAGAAAAAGGGACTGTTTATATTTGCTTATTTATATGTATATTAGCGACTTACCGTCGCTTCGCTCGGGGTCGTTCCTAGTTACGTTTAAACGTTTAGGTCAGAGATGAGATATTTTCACGCAGTAAAAACTATCCTATATGTTGACCCGGATAACCAGCTATCATCATACCAAATTTCATTAAAATTTATCCAGTAGTTTTCCCGTGATGCGGTAACAGACAGACAGACAGACAAAAATTCTAAAAACTATATATTCGGCCTCTGTATCGATAGTAAGGTCTATTTCAATGAGATATTCCAAAAAATATTTAATGTACAGATTCGGCTCGGTTAGAATTTTATTATAGGTATGTATAGACTAGCGACTTACCCTCGCTGTGTGCGACCTCGGGTGCATCCCTAGGTACGTTTCAAATAGATATAAATAACTGTTAGATATAAATAAAATCGCTCCAGTCTTTCTTGAGTTATAAATGAAGTAATTAAAGTAATTAATTTTGTTTTATATATTTAGATAGATAGCAAATAAAAAAAAAATATTCTCTAGGGAAAACAATATATCACTAATACGAACAAATAAAACATCCTATTTTTTAAATAGATATTAACATTTTACGACACAGGTAGACGTACCAACAAATACATACTAAAATGGTTATAACACATAGAGAAAAGAGACATAACTCGTTGAATAAGGGTTCAATTTTGTTTGTTAAATACCAGCCAGTTTCAGGACCACCCATAAAACTAAGCGAGCAAAGTTATAAACGACGACCTGCTTCGACCCCCTGATGTAATTCCCAAGTAAACATTAGTTTGTAAAAGAACATTAAATATTGTCCGATACCCTATGCTCCATAGTCCATGTAGGTCCTAAATTCGATGAAAAAAAAGATCAAAAATTACCTGAAAATCTATTTCCTACGAGGTCTAAGTGCGAAACTAGATATGTACATTAAAGATAAGAATTTACTTATCATTTGATTTTAATATACATATGTGTTATATCTGTGATTTGAGCATTATTCGTTACCAGTGACTTGGTTCGTTTTCGACCCTGGGTGCCTTTTGTTATATTTCCCTATTATGTATCTTGGCAAACGATCAGCGCTTTTTACTAACTCTAGCTATTAAATCTTATATATTTAAACGAGCAATTCTTGTATATTTATATCTTTATTTATTTATTTATTTATACCGGCGATCTCGGAAACGGCTCTAACGATTTTGCTGAAATTTGGTATATGGGGGCTTTCGGGGGCGATAAATTGATCTAGATTAGTCACATGTCTGGGAAAACGCGTGTTTTCGAGTTTTCATGCGTTTTTCTTTAGCATTATTTTACGCAAAATATGTTAATAATTTCGCACAATTATCTATAAGCATCGTGGTCAAGCGGCTAAGGCGCGAGATTGACTATCACAGGTATGTTCGGATCCCGGTCGGATACAAAGGTTTTTTCCTTTAGTTTTTTTTTGTATTTATTCAAGTTTTTAGTTTTTTTTTGTCTTTAAGCCAAATTAAAAAAAAAATTACTTTTAACCAAAAACTCCGAGCGAAGCTCGGTCGCCCAGGTACTTAATTTAAAGGTAGGATACTAAATTTCATCCTTATCCAGCTATTTTAGCGTGAAAGTAACAAACATATGTATATACATACTTACCTACGATTACATAGTATGTATATATTTAATAGTAGTGTGATTTCCTTGTATTCAGCCTTTTATAACGTCCCACTGCTGGGCACGGGCTTCCCTTCAGTACGAGGGGATCAGGTCGTAGTCAAGTGCGGATTGGCGGACTTCACATGTCTTTTGAAAACTTGCCTATTCTTTCACACATGCAGGTTTCCTCACGATGTTTTCCTTCACCGTAAGACAAGTGGTAATCATATTGGAAATGATCCGCACATGAAAATATCAGAGGTGCGAGATCCGGGGTTCAAAACCGCTTCACTCGGTTTCCCAAGCGAGCGCGTTACCACTGGGCTACCACTGCCTACAAAGTGTGATTTCATATAGAGTTGGATTTCGTTGCCTACACTCATTACAGTAATGTACCTACTATTTATTATAAAAATATTGAATTTCACTTTACATAAAACTTCGTCCCAGTTTGCATCACACTCCTTTTATTAATTAAAGTATAATTGAATGTTTTTTTTAGTTCCTTGTTATGTCTTTTTATGTTATATATGGTCCACACAGACACATCGTGAAAAGGGGCGTCTATGGACCGTACAAAACATATAATTAACAAATTAATAGCTAGTATTCGTAAAACTTTCACTACTGCGAAAATGGAACCCGCGACCTTCGACACAGTAACCAGTGACGAAATCAACAAGAGCGGTAAACCAATTTTATGTATTACCTGATAACATGTGTAATCGTAATAAACGAGATATATGGGCGGACATAAAAGCAAGGTTAGATGTTCCAAACTGATTCAATGGTTAAACGAGGTATCACAGACGTGAGTTGCAAACTTATCATATAAAATAATGCCGCGAGCCTTCCCCTTGTTCTCTTTGAGTCTCGCTACCTCATAATTGATTATCACTTAGCGCTTCTAAAATAGAAATCTGTTTTTTCATTTTTGTTAAAGAATTTTTAGAGGTTAATCTGGTAAATGAAAAGCACTTTCACAATCTTCTTATAAGAACTTTTAGAGGATATTTTAAATTGTGATTTTATCCGCTTTTGCCTTTATAAAATAATAATCCGTAGATAAAACATACCTATTGTAATTTAGAGAAACAGTTTTGAGGCTACAAAATTCCTGCAACAAAATATTCGTATTGATCATACAGCCACAATATTTTTCTTAATAGTAAAAAAATGTGGATTATCACTATATTTTTAATCAACACATCCAAATTTTAGAATGTAAAATGAGATCGTAGCTGTTATTGTATAGAAGAAAACTATTTTTATATTAATTAAAAAAGCCGTAGCAGCTGCACCACTCGACTCGTGGCCGAAGCCGAGCGGTTAAAATAATAAAAGTATTTTTACGAAAAATATCAACGTTTACCTATACACAAAGTTTACCTATAAACAAAAATAGAACAAATATTCTAATATTCATAATCTGTTATCAAAATCTTCGCTTCATTGGACTCTATATATTTTATAAAAAGATTTTTATCACAAAATTTAGAAAATATTTAGTCTTTAAAAGCACATGAAATCTTGAGTACTACTTAATCTATGAAGCTCAACCAGTTATAGGTAAAAGACGTTACTTAATCATTTTTCTGATTATGTAACAGTTCTATATATTAAGGTAGTATAAAGACTATGGTTTTCTAGTTTTTATGAATCTAAAAGTTTTTACTGCTACATAAATAAAGATGAGTTATTCTGGTTTAAAATTTAAAAAGACAAGATATTTTTCACAAGCACGGATTAAAGTTGTCAAAACTATATCTAACATCTGCGCTCTTAGGAGCGGAACTCTTAAATAAATAACGCAGGCGTACTCGCAGGGAATCACTAATATTATATAAAGTATGAATTTGAATGAAACTGAATTTTCACGAAAAAATTAACCATATCTAAAATGTGCTCGAACATATAAGAGAAAAGTCATGTCAAATTTTATAATATTTTTTATTTTATTTTATACCATACTAGCAGAACCTGTGGTTTGGCTTGCGATCAAACTACGAAAAATACGAAATTTCATGCAAATATGTCCAAGGAATAAAAAGTTTCATACAAACTTTTATCCCCTATTTCACCCATTTGGGGGTTTAATTTTTGAAAAATTATTCCTTAGTGGATGCCTTCGTCATATAAGGAATACGTGTGCAAAATTTCAATTTTCTAGCTTTAAGGATTTGGCCTGTGCGTTGATACATCAGTCAATCAGTTTTGGCTTTTATATATTTTATATAGATTAATTAAGAGACTTTATCTTTCCAAAAAAAGTATAGTACCTGAGTTAGACATTATATTTAAAAGAGCTATTGCCCGCTTCTTGTGTAGATTTATAATATAAAATTACACGTTCCTGGAGTATTTAGCATGCTATTAACTGGTAGCTTTCTTCAACGAATAGGCAATAAAAATATTTTTTTAATGTGCCTTTTAGTTTCAGAGATTAACACTTAGAATACTCAAATACAAACAAACAGACATACTGTATGTATTGAGCCCTATTTAACGTCCCACTGCTGTGCACGGGCCTCCCTCCAATACGAGAGAGTACGGCCAAGTGCGGGTTGGCGGACTTCACTACCTTTCGAAAACTCATACTGTATACCTTTAGAGGAATCATAGTAATTAGGCATTGGTTTTTTTGTCTTGTTTTCTTTTTTATTTTTCTTCGTATAGAAATTATTACGTTATATTTATCAATAGAAATCTTACGTTATATATTTTACGTTCCTTTGTTATTTTTATTGTTTAAATAACACTTTTCTTTGTTAGATTCAGTTGGTAAACTTAGGCCTTAACGAATTCTACACGAGTTCTACGAGTCTACGCCGTAGCGCTACGAAATGGAAGTTGAAAACTCGTGCGGGCTTAATTCAAAAGCTACACAAATATTGAAAGCTCCGGGCTCTATCGTTTCTGTGAAACTACGCTTAAATAGAAGTATGTGGTGGGTCCTAGAATGTAATTCTTATGTAAAGCTAGTACTCAATTTACAATTTTATGACTGTTTTTTTGTTTTTTTCTTAAATGAAGTGAAATTTAAATTTATTTGTATGGAATTATACAAACGTTTATGGATCCTCGATCGAATTTAAACATAGGCAGTGTGGTCGATCCGTAAGGAATCTATCACCGGCTCTGAAGGCTAAAGAAAATTAACAAGAAACTCTTGAACCGAGTAATATGCTTTAATCAAGAATTTATTTATAAAGATACTTGGTAGTGCAATATGAAACTCAAAACGCGTAGTTTCTAGTATATTCTTTCATAGAAATTCCTATGAAGTTTTTGCACACGACATAGCTAGCTTTCTTTCAAATCCATCCAATCGAAGATCTTAATTTTTCCTTATTAAAAATGTAACAAACACACATACACACAGACATTCAAAGATTATTATAGTGAATGAGTATTATATCCATGCATATAATAAAATTGTAACTAAGCCGAATCTGTACATTAAATATTTTTTGGAAAATCTTATTAAAATAGACAATATTATCGATACAGAGCCTGAATCTATAGTTTTTAGAATTTTTGTCTGTGTGTCTGTCTGTCTGTCTGTTACCACATCACGGAAAAACCACTGGAGAGATTTTGATGACATTTGGTATGATAATAGCTGGTTATCCGGGTCAACATATAGGATACTTTTTACTGCAAGAAAATATTTTATGTCTGAAAAATCTATACTAAACTTTAAAACGTATGTAAGTACGGACGAACCCGAGCGAAGCGAGGGTGAGTCGCTAGTTATATGTAATAATATTATTGTAATTTTATACTATAAAGAAATTATATGGAACCCTTTGTCCCTTCCTCTTTCTTACCTTTTTCTAGTTCATATACTTATAAATCCTCCAATGGTGGTCCGGGTATAATTTTCTCCCAAAATAAATTCAACCGTCTAGCCATTATGGAAATGGCCATTATTTAATTTAAATTACTGACAGACGAGATAGGCATTTTTTAAACTGTTCTGATTTGTCGAATATACATATATGGTAGTCTCTACGATGCAGGTAGATAAAGATAAATTAACTTAAAAACATCAACTTTCTACGGAAACGTGTTAGAAGTGAAACTTCATTAGTTATTTATATTTCAAATCTGTAAGCTTAATAAATCAATAAAAACTTTTAATATTAAACTCAGACAAAATATGATTCAAACGAATATCACACAAAGAGGAGAGGATAATATTTTATCTCTTTCTTTCTAGCTGTGTTCTAACATCTATAGCATATACTCTAAGGGACGAGCTGCCCGAGCCTGAGCGAGGCGAGGGTGAGCTGCAATAGTTTAAAACTGTGCCGTAGCCATGAACGCCCACTTTCAGATTATTATTAGATTATTCCTTAGATATATAGAATATAGATATCTAGATTAATATAACAAAGCTAAGAGTTTGCAGTTAAAGTAATGTATTCTGATTTGAAAAATCTTTTTTGCATTTGATAGTCCAATTCTTGAGGAAGGTTGTACTATATCGCGCTACAACTTTTAGGATCGAAACAGTTATACATAAATAGATAACACGAGCGGAGCTGCGGGAAAAACACTGTAAACATATTATATAGACGAAGATTTTACTTAATTTAATCATCTAAACATTGATCTAATTATTATTTCCACAGCTTACTTAAACGATGATTCTAATGAAAATTAATCAAATTGTAAATACAGTTTTGTTTTTAACCCTTTAGATCTCTGAGCTCCAAATACCTTTTTGTTATTTGCCTCTATTAGAAATTACCTTTATACAAAATTCGTAATCGCCAGTACAGGAGTTTCAGATGTTAATTACAGGTCAGTTTCCTACTAACTTTAAGCCGAAAGACTTATTTCAGTTTCTAGGGGACAATTTTTTGTTTATTTTTCCATGTCTATTTATAGATTTTTTAGATATTTGAGCGATATTAGAAAAACTAAATTAAGCCCTTCGCGAAGGTGTGTCCATTGGTGCTGGGTATCTACGTTACTATTATAACTGCGAAAATTTGTATGTGTGTGTATTGTTGTTTCTTCTTTACGCTGAAAGAGCTGGACGAATTTGGATAATACCTATTTAGTATACAGAGTATGACTTAGGAGTAGCACGTAGGCTTGTAACACGAGCGAAGTTAGGGTAAGTTGCTATTAAATTATAAAAGTAAATAAATAAATAAATATATTGGGACATTAACACACAGCATCATCTAGTTAAATGGTAAGCTACGAGGCTTGTGTTATGAATATCAGATAGTTGATACACTACACATATATAACTTTAAATACATACATATCTATACTATAATAAAACTGTAGAGGTCGAATGTCTGTACATAGAAAAAAAATGCTTAAAACCGAGTCAGGGGGGTGTAAGAAGAGCAATAGAACAAATCCTGATTTTTTTCAATTTTTTTGTTTCTCTGTCTGTTTGTCTGTTTGTCTGTTTGTACGGGCTAATCTCCGAAGCTGCTGGTCCGATTTAAATGAAATTTTGCATGGTGGTACCTTATATCCCCGGTTAACATTTAGGATACTTTTCATCCCGGAAAATAAAAGAGTTCCTGTGGGACAGTTAAAAAACTGTAGTAACTTATACAGCTTATTACACAAAAACTAACGATTGGATTTTAATGGAACTTTACAATAATATAGTTCATATATCAAAATAACAAATAGGCTACTTTTTATCCCGGAAAAATGTACGGTTCCCGTGGGATAGATTTGTTTTTGTTTCACTAAAGGTGAACCTGAGCGAAGCGAGCGTGAGCCGTTAAATTATAAAACGGAAAGACTTTTTTGTTTGTTTATTTGTTTGTACCGAATAAGCTCTGAAACTACTGGACCGATTTAGATGAGAGGGTTTAGCGGGATAAGTATAGCGAACTGGCCTCTTAATGGCAACCTATATCGAAACTTATGTGTGAATAAGGGCTTGATGTAGAAAAGCGATTCATAAGAGTTTAATTTTTAAACTTTGACCTTGGAATATAAAGAAAATGAACGTAACTATGACTTTCGTTCAAAAACGTATATCTCGAAAACCTTCAAAGCTAGAAACTTAAAACTAAAGCGAGGTTTTAGGTAACCTTTGAAAGCATATTATATTTTTTTTAGATTTTTTTAAATAATAACAACCCTTTTTAAAATAAATAATCTATTTATACTATAATAAAATAGTAGAGGTTGAATGTCTGTACATAGAAAAAAAATGCTAAAAACCGAGTCAAAGGTTGTAAAAAGGGCAATAGTTCAAATCCAGATTTTTTTCAAATTTTTGTTACTTTGTCTGTTTTTCTGTTTGTACGGGCAAATCTCCGAAATTATTGAACCAATTTAAATGAAATTTCATATGGCGGTACCTTATATCTCCGGTCAATATTTTTGATACTTTTCATCCCGGAAAACTAAAGGGTTCCCATGAGATAGTTAAAAAACTACAGTAACTTATACAGCTTAGTACACAAAAATTACTGATTGGATTTTAATAAAACTCTACAATAATATAGTTTTTATACATCATACATCAGAATAACAAATAAGCGTCTTTTTATTCCGGAAAAATGAACGGTTCCCGTGGGATAGATTTGTTTTTGTTTAGAGGCAACCCGAGCGAAGCGAGGGTGAGCCGGTGAGATTATATATACTCCTGGGTATGTGCGTAGGGCAGGTAATGTGTGTATTGCGGGTAACGTGCATAGGGCGGGAAAAGTGCGTAAGGCCATAAAAGTGCGTAGAGTGGGTAAAAAGCATAGGGCGGGTAATGAGCGTAGGGCGGGTAATGCGTGTAGGGCGGTTTAGTGCTTAGTGCGGGCTACGTGGGTAGGGCGGTTAAAGTGCGTAGGGTGGGTAACGTGCGTAGTTTGGGTAAAGTGCGTAGGGCATTAAAAGTACATAGTGCGGGTACTGTGCGTTGGGCGGGTAAGGTGCGTGGGATAAATCTGTTTTTGTTTGATTAGAGGTGGACCCGAGCGTAGCGAGGGTGAGCCGCTTTAATATTATAAAAAGGAAAGACTTTTTTGTTTGTTTATTTGTTTGTACCGAATAACCTCCGAAACTACTGGACCGATTTAGATGAAAGGGTTTAGCCGGATAAGTACAGCGAACCAGCTCCGTAATGACAACCTATATCGAAACTTATGTGTCAATAAGGGCTTGATGTAGAAAAGCGATTCATATGAGTTTCACTGTCGTATTCCGCTTTGAACTTGAGATATGAAGAAAATGAGTGTACCTAACTATGACTTTCGTTCAAAAGGGCACACCAAACTATAGAGGTCAAATGTCTGTACATAGAAATAAAATGCTAAAAACCAAGTCAGGGTGGGTAAGAAGGGCAATAGAACAAATCCAGATTTTTTGTTACTCTGTCTGTTTGTCTGTTTGTACGGGCTAATCTACGAATCTGTTAAAGTGATTTAAATGATTTTGCATGCAAGTTAAAGAATTCCCGTGGGATAGTTAAAAAACTGTAGTAACTTATACAGCTTAGTTCACAAGACCTAGGTACTGATTGGATATTAATGAAACTTTACAGTAATATGGTTCATACATTAGAATAAACAAAAGGCTGCTTTTTATCCCGGAAAGATGTACGGCTCCCGTGGGATAGATTTGTCTTTGTTTGTCTAGAGGCGAACCCGAGCGAAGCGAGGGTGAGCCGCTAGTTATAAATATAAACATACATGACTGGAGTACAAATATTCGTACTCATCACACAAATGAATGCCCCCAGCGGGACTCAAACCCACGACCGCTGGCACAGCAAGTAGTTTCATTACAAACTGAGCCAATCGTGTCGTCAAAGGTAACATTATAGATTGATATTATTGTACCGAGAAAAACATAAAAACAGTAGAGCTATCGTTCTGGCCCGGAAGTGTCCATTGCTGCATAAAAAAAAAAACCATTGTTGTGTTTTTAACATTAGTTACTCTCTATTTGTGTTATTTGCGAAAATAGATTCTGGGACTTCTTTTTAACTAGTCTCGCTACCACTGCGCCATATGTTATAAATAAAACATTTGTCTAGAAATGTAATATCTTATAATAATTATTTAAATTCATTTTTCATTTTCCTTACATTAAGAGACAGTGGCACGTAGAACTAATGTATTTTCCAGTGACATTACAAAAGTAAATAAATTACGTGGAGACAAAGACCTCACTTACAAGTATAACGGATAGCGCTAGTCGCTGCCGAGAAAATACCATTCACTGGAAACACTTTATTAAAACTATATAAGTGAAGTGTTTTAATGTTTATTTATTACTTTTTATAAAGGCGTAACTATAAGCGCTATATATTGTCAATTGTTTACCTCGCTTCGCTCGGGTTCGATCTGGATACTATTTGTTTTATAGTACACTAGCAGGACCCGCGGCTTCGCTTGCGATAGAACTAAAAAAACCTCTGAAAAGGTAGGTTTCATACAAACTTTCATCCCCTATTTTAACCCCCTTATGGTATGAACATTTTGTTTTTTTTTTTTCGAAAAATGCTAAAACACATTAACCAGCTGATTAATATTTTTTTTGGGTTGTATGTCTCTACAAAAAAATCACGTCAATCTGTCACTCTGTTTCGACGTGAGAGAAGGACAAACAAACAAACACACTTTCACATTTATAATATTAGTATGGATACGCGCAACGCGACTTTTTAAAAAATTTATTATAATGCCTATGCCTTACAGTGGTAGCCCAGTGGTAACGCGCTCGCTTGGGAAACCGAGTGAAGCGGGTTCAAATCCCGGGTCTCGCACCTCTGATATTTTCATGTGCGAATTATTTCTTATAATAAATGATTCCGATTTATCTTACGGTGAAGGAAAACATCGTGAGGAAACCTGCATGTCTGAGAGAACCTAGCAAGTTTTCGAAAGACATGTGAAGTCCGCCAACCCGCACTTGGCCAGTGTGGTGGACTATGGCCTGATCCTACTGGTATTGAAGGAAGGTCCGTGCCTAGCAGTGGGACGTTAAAAAGGGCGGAATATATACAATACATGCAATACAATATGTCCTCCAAACATATTTCAGCCACGGAGAACAACCTGACCAATACTATCCGTCTACAATTATACAGTACGTAAGTACGCAATCATAACTGCATTATTATTTTTTTAAACTCCTATGAGAACACAATTCGCCATGACCTGTGAGAGGTCAAGGGCAAATTATTGTTACGCTAACTCCTGCCAATATCTTTGCTAATTTTTCCATTACTCTTGTATGTCCATTAAACATGTAACATTATATTTTTTAACATTTACCGTGAAAATGATCAAATTAATTGATATATACAATTTAATGGTTGTTTTATTTAATTTAATATGCATGTAGGTAAAGCTACGGGCTAAAGAAGTATGATAAAAGCAACTCCAAAAGCTCTCACAAACCTTAGGCAAAGTTTCTTCCAAGATATACGTTACGTAACAAATGTAACGTGTAACCCTTTTGTTCCATACAACGTACCGAGTCATTTCGCACAAGAGTTCGCTAACTGGAAATTAATTCATCGTTCGTAGCACTCAAGTATCAAACAAAGATTATTTACTGAACTTTACACATACCTATAATATATAACGACATCTACCTCATAGATCCTGAATATAACATATATTATGAAAATTGATAGCTGTCTGTATACTGCCTTGGTGGTTTAGTGGCTAACATGTGCAGATCCGGGGGTAGTGGGTTTAAGTGTAGTGGTAGTGGGTGAGATTGGCCGCCGTGGCCGAAATCGGTCAGGAGGACATTATATCATGATATCTATCCTCATAGTTCCTGAATATAACATATTATATATCAAGCAGTAGCTATTTGTAAACAAAATCAATTTCTCATAAATAAGTAAGTGAAGCTATTTATTCATTTATTATACTAGTGCCTTACATTCGCTTCGCTCGGTCGCGTACCTAAGTGCCTTTTGCATTTATAATACTACTACCCATAATCGTTTCGCTTTACGACTTCAATGGACTAGATTATTACAACTTATTTTCTTCTTTCTATAAATATAAAACGTATACAGGGAACAAATCGATGGGACATGGAAGAAAATTACCTTAAATATTGAAGAGATTTTATCCTTCCCATAGAGCCTATTGATTAATTTGATGAAATAGAGACGGTGTCCTTTTTTGCATTTTTATTTGGTTCGATTCCCGGTTCAGGTAAGCTTTTTTTAAAAAAATAAAAAATAAATGAAGTTATTATTATTTTAAAAAATAAAGAAATGTTTCCTTTGAGTAAATCTTGATAACTTCAATTTTAAGGTACTTTTCTTCAATGTCCCGTCAATCTGTTCCACCCTGTTTATAAAAATATATAAATTTGTCTTAAAATTTTATACCTAGAGTAAAAGAATCTCACAAATAGACAGACGTGAATAGCGTCTTTATTTAACAATAACTTATTGATTATTTCCTTGGCAATTTAAGTTATCTTCATAGCAATACAATAACTTTAAATAAAACCCAACCTAATTCTTGGATGGCAGAAGCAATAAGCTATTTTCCGATATATTCCGGAAACACCAATAAACCCATAAATGCGCCCGGATGGCGGGGATTACCCGCCGCCGATATATCACGATACCTTCGCTGGCATATTTAACGTTATACCCTACATGTGCACTCACGCATAGTGGACTCCGCTACTCTGCTTGTATTGGAAATATATACGAAATCCATATAACTTATTAGAATGTTATCTATTAACTAAATTATAACATGTTTTTCGCATTCTCGCTTGGGAAACCGAGTGAAGCGGGTTCAAATCCCAGGTCTCGCACCTCAGATATTTTCATGTCTAAACCTTAGTGTAGACTCTTACGGTAAATGAAAACGTCATGAGGAAACTTGCATGTCTGAGAGAACCTAGTAAGTTTTCGAAAGACATATGAAGTCCGCCCGTACTTGACCAGCGTGGTGGACTATGGCCTGTCCCCCTCGTATTGAAGGGAGGCCCGAGCACTGGGACGTTAAAAAGGGCTAAATACAATATAATAAGTGACCTAATTGAAAAAATAGGTAATTAAACAATTTTTAATGTGTATTTTGTCCTATAAATAACTTTTATTTCATAATTTTTGCCTAGTGATCTTATTTTATTACATACTAGCGACTCATCCTCGTTTCGCTCGGGTTCGTACCTAAATACGTTTTAACGGTAAGTATAGAATTGACTATATACATATTCATATATTTCTTATAAGTACCATATGTACCTACTTTTACATGTATTTAGTAAAAAGCTGTTATTTTGACATTACAAACAGACACTTTAATTTTATATATTTGTATAGATGAGAAAGTTTGTATGTGTATGTGGGTTTGTTTTTCACGCTGAAACGGCTGAACATGTTTGAATGAAAAGTATACAGTAGACTACGACATGTAATAGCATCAAGGCTACTGTTAGTATTAAAATTTACCAAAAGGTGGTGCTACCTGTATATAATATTTAATATTATAAATACAAAAGGCACCTCGAGACGCACCCGAGTTATCTTTTTCCCCGACTATCCCATATTGAATTTAGCGTGAAGTTCTTTTATCTTCACGCTTAAGGGTTTCATAACCTAAAGGTCGGGTCAAGATTTATTATTATTAAACCTATGTAATTTTATATCGTCTGAACCGTTATAAGTACACACTAATGCTATAAATGCAAAGTTTGTGAGTGTGTTTGTTTTATACTTGTTCATGCTTTAACGGCTCCACAGATTTCAGTGAAATTCGGAACAGAAGTAGCTTATATCCTGAAGTAACATGTCGACTGTCTTCTTCATTCTACGTGACATTGGCGAAGCAATCTGTGCTCAACTGGCACGCTTTGAACAATTTATTTATTTACAAGAGAATTTAAATAAACATGTCAACTTTTTCTTCTTTCTTACCAGAAAGAATAACTAAACATGGCTCAACCGGGACTCGATGCCAGGCCCTCCAGATGTGCAGCCGAATATGCTATCACTACACCACTGAGGCAGTTAACTAGAATCCATATTTTGTTTTTGTTCTATCATGAAAATGTTACATACAAATATTAATCTTGGTATAGTTACATTAAGATTCCAGGCCTGAACTAAAACAACAAGTACTAATAGCTACTAGCTAGCCAAATGTATTTCGGACTCTCGCTAGGGGCTTTAAAAGCCACTCAATATAAGGTTTTATTTATTGGTAAAACGTTACATAAATCAATCGTGTCATGTTACTAAATAGGAAGGGTTACATTCGCTTTTCTTTTATATATATCTTTAGTAAAATACAACATACTTAACATATTATATGAGATGGTACGGAAACTTATGTAAGCGAATATTTTCTTTAAATGATCGATTTTATCTATTTTTGTGGACAGGTGTGTGTAACTCTGTATTTGTGAAACGATTCATGATTTTCTTTTTAATGAATAGTTTACTCATACATACATATAAATAAAAGGTTGTACCAAATTATAAATGTCAAGAAAAAATGCTTCCTTATAGGTGGAAGCTGGAATAATAGCTTTTTCTATAATTTCATATTCGGTGTAACATTTCAGTAAATAATAATAATATATTAGAGATATATATTGGCATAAACACATACACCTTACATTTCTTAACAGCTAAATACAGTTTTTTAAGCAGACTAATGTCTAAACCAAGCCTGTATTTCAGATCTTTTCAAGCTAAATCCTTTTTCCCTTTGCACGACTGACTAACCTAAAATAACATATTGCTGTATCTCTCCTATATGCATAAGATACTGTGTGGTTAGTAAATAATTACACGTTTAATCATGTGGCTGATCTTCATCGAGCTACACAAATGGAATATCGCTGTGAATCAATCAGAATGGCTAACATATCGACTGATGCATTGCGCTTATCGCTCGCCATGAAGCGTAATGAGAGCTTGAGCTCAGCTTCTACTGAATAATACATTTATTTTAGAATCGGTTAAAATTAACATATGTTACGCCATACTGCCTATCACGGCGTGGCAATCGAGCCGGTCAATCCTAGCCAAGCCAAGCCACACAGCTACCGGATGCCATACCCTATGGGGGTAAAGCTGTATAATGCCCTACAAGCTTTTTTTGGATGCAAAATCATTATTAAGTCAATAGACCAAAACTTTGTCCGATTGTAATAAATATAATCAGTGTAATTACTTATCTTTTTTTAAATACGACGACGTATGACACGTTTGGCTTAGTTTGTAGTAACCCTATTTGCTGTGTCAGCGGTCGCGGGTTCGAGTCTTGCTGGGGGCATTCATTTGTGTAATGAGCACGAATGTTTGTACTCTAGTCATGGGTGTTTATATCTATACTATAATTTATAATAACTATCTAGTATCCATAACTCAGGCGTAGCTTACAATGGAACTAGATGGTGCTGTGTGTTAATGTCCCAACATATTTATATTAAATATATTACTCCCTGCTACAAATATTAAATTAGTTTGATTATTTAACTGGCGATAAATGTATAAATATTCAAGCACCATTAGCAACATTTAAATATTCAGGAACAAACCAAAGAACATTTCGTAGATTTACCATACCTATAATTAAGAATTTCTAAACAAAAGTTCCATTTAGCTTTAAAAATCGGGAAACTGTTAGTTTTTTTTATATATATAGTTAGGTGAAAACAAACATTTCAATACCATTTTCTCCTTTATCATTTTTTTTTCTTAAGAAGCTTTTGATGAGCTTTAGTGTTATCAATAAAAAAAATGTTTATGGTAGAAAGACGACCACTGAGCGACCACTAATGTATATAAATGTGTAACTATAACGTTATAGACGGCGTGACTCAGGCGCAGTCGCGGGCATTACTGAGTAATGAGATAAAATAAGAGCTCTCTACGAACACCGCAAGGCACTTTCAGACCTCCATTAACTAAACTAGCACTAGAAAATTGCTACAGTACGGGACTAGCATCCTGCTTTTGTTCTAACACATTTTATTTTTTAAACAAAATCTATGAAACAAACTCAAATATTTCATAAAATAACCATAAATTATACTTTGTAACGCTAAAATATCTTATTTGTATGTTAATCTATACATATAATAAAACCGTAGATGTCGAATGTCTGTACATAGAAAAAAAATGCTAAAAACCGAGTCAGGGGGATATAGGAAGAGAAATAGAACAAATCCAGTTTATTTTAATTTTTTTATTTCTCTGTCTGGCTGTTTGTACGGGTCAATCTCCGAAACTGTTGGACCAATTTAATTGAAATTTCGCGTGGTGGTACCTTATATCTCCGGTCAACATTTTAGATACTTTTTATCCCGGAAAATTAAAGAGTTCCCGCAGGGTAGTTAAAAAGCTATAGTGACTTATATAGCTTAGTACACAAAAACTACTGATTGGATTTTAATAAAATTCACAATAATATAGTTCATACATCAGAATAACAAATAGGCTACTTTTTATCCGAAGCGAGGGCGAGTCGCTAGTATACTATAATTTACCGTCTACTATGCTCTTAAAGACCTTATATTTAAATTTATTGCTCAGGCTTTAATGCAGCTTGCATTAAGGATGTTAAGGCGCCGTCATACGTTACTTACGTGTTACAAAATTGTAACATGGCCAAATTTCAGCATCATCAATACATGATTACGAAAGTTTATGATTGAACGTGTGTCTGCATTGCAATGAAAATGGAGATAGATTCTGTATTAACATATAGACCACTTTTATCGATACAGCTATACATGAGTGGAGTCGCGGATAACATCTGGTAAATTTAAATAAATTGTAGAAAATGTGCATTTAAAGATTATTTGAGATGTAAAGTGCAGCATTTGTAACATTTGTCTAGAACCTAAGATAAACATTTTATATTTGACGACTTCTGATGCAATAGTGTGGCCAAATCGACAACAATTGCAGATTCTAGTCTGCTCGGAGCTCAAGCAAATATTTATTCTGCCCCTTTTATAAAACTTAAAATAGGTAAAGTTTCACAAAAAAGAATGATGTCCCTCAAAACAACACAAAAGCTTTAGTTTGTATCTAAAAATGACAATTTATACGAACTTGGAATTTTCAAAATGAGGTTAAATAACGCTTCGTTTGAAAATGAAAGAAGCTTCAAAAGGATCGTAAACGAGATATCTGGAGATGTATTAAATTCATATATTTTTAGCAAGCTTTTATATATCAAACGCCGCACCCGGAGTACAATTTTCATCATAAAATAAATCCGGAGAATTCTAGGAAATTGTTATGGAAGGTACACTTAGTTTTTAATCAGCTTTGTCAGCGGCTCTGTTCGTGTAGGTTACTTCATACTTATGCATATTCGCTTATAGCCTTCTCGACAAATAGTCACTCGGACGCTGAACAAAATAAAAAATCGATCTTATCAGCCAAATGTTTAGCTTTTACTAACATTGTTAATATAAGTACAAATACCTGGTAAAGGAAAATTTTCAAATATATATTGATACTAGCGGCTCATGCTCGCGTTGCTCGCGTTCGTCCCTAGGTACTTTTTCACAGTTAGTATAGAATAAACTATATATATGTACATACACAGGTATAGAAAAGTAAGTACCTACTTTAAAAATAAAAAAAATATATATGTACATCCCTTACTTGAGACATGATTCCCCATACAATCTTTTATCACCTTTTTCACCCCCTTAAGGGATGATTTCTGGGATAAAAACTATCCTATGTCCTTCCCAGGGCCTCAAATTATCTCCACACCAAATATCATCTAAATCGGTTCAGCTGATTAAGCGTGAAAAGGAGACAGACAGACAGACAGACAAAGTTACTTTCGCATTTATAATATTAGTATGGATAACAGTTTCGTAAATTGTAATTACCTACAGTATATTTAAAAAAAAAACATTTTTTCATGTAACGTAAAAGCTTTTGATATACACATAAACTCCGGTTGAGGATGGGAGCCATTTCGGTATAAAAAAATTGAAAGACTATTTCTCAAAGCTCAAAGCATTTTACCTGTTTTAAAGTTTAGCCGTAGCAAATTAATAAATAAAAAAATAAAAACTACTCTTTTATTTTTCCGTTCTGAAAAATTCGTTTCCCTACACTCGTAAAATTTAAATGGCAATATACTTCGACGACTTGATTATACTTCCTGAAATTTTAACGAGGGACACTCCTGGCGTACATTATTAACAAGTACAAAATTTGTTTTTAGCGATTTCGCTCCCCATCCCTGCCAACAAATTTAATGAAATATTTCAAATGCACGAATTGCCCGAATATGCTTGTCAATTTGCCTGACACAGCTATAGAAGCCATGGGCTATAGCTATAGACTAGCGACTCACCCTCTCTTTGCCTCGGGTTCGTCCCTAGACAAATAAAAACAAATCTATCCCACGGGAACCGTACGTTTTTCCGGGATAAAAAGTAGCCTATTTGTTATTTTGATATATGAACTATATTCTGTATTTGTTCTAAGTATTTCTCTTCTTACATCCCCCTGACTCGGTTTTTAGCATTTTTTTTTCTATGTACAGACCTCTATATTCTCTGTATTCGACCTCTACAGTTTTATTATATGTATAGATTCAGTACTTTTGGAACATCAACTTAATTCTTTTAAAATCACCAGTACATGTGTCCGTGTGGCTCGGAAAGCAGTTCTGCTGAGAAGAGCCGGCAGAAACTCAGTAGTTACTCTTTTAAATAATGAGTTACATAATTTATGTATAATAATAATTTAGAGTATTGCAAACAATTCGTAACTAGTCACTACAAGGTGGTACCGATATCTGTTAAAAAGCGCGGGAAACAAAAGAATATCCGCGTCCTTTTTATTGAAGTGAAGCTTCCATATAATCGTTGTGATTTGAAACTCGATAAAACGATCCACGATTGAAATTTGAAGAAAGAAAATGTGATACTAGAAAGAGATAAACACACAAATATATAGGATTAAGCCGACGAGAGAATGAGATAGAACACATTACACAGGAAGGGTAAAATAATACAGAATAATATGTTATGTAATATATGTAAATTAACTTTTAAACTTAGTAAAATAAAAAAACTAAATTTATTACTTATAAAAATGAATATTTATTAAGATAGACTCAATTCACGATAGTTATGAATTATATAAGTTTTGTAACTAGAAGTACGTAATTTGTGAGTACGTCTTTGATTTAGCCTGTGAGAGAATGAGATAGAATATAAGTATACAGTGTTTCCTATAATCTTCGTCTCCTCTTTGTTTTAAAATATTATATTTATATTTTTATAATAATTACTATGTATAAAAATATATATTTATTATTATTATTATTTTTCTATGAGATTCAGTGACAAACGAGCAGACAGACCACCTGATGGAAAGCAGTACCTGTCGCCCATAGCACCTACAGTTCATGCACTTAGGTTTTACGTAACAAAAATACAGAACCGCCGGTACGTTATCACTGTGAGGACTAAGATGATATGCCTCTTGCCTGTAATTGCGCTGGCTACCTTATCCTTCAAACCGGAACACAACAATTCAATCATTGTTGCTTGGCGGCAGAAATAGATAAGGGGGTGGTACCCATCCAGTCGGACTCCTCAGGCTTGACAGAGTAATTATTACTCTGTCAAGCACTTAATAGTAATTATTACTTATAAACTTATGTATTTATAAACATGAATATTTAATGCTGTGGGATGAATGTGCATAAATAAAAGCTATTATGACTAATTGTTGTCATGGTAACCGTTGTTGCTTACAAATACATAATATTATATCCTTTTCATATATGATATTCTATAAATATATGATTGTAATATGCGTTATTTAATTATTGATTTGTTATAATTGCGATATTTACCAAAGAAGTTTTACTTCAACCGCGCATAAAGATTACACGCACCTATGTTTTTTTTAAATAAAAAACATGAGTGCCAAGGTCACATAAATAAATACTATATATATACATTATTACAAATTAATCAAATATATTGTTTTGTTCATTAAAACGCTCATTTATAAAAATGCAACCTTACACTTATAATATAATTTCATTGCAAAATAAAACTAAGTTAAAACCACAGATCATATATAGAGGTTAAAACAAAACACTTATAAAGACGCGACAAAATGCTATTTCGCTCAAAATCGCCGGTATCTTAATGTAACAGCATTTTTAACAAGTTTCTAAAGTTACTTTGTGAGCGACTTTCTATGACTGTTTCAAATAAGGCAGTGTTCACATACATTTGTCTTCAATATTATGATTTTAATTTGGTTTTTTTCTGCAAATGACCTTAAGTGCTGCGGTTTTTCCTCATTAGAGGAATAATAAAATGAATTATGGGGCGATAACATTTTTTTTATATAAGTCTGCATGTCTGCCTGTTTGTGTGTATCAACGAATATATTTTAGTGGATCTTATTTATTATATTCGTAAAGTAAACTCATTTCAATTTTTTGAGTAATAAGACAGCACATACAGCTTATAATTTTTAGATCTTCTCGTGTTCTCATACAAAACTGGAGTAAACTAAGAAAATATACATCCGAGACTAACATGAATAATATCAGACGTAAAATATTTTTTTATATGACAAAATTTTCTACAAATTATCAATATTTTACAATAAATAGGAATCCTAGACTTGTTTTCTTTTTTTTTCTATTTTCCGTAATTGTCTGAGTAGCTCGCGCAACATTGCTGCAGAATACGAGCATTCACACAATCTAATATAGGTTAAGTGCTAATGGCCTCGAATAAAACAGTTTTCTAACATTATACATTTTAACTTTGTTCTAAATACTATGTTGCCCGTTTTAAGTAGCGCCTTCTTTATAACATTCTTTAATCCAGTTTAGGATTCCGTAGTGAATTGGTTAACCGAAATTATAATTTTGTCTGGACTGGGCGGAGTGTGTGAGTCATGTCCGGCTGTATCTCACTGCGTGGAGTCCCATCAGAAAAAAATGAAAATTGGTTCAAATACATGGCGTTGATAAAAGGAAAAATACATCCCAGAGATATGTATTCTGGGGACTTAGGATATAGTGTTTTTCAAAGTGGGAATTTTCTTTTATGGGAATGACTTGGCTTATTGAAGTCATTTCAATACAATGTTTACATGTTTAATCTTCCATATATATAATAAAATTCTAACTGAGTCGAATTTGTACATTAAATATTTTCGGAAAATCTTATTGAAATAGTCATTATTATCGATACAGAGGCCGAATCAATAGTTTTTAGAATTTTTTTCTGTCTGTCTGTCTCGGAAAATGCATCACAAGAAAACTAATAGACATATTTTGATGAAATTTGTATGATTATAGTTGTTTAGCCGGGTTAACATCTATACTAATATTATAAATAGGTAAAGTTTGTGAGTTTGTGAGTTTGTAGGCGTAATCTTTGGAGCTACTGAACCAATTTAGATGAAATTTGGTGAGAAGATAGTTTTAAATCCTGGGAAAGACATAAGATACTTTTTATCACGGAAATTATCTCTTAAGGGAGTGAAAATAGGGATGAAATTTTGTATGGGGAATCAACCTAGGGACGAACCCGAGAGAACCGAGGGTGAGTCGCTAGTATAGAATACTTTTCTCTGCAGAAAGATATATCATCTCTGAAAAATTTATACTAACCGTTAAATATATAAAGTTTTTCTTAGTTAAACTATATAAAGTGACGAACAGAGTGTCTCTTTGTCGAAGTTCTAAAAAATACCTACTAATACATATGTACGTGAAACAGCCGTTCGACGGTCCTAATCAATTCCACAAAGGCCACATTTATCGACCATGTCTATTAACTATTGTCTCTTCAAAGTGACAATTTGTCATGGCATGGTCAGCACGTGATCATTAAGCGTTGGAACATATTGAAACAAACGAAATAATCTTATATTTGCTTATATAACTTCAAAAAGTAAAAAGTAATGAATTCGGTTAAATGTTCTATGTACACGTCACGCGATATACTCTAAAACATAATTTTTATTTTTAGCCCTTTATGACACACCGCCAACTCCCCAACTCCCGGCTCTTTCTGGGGCTTTCTTAATAGAAAGACTCGATCACTAAACTTTGCCCGACCCGAGATTCGAACTTAGGGCTTCCGGGTGTACAGCACCCTGCTAGTTAATATTGATTACACCACTGAGGGAGTTAGATACATAATGTATAACAAGAAATGAATATTAAATTACTGTAAAATTTAAGTTGCGTGAGACAAATGATGTAATAATATAAATTGAACTTGCAATGAAAAAGCTTTTAATTGAGCTTTCAACTTTTGTTACGATACTTCGATTGTTATTGATGTATGATGATATTACATAATAACTAACATTACATAATGAATTTCAATTGATGCAAAATTAATAGCGAATGGTTAACGGATATTTATAAATATTGCAACCCATTTTCATTTTCCCTTCACTGTACTTACATCTTAATTCACACATTATGCGGTTACACTTCAGACGTGTTTAAGAACGTTTTATGTGCGATGTAATGAGGCAGTCCGGCGTTAAAGAGTAGAGGACTGTGTTTTGATGTATTTACTTTGATTCGAATACTTTACTTAAGAATTTTCTAGAAAATTTTCCATATAAAATAAATAATCGGCCAGGCGCGAGTCGCATCAACGCACTGAGAGTTCTGTACTACTACGTAATATACAATATATACATATTTATGTAAAGGCAGTGGTAGCCCAGTGGTAACGCGCTCGATTGGGAAACCGAGTGAAGCGGGTTCAAGTTCCGGGTCTTGCATCTCTGATATTTTCATATTCGAATCATTTCTAACATGATTACCACTTGCCTTACAGTGAAGGAAAAACATCGTGAGGAAACCTGCATGTCTGAGAAACCTAGCAAGTTTTCGAAAGACATATGAAGTCCGCCAATCCGCACTTAGCCAGCGTGGTGGACTATGGCCTGATCCCCCTCGTATTGAAGGGAGGCCCGTGACCAGCAGTGGGACGCTAAAAAAGGGCTCAATACAATACATACACATATTTACGTGTCAAAGTCGCATCGTTAAATTCGTTTGTAATCTGCCTGCGGTTTTAGTGTCATGTCGTTATTTAGCTGATTTTATCACAGGTATAGTTAGGTCAAACAATTAGTCTAATTATTTATCGAGGTTCCCGAGTAAATTTCGCTATACCGTAATGTCATTAAAAACATTATATGATAAATAGCTTTGTTGAATATTGATACAATTTGGTCATGGTAGGGGAAAGTGATGGTGTTACAGTGTTTGTGTAAGCGATCCTGCAACGCTCAATTGCATTGCGGCGACGGGTTCCGCTGTGGGTTTTAGTGAGTAGGAGTCCCGCGGTACCCTGTCCGTTGACGGTCGGCAACCGTTGATGGGGGGGTCCCCATGATGGGTTTCTCCAGGGACATAAAAAAAAGGTAGGGGAAAGGGATAACACGGTGGCAAAGTATAGCGTGTTACGTCTTTTAACCGTCTACCAGTTAAAGTTCAAAAAATACAGACATTTAATTATTATTTTTCAAAATCTTCGTAACATCACTAATATATTACATATTTTCAAAAATGGCTGTAAACAAAACCCGAGTCCTTCAGTTCAGATTAGTTTGTCTTGTTTTATGACAAAAACTGATACGTTGTTTGGGAAAAGTCTATGCACAATATTTCGTCAACGTATAAAAAGTGATTGCACATTGTATAAACAAAACAATATGGTTTGCAAACTACAGAAATTCTGGTGAAATACGAATTGGATTTTGGAGCAGAAGGGTCTTGTACAAAGGAATATTCAGGTGTACCGTTTTATTTTTCGTTTAATATTTTCTGTAAATATAAGTGAGGCACTTTATAATGTTTATGTATACATTTTATGTACGTAATACATTTTGTTTAAAACTTCACCATCTTAATCTTTGGAGATAAGAGGGCAGGGGATGTTGCGATAACTTGTTTTTGTATTTAATATATTTTTCAAAATTTCAGCATATTTCCATAGTTTATTTATATATAGATGCTTAAAATGTTCAATGTAACCCTAAAAATATAAAACCTACATATATAATACAAATAAAGCTTGTTTATTTTCGACAAGCTGCTAACTATGTGGTCAAAAAATCTGCCTACTATGAGAAATTTTCATTTTTTTTTATTTTTGTATTGTATTCAGCCCTTTTTTTTAACGTCCCACTGCTGGGCACGGGCCTCCCTTCAAGACGAGATGGATCAGGCCATAGTCCACCACGCTGGCCAAGTGCGGATTGGCGGACTTCACATGTCTTTCGAAAACTTGCTAAGTTCTCTCAGACATGCAGGTTTCCTCACGATGTTTTCTTTCACCGTAAGGCAAGTGGTAATCAAGTTAGAAAATGATTCGCACATGAAAATATCAGAGGTGCGAGACCCGGGATTTGAACCCGCTTCACTCGGTTTCCCAAGCGAGCGCGTTACCACTAGGCTACCACTGCTACCACTTTTTGAATACCTAAAACAATTTTCACAGGATTTTCTCTGGCGGATAGAAACTGGATGAGTGAAATGACATGAAAGTTATCTAAAGTTAGTAAAAGTGAACTGATTACATACAGTAAGTATCGGATTCGTGATATTCGAAACAATAAGTACGCCTCTCAGCGAGCGTAGGGGGATCAGGTTCTGGTTTAGTAATGAGGCCCATAAATTCCTAAAGAAAGGTCGGAGTATATTTCAGAGTGAAGCTGATACGTTATCGGGTGGCGGTTTCGTCTTCCTTTGCCTTTTTAGCAGTGATAAATACGGTTTTATCTGGTATAGTTAATTAAAAATTTATAACCTAATTAATTTTAGGAAACGGAGGAATAATATTAGGAACGGTGACGGAAAACATCGTGAGGAAACCTGCATGTCTGAGAGAACCTAGCAAGTTTTCGATAGACATGTGAAGTCTGCCAATCCGCACTTGGCCAGCGTGGTGGACTATGGCCTGATTCCCTCGAATTGAAGGGAGGCCCGTGCCCAGCAGTGGGACGTTAAAAAAAGGGCTGAATACAATATTAGGAAAAACAGAGGTAGTGTAGTGGTAACGCATTCGCCTGGAAAATCAAGTGAAGCGAGTTCAAAAAAGAGTCACTCGCGCTAAAACTACAAGAAAAAAAATTAAACTTTAACAAAAAAACGCTAAAACACGTATTTATTTAATTGTATTGAAGAGCATTAATACAAAGTTTCAAGAAATTCTGATCATAAACATTTTTTGGGTTGTGTTACAACGTGTACTCCCGTGGGAATGAGATGATCTCCCGAGGTAAAAAGTATCCTATATGTTGATCCAGATATCCAGCTATCATCATACCAAATTTCATCAAAATCCCTCCAGTGGTTTTTCTGTGATGCGGTAACAGACAGACATAATAATGACTATTTCATTATGATTTTCCAAAAAATATTTAAGGTATAGATTCGACTTAGTTAGAATTATATATATATATATATAATTGTATGTTTGTTTTATTTTACTTTTGTTTGTCTTCGCCAAAATACACATAGATTATCCCCTTCAGATTTCCATTATAATAAACTCTGCTTCATTATAATATGAGAGTTTTTCTTATACGAACATAACATTGAGTTTTTCAATCAGTTAAAAAATCTAGTAATGAATTCAGAAGCTCTCTGAAATCACTTAAAAGTTGTTCATTCATACATACCGAGTCAGCACAGCGTCGAGCATGTCTCAGAGTGGGTCATAGTCGTTGAGGTGAATGAAGTCAATAGGCTAACCCTTGCTTATGGAAGGAATAAAAAATGTTTCAGAATTTACGTTTTCACTTGGTTAAGTAAAAATAATTGCACTGAAAACAGTATAGTTACTCCCGATTATTATTAGTATAGTATATTATAAAAATGTCACTCCAGTCATACTTATTTTGGAACTATCGCAAAATACCCGTTATGAATTGTATTGCTTTACATATTGTAAAAGTTTTATCAAAATTGGTCTATACACATACAGGACTATCCCAGAAACTTAAATATTTATGTAAAATGGGTTTTATTTTATAAATATCTCTGAAGTATAAAAATATCTAATACCTGTTTCTAACGATATTTATTTTGGCACATTTTCACTTATTTAAAACATTGTGAGTGCCAACAGGTTTATTTTATTAGGGTAAGCGATGTTCAGAATATTTCGTAATTTCGCTCTCCGCCTCCCGAGTTGCTATCGCTAACAGATGCTACTCTTGTATAACGGGAGGCAAAATAAATTCTTAATAATTCATTTTATTTAAAATATTCCTTAAGTTTTATGATAAATAAATTTTAAGTTAGTTTACATAATGTATATGTATTATGTATATTATATACTATATAGTATGTACATAAGCATGTATATACTATATACATGCTTATATATCTTATGCTTACCATATCCATACTAATGTTATAAAGGTGAAAGTGTGTTTGTTTGTCCTTCTTTCACTTCGAAACAGAGTGTCGGATTGGCGTGATTTTTTATGTGGCAAATAGGTGGAGGGCTGGAAAGTGATATAGGCTACTTCTTATCTCGGGAGATTTTCTTATTCCCACGGGAAAACATGTTGTAATACAACCCACAACAATTCATCATACCTATGTATACATATATAATATATATGTTTATAATATACAGTCTATCTATTCCAAACTAAGCGTTAAAACGTACTTAGGGATGATCCCGAGTGAAGCGTGGGTGAGTCGCTAGTGTATAATAGAAAAAACTAGGAATGACTTTAAACATCTTGTTATGTTGTTACTAAACTTTGTATTAATATTTCTTGGATTGCAGTGCAAGGTTCCCAAATAAACTTTTAGTACCTGGGCGGCATATACCAAATTTCAGCGAAATCTTTAAAGCCGATTCCGAGATCGCTGGTATAAATAAATAAAGAAATAAAGATATAAATATACCACAAATACTCGTTTAAATATATAAGATATTACATAATATATCTAAACTATAGTATGTTTTTATTTTTTATAATGAAATACCGATGCGTTTAAAATGTTTCACTCGATGGAAAAACAATTTTTGTAGTTTTCAGTATTGCCTTCTTAAGCGTGCGTAAGTTTTTTTTAATTAAAAAAAGATTTATTTTTAAGAATGACAAAAAAGAGAATAACGAACCAATGAATTAGTTATTAAAACTATATCGATTAAGACAAAGGCAGTAAAATAAAGTATACGTAAAATCAGGATACAGATAAAAATATTAAATCAAGTCTACGTTATTTTTATTCCGTGCCAAGGTGAAAATTACGAGATATTTGCAATTTTATTATGTCACGCTCAGCTACGACCCCTGAATAAATTTTAAAAAATATTTGAGATTTAAAAAAAATGCATAATTCATTTCAATTACCTACCTACCTTAAAGTAACAAACTTTAATTATCTATATATATAATAAAATTCTAATTGAGTCGAATCTGTACATTATATATTTGAAATAGTCATTATTATCTATAGATAGGCCGAATCTGTAGTTTTTAAAACTTTGGCTGTCTGTCTGTCTGTCTGAGACCGCATCACGAGAAAATTACTGGATAGATTTTGATGAAATTTGGTATGATGATAGTTGGTTATCCGGGTCACCATATAGGATATTTTTACTGCGGGAAAATATCTTATCTTTGAAGAATCTATACTAAAAGTTAAAACGTAATTAGGGGCGAACCCGAGCGGAGCGAGGGTGAGTCGCTAGCATGAGTTATAAACACCGTGAATTTTGAGAAACCTGTGGTGGAAAGAATAGGAAGACAAATAAAAAAGTTGGATAAAAGAAGAGTAAGGGAGGCAGGCAGAATTTTATATTCCGACGATACGTTTGGCTCAATTTGTAGTGTAACGCTACTTGCTGTGCCAGCGGTCGCGGGTTCGAGTCCCGCTGGGGGCATTCATTTGTGTAGTGTGTAGTAATATATGTGTAGTGAGTGTATCAACTATCTGGTATCCATAACACGAGCCTCGTAGCTTACCATTGAAATAGATGGTGTTGTGTGGTAATGTCTAAAAAAATTATTATAGGTGTTTGCTGTAGTAATTCGATGGGTGAGTCACGTAGAGTGTGTCTATTACATATTTACTTGAATAAACATTGAGATTATTCTAATTACTTTTACATATATAAGTACCCATACTCTTGAATATTCTACTTAATAATAACTAATACTTATACTTTAAATATAAACTTCTAGCTAAAAAAATGCCAGATATTTTAAAAATCTTTTTTTTTATAAAGACCTACCTTTTTATAGCACAGTATAAAAAAGTTAAACGTACTCACAGAAGAAGCGACATTGTTTTTTTTTCGGAATCCCGGGAAAGAGAACGTATTCGAAGCGTAAACTGGATCACCGTGAATAAATTATATATTTATTTTAAAATAAAACTGTTACTTCATACGTGTGCATTTGCTTTTCGAATCAAAATAATATTTAAATGTTAGGCCTTTAACACACTTCATGATTTTTTATTGAAATAAAAATTTTATAAATTACATATAGACCCAACTGACTGTATAAAATCCGAATTCAAAAGATGATAAAATGTTTACGTAGAAGCACAGTCGAAGACATACTCGTATTTACATGTAGCAAGACTTGCTGCAAGTATAAAACATGTAAGTCTCCGAGTACAGATTATTAAGTTACTAGGAAATATAGGTCGGACATACATACATACATATATTTATATTAAACACGTGATCTCCTAAAGAAGGGAACGAGCAAGAAAATTCATCGTCTATACAAAATTAGAAATTCGGGAAATGAGGTAAAGTGTTTCAATTATACTCCCGATGGGGCATCAATGGGGTTGTTGAGTCATAAAATAAGAGTTTATACCATTGTTTTGCTTTAAGATTTTGTGCTGTAGTTGCGCCAAGCTGTATAACAATATAAGATGTACAGACGATGCCTGTATATATTATTATTTATACAATAGAGCAAAAAAAAGCTTAGAAATTATTTTTTTATAATAAACACAATATGTGAAAATTATCTATTATAAATTAAAAAAAAACGGCCTTTTAAAGTTTCCGTGACTGAATTTCAGTTACAGACCATGCAGAGTAGCTGAAGTTACTAAGGATGTTTTAAATAAAACTATGTTTTCGGATATTTTAGCGGATTTACTTTGATTTTTGAAATTGATTTTCGAATGATTTACATCAATCATGATCACAAGATATCAAAATTAATTCGGCGAAAAAATTCGAAAAGCTAGTTTTATTTAAAATGTCAAATATTCGCGTAAAACTAAGAAAGTATTTTTTTTATGAGATTCAGTGACAAACGAGCAGACAGACCACCTGATGGAAAGCAGTACCTGTCGCCCATAACACCTACAGTTCATGCACTTAGGTTTTAGGTAACAAAAATACAGAACCGCCGGTACGTTATCACGGTGAGGACTAAGATGATATGCCTCTTGCCTGTAATTGCGCTGGCTACCTTATCCTTCAAACCGGAACACAACAATGCAATCATTGTTGCTTGTCCTGGCTCATCCAGTCGGACTCCTCAGGCCTTCTATCCGTCCTTCATACCAGTAGGGTACGAAGGATGGATAGAAGGAACAACAGCATAATGAAAGATTCTGTCTGGAACCTATGAGTGTAAAGCTATACAATTGTTAGCATCGCGCACGAACCTGAGTTGTCCCGTAACCAATTCACTTATTTATTGTAATGATATAAAAGTATATATTGTATAATGGCTATTTTGAAATAAGTTAAGAGTCAATATAATAAATATATGTTTTTGGACCTTTAATTATCACCCTGCACTCATCTTAGTGAACACATGCTGACCCAAACACTCACTCATGAAATCTTGATAAAGCTTTTTAAATATTTTCGTATTATATTGAAAACCAAATAAATAAGAATTTCTTGTGAGTCAATAAAATCAAGGAAAATATGGTGCAGTTATACATATATTTACATGTAATAAAACTATGTCAGACTTTCGATGAAATTGATAGACATGCGTAAGTCAGTCTTCAGTTCGTAAAATATTTCTGCAATAAATAACGTCGATGTATTGCTCCATTGCTGCATAAAAGATGGACAATCCAACAGTTGGTCGGATTTCAATAGGATATTTTTAAATGCTATATTTTGTTTGAATAAATCCAAAGATACTTGAGCTGAACACTCGCTGTTTTCATATAAACGAGCTCCATTTGACGTTTGGTCATCACTGATCATGGACCAATCAGCCCTGAGTGCGATTGCTTGAATGTTATTGTTCGCTGTTATTATTAACACTTTTTGTCATCACTCGCATGGAAGGTACGTCGTAATAAAAAAAGTCTTGCGTGTTAATCTTGAATATACTCGTAAGATATCTACATTCTTCTTCACCGGTGGTAGGACTCTGTCAAGCCTGAGGAGTCCGAGTGGATGGGTACCACCCCCTTATCTATTTCTGCCGCCAAGCAACAATGATTGCATTGTTGTGTTCCGGTTTGAAGGATAAGGTAGCCAGCGCAATTACAGGCAAGAGGCATATCATCTTAGTCCTCACAGTGACAACGCACCTGTGGCTCTGCATTTTTGTTACTAAAACCTAAGTGCATGAACCGTAGGTGTTATGGGCGACAGGTACTGCTTTCCATCAGGTGGTCTGTCTGCTCGTTTGTCACTGAATGACATAAAAAAAAAAAAATTATTTTTATTTACAAATGAAATAAAACTATCTTTTCGGATTATTTTGTGGATTTATTTAGATTTTTCGTTCCCGACGTTTCGAATGCTTTAACACAATCATGGTCACGGGAGAGACTAAGGTTTTAGGCATCTTAAAGGCGTTATACTAGTTACTTGTTTTATTTACATACTAGCGACTCACCCTTGCTTCGCTCGGGTTTGTTCCTAGCTCGCTTCTCAATACAAAATTTCATCTCCGTTCCCTTAAGGGATGATTTCCGAGATAAAAAATATCCTATATCCTTTCCAGCGTCTCAATCTATCTTCTTACCAAATTTCATCTAAATTGGTTTAGTAGATCCAGAGATTACCCCCTACGACCTCACAAACTCACAAGCTTTACCTCTTTATAATACCTATTAGTATAGATTCCGTCACAAACTCAACAATTTATTAATGTTATATATTGCGTTATACTCGCACCTTACAATTATGTTCTGGTAACTTCTATGACGTATCATTTTAGACATTGCTCAAGTAAAAAGTTAAAGGAGATAACATAATATTGTTAATACATATGTTTGTCCCCCTCGTATTGAAGGGAGGCCCGTGCCTAGCGGTGGGACGGCAAAAAGGGCTGTATATCTAGATAGAATATGTGTTTGTATTTATTTGGTTTGGCTCCGATTGTTAGCAAAAAATTGAGACTGTAAATGTCAATACGGAAAAATTGTTTTATGTTCGCGCTTTTACTTTGGCGATGCTGAAAGCAACTTTCGCCATTTGTATGATGAATAATTACTCATGTACTAGGAAATTTTGTTCTTTCGGGGAATCGAAGTTATAAACTCGGGTACAGCAGATAATGTGAGATATCTAGTGATACACACATTCAACTTACAACGTATAAAATTTCATGAACCCACTTCTATGACATAAAAAGATACTTTTGTCATTTAACAGCCCATAAACTATATCTATGCAAAAGATCACATCAATTCCTTTCTCCGTTGCTGAGTGAAAGAGATACAACCCCATAAACTAACAAATAAACAAACGAATGAATAAATAAACAAGCTTTCTCATTTACTGTATGAGTACAATTAGGAAATGCATGTTTTAAATTATTATATTAATTTCTGATTCAATTTATATACAATTCAATTTATATAATATTCCCATAATTTTTGTATTCAATTTATTTCACTACTTGTATTTGTGTCTATCTTTTATGAAATGTGTGTAACACCTGTAATTAAAGGCAGCACGTAGAATTTCTTATTTACAAGCGACTCACGCTCGCTTCGCTCGCGTTCGTTCCTAGGTACGTTTTCACGGTTAGTTATGTTTGTACATAAATAGTAGCTTGCTACTTCTAAGATATTTATTTAAATTATATAGCGATTTACGTTATGTCCCGTCAAAATCGGTCCAGCCGTTTCGGAGATTAGCCGGAACAAACAGACAGACAGACAAAAATTGTAAAAAATGTTGTTTTGGCATATGTACCGTGTATATATCCATTACAAACAGACACTCCAATTTTATTTATCTATATAGATTGTAATTATGTTATTATGCTTTTCGTAGTGTATGTCTTCTTGGTGTTAAATAAATCTATACAGATAAATAAAATTGGAGTGTCTGTTTGTAATATTAAAATTACCGCTTTTTAATAAATGCATATGGATGTATACACGGTACATAATATACCAAAACAACATTTTTTATAATTTTTGTCTGTCTGTCTGTCTGTTTGTTCCGGCTAATCTCCGAAACTTTGACTGGCAGATAGCTGATGTTATATGATAGGGAGTAACTTAGGCTACTTTTATTTTAGAAAAAGAATCAGGGTTCCACGAAATAAAATTAAAACTCATTAAATTATGAACAAAATCCGCGTAGGGCCTACGCACCCGAGCAAAACGAGGGTAAATCGCTATATAATTTAAATAAATGAGTATCTTAGGAGTAGCAAGTTACTATTTATGTATACCTAAACATAGCTAACGGTGAAAACGTACCTAGGGACGAACGCGAGCGAAGCGAGCGTGAGTCACTAGTAAATAAATAAGAATATAGCAGTTTACTGAAATTTTAATAAACAGTATAGTAATATCTCAAACGATAGTGCGATTTAACCCTAAGCCATTGTTCAAATTGGCATATCAATATTGTAATATTTACTCAACGAATATATTTATCTTACTTTTACATTTCAGATAGGAAATTTTAATTAATGAGCGTAATGAAAAACATTAATCGCAGAAAATTTTCAATAAACTGTAATTATGTGTTCATATAATATAAATTTTGTTCGTCTGCATGTTACATTGCATATTACTCGACAACTTAAAGCATTAATAATGTCTTATTCCTTATACTACTGTCTACTTTTAAGACCGTTAACGTATATTCAAATAAAATATTTTTTAGTTTTTTAGTTCATCCTTCCCCCATCGACTTTAAAATCAGTTTAAAGTTGGTAAGAGGTAAATTTTTGTATCACTTATATGGGACCATCCTTGGATTTTCCACCAAATTATATGCAGCTATTCTAAACAAATCATAATAATTAGTTCATAATTTTCAAGCAAAGGTATCTATGACGTCACCAGTCGTCATAAGTCGTTTAGTCGGTCAAAAAAATACGTCATATATAAACCATAGTTTTACCAATACTTTATATTTTTTATTTATTCTAAGGCCAGTAGTTTGACAAGTAAGACGAAAAAGTAGCTAAATTATACATAATACCGAGCTTCACTCGGAGTTCTTTTTTGTTATATTATATTTTTTAGATAAAACAAAATAAAAACATGAATATATAAAAAAAAGTAAAAATTTTATATCCGATCGAAATTCGAATTAGGACACTTGTGATTGTTAATCTTGAACCTTGGTCGATTGACCATGATGCTTATGCCTGAGTGTAAGAAATTATCGACAATATTCTGCGTGGAATAATGCGAAGGAAATCGCATGAAAACTCGAAAACACACGTTTTCCCAAACATAAGACTAATCAAGATCGATTTTTCGGCCCCAACAACCCCCACACACCAAATTTCAGCGAAATCGTTAGAGCTGTTTCCGAGATCGCCGGTATAAATAAATAAATAAATATATAAATATACAAGAATTGCTCGTTAAAACACATTAGAATATATAATAGTGTCATATTACGACGTACTTAATAATTATTTACAACTGTCTTTAGGTAATCTGAACTGTAAATTTTCCGTCCAGTAATTTCAAAGAAAACTGACGGTAGGCAGACGTACATTTGATCCTATTAGGGTTCCATTATTCCCTTTCGAAATACGAAACTCTATATGCCTTATAGATAGTTGAATTTTTAACCTTCCGTATAGAGTCCAAAAGTATACGGACTACGGATATAAAAATACGATAGATTGCATATGAATGTGTAAGATTTTTAATTCCTCTAATTAAAACTGGATAAATCTGGATGAAATTTAGTACGCAAATATACTTATGACCTGGAGCATCACAAAGACTACTAAAGGTATAGACAGGTCAAGCACTTAGGGCATTCAAGCGTTACTAAGGTTAATCGCCTGTTAAAAACAATACATCAAATCAAGCTTTGTATTAAAATATGAAAAGACGTCGTCTAAGTGCCGTGTTTGTGGCAAACAATATCCTCGAGCCTCTACAACCGAGAAACATTACAAATCCAATTTATTAAGTTAAAAAGAATTTACAGTTTAGCCACTTTGTGATGGCGGAACAAAACGTTACGGACAATAAGTTACGTTTAAAATTAACTTACAGCTATTGTTCTTGGTTTCAAACTAGATTGAGAATAATATTATTGAGTGCTTTCATCTGATAAATATATATTTCATTTTTAGAAAGAAAAATACGTTAAGTACAAGTACAAGTAATAACAATATACCTAATTAGGTGTTTTGAATTCTTTATTAAATCTTATGGTTAACAAGTACGGCTGCAGGTAGAGATGTCCAAAATGTCCCGACTCAGTACTCGAACCCAGACCTGCAAGGGAGCATGCTAGCCTCTAGCTCAACTATATACATATATTGGTATATGTATGAGAATAATCCTAAATGATAGTAAAATCAGCACTAAAACTAATTATGTACTTCAAAAAGATTAAAAACACAAACTGTAATAGAAATGGCAATTCGTTTTTTACTTTTGATAGAAGAGATAAGAACGAAAGTATAATATTAAATTATGTGAAAATTTTTATTTGAACAATTAGAAAGGTATAATTTGAATGAGTGATTGATGAAAGCTCTCATTGGAAGTCGCTCAGATCTTTATACAGATATACATCTTTATAGAACAATATCCAGTTACATTTCATCTGAGATATTTGATTTAAATTGTTGAGCTATTTTAAAATTTGTGTATTCTTTAGGATAAAAAATAGTGTCTAGTCCGCCAACCCACACTAGGTCAGCGTAGTGGACTAGGGCTTGATCTCCTTCGCATTCCCAGCAGTGGGAAGTTAAAAAGAGCTGAATACAGAAGTAGTGTGATTTCATACCGTATGTCACAACTCTCTGTTTGTAAAGGGAATGATAAATTAATAAATAAGGTAGGCATATTAGGCATATTACAATCATATATTCAGAGAATATTATTTTAGGAAAGAATATAACATTATAAATTATTTGTCAGACAAAAACAACGGTTGGCAACAAACAGTTCTCAGCTAACTTCAACATGTCGCTTTTTGGCTGTCGGTGTGCGCGTGCATCGTAAAAATTTTACCCTCATATTTTTTTCCAAACGTCCCAAAAGAAGTAACTAAAAAAAAAATGGTTGACAAAAAGAGAAAAAGGTAGCGAACTGTTTTGTCTTTGCCATTTTACATATAGATTATTACAAAACCAAAATTCGAGAGAAGTGTCGGGCAGGAGTTAGTCTAGAATAATCGTTTGCCCACATTATTGTAGCACAATACATCATTTGCCTACATTGTTATAGCGCATTTGGAATAAACAATTGATTTGTAGTATCTGTAAACGGCAGGGCGTGTTCCCTATAGTCGTGTTCGGGAGGCGTGAAAGCTTATACTAAGTGCTATTAATGTAACATTAGGTAATTCGCGTCTTATATACTAGTAGGTATACAATTAATATTATATACAATAATTATATTATACTATAATGGTATATATAACAATTATAGTGTTAGGAAATATTATTAAGTTAGAGCTAAAGTGCGTCATTCTATAGGACGTAATGTGTATAAAAAAAATAATTAAAGATTAAAAAAACCCTACACAAAAAAAATATTACACTTTAAGGGACAACCCTTAAAAAGTAAATAATTTTGGAAAACAGCTGATACTCTTACACTGCTGGACCGATATTTTACACAAACATAGTTAAGAACAACCGCAAGGAAACTGGCTTTCAAATGAAAAAAAACCGCATCGAAATCGGTCAATCCGTTTGAGAGCTACGATGCAACAGACAGATACACAGACAGACATCGACGTCAAACTTATAACACCCCTCTTATTGCGTCGGGGGTTAAAAAAACGGTAACACTGTGTAAAAGAAGTTTATTCTAGTCCTAACTTAGTGCGGGAATAACTAAATCGTTTGTCACGATGATTGCTCAAATTGCCAAAATCAAGCATTGGTCAAATTGCCCGGAACAAAAAAATCTAAATAAATTCTAACAATTTTAAATAACATAGTTTTATTTAAAATTGTTCACACTTTTTTACAATTTTTTCACTTTCACTTCATTATTTAATTTAATCACGAATGTAAACTAATGTAGCTGTATACCACAACAACGGTTCAATTTACTCCATTTTTAGATTTCTAGTCTAAGGCTTTAACTGAAACTACAAAATATATGATGACAGCGACTCACCTTCACATCGCTCGGGTTTGCTCCTAGGTATGTTTTAACAGTTAGTATGGAATAGATAGACTATCTATACTAATATTATAAATGTGAAAGCTTGTGAGTATGGATGTTTGTTACTCTTTCAATCCAGAACTATATAGATAGATAGATAATATAGATAGATTATAGTCTGGAATAACACATAGGCTACTTTTTATCCCGGAAAAATGTACGGTTCTCATGGGATAGGTTTGTTTCTGTTTTCCTAGAGGCGAAGCCGAGCGAAGCGAAGGTGAGCCGCTATTATATTATAATTTTATAGCCTTCCTCAATAAGCAGGCTATCTAATGCAAAAATAATTTCTCGGGTTACTAGTTCCTGAGATTAGCGCGTTTTAACAAACAAACAAACTTTGCCTCTTTATAATATTAGTATAGATTAAATAATTGAATAAGTATAAGAATATTAATCTTAACTTTAAAAAAAATATCATTATCGGTACTAAATACAGTTTTGACAAAAGACTGTAGACTTAGCAGTAACAAGTACTACATTGAATTTAAATAATAATATATAGCTCCTTTTATTCTTACACAAACAATTCAAAATATTGTTAAAACGTGTAAGCTCCAATCACGTGCAATTTAGGAAAGCTTTTTAAACTTTACATACATTTACAAAGCTTTCCAAATATTTGGCCCATAAAGTAATTTCTAAAAGGAAAAATAAATATTTGATGTAAAATAAATCTCGGCGTGTAACAGCTGAGTGATGTGACACTATCGCGTTCCGTGGGACAAAGCGGGTTGCGCTAAGAGGCTTACCATTTACTTAATATCATTCCCTACAAAAATATTCCTCGTCCCATTGTATTTGCTCTTAGTGACATATTTTTTTGTTCCAACGCTAATGTGCAAAAAGTTCGGAGACGCTCTCCGCAATATTAGTCCGGATACAGACTAGATGCGTAAGAACGTCGATTGTGTTGACTTTCAAATTTTTTTCTAAAATAAAACACGTTTATACACCCTCGCTTCGCTCTGTTTCCTTTACGTTTTAACGTTTAGTATATATTTCTCAGAAATGAGATATTTTTCCGCAGTAAAAAGTATTCTATATGTTGACCTGAATAACCAGCTACCAACATACCAAATTTCATCAAAATCCGTCTAGTGGTTGTCTTATGATGCGTTCTAAGACAGACAGACATACAAAAATTCTAAAAAACTATAGATTCTGCCTCTGTATCGATAATAATGTCTAATTTAATAAGATTTTTCAAAAAATATTTAATGTACAGATTCGACTCCGTAACAATTTTATTATATGTATAGATGTTATATAGGAAGTTTAAAATATAGGACTACTTTTATAAATACGAAAATTTTTATGTATGTGTATATATTTGTTACCCCGTCACGCCGGAATGTTTGGATGGATTTGAATGATTGAATGAATTTATTACACAAATAGGCTATGACCAGGAACACTGTTATTTCACAGCGGGGACTCAGTCGAGCGAAAGAGGGAACATTAAAAAAATACAGCCGAATTAAAAACTTCCTCCTTATTAAGAAAGTAGGTTGAAAATACAATAAACATTATTTCGACAGAATCAATGGATATGATTGATAAATATTTATACAGATAAATAAAATTGAAGTGTCTGTTTGTAATGTCAAAATAACAGCTTTATACTAAATGCATATGAATTTATATACGATAGGTAGTTATAAGAAAAACACAATTTTTAATTTTTTTTGTATGTCTGTCTGTCTGTTTGTTCCGGCTAATCTCTGAAACGGCTGGACCAATTTTAACGAGACTTTCACTGGCAGATAGCTGATGTTATAGGGAGTAACCTAGGCTACTTTTATTTTAGAAAAAGAATTAGGGTTTCGCTCAAAAAATTAAAACGTACCTAGGGACGAACCCGAGCGAAGTAAGGGTGAGTCGCTAGTTTTAACAAAATAGAATTAAATATAGTATGTATCGCTTACCTCTGGATTGACAGAGGTAAATTTTTATTCGGAGACGGATTAAGACTAATTTTTATCTTCTTTATAAAAAGAGTAGAAGATATAATATGAGAATTTGATAGGCTTTGGTAATAATGTAATTAACCCTTAACTTTTGGGTCAACATTTAGGATGCTATACGAACCGGGAAATTCGAGATTTTCTTGGATAGAAGCTTCCTGTATATAAATCTTAATAACATTCCGAAAGTACTGTAGCTTGCTTGCCCTTATATTTATGTTATAACATTAATATCCGACTGTGCGGCCCAAAGGAGGATTATGTGTTTATCAGTCTGTGTGTATGTACGTATGTTTGTTTGTTCCTATGTGGCGTTCTAGAGACCAAAAGCGTAGGCCGATTTTGATGATTTATACGTTGTTAGGTTCGTCTTGATAACACGAATGTCATAGGCTATATAAAAAGTCTTTAAAAAAATTCTTTTAAACCAAGGAGTAAGGAATCTAAATAAAGGTTTTTTAGAGACAATCACAAAAATATATAAAACTTATATTATGTTTTAAAGTCATTTAGGATAAAAAATGCTAAATATAACTTCGAATATCTAACTGGGAAGAACTAAAAAGATGAAAACAAGTTTACGAAGAAATAAAGTATTATGCAGTTGGAGACATTTGTACATATTATGTACATGTATCTTACGGCAAGAATAAAACGCGTATGTCTAGTAAGTTTTTTATTTTTATAGTATACTAGCGACTCACCCTCGCTCCGCTCGGGTTCGTCTCTAGTTACGTTTTAATGTTTAGTGTAGATTTCTCAGAAACGAGATATTTGACCGCAGTAAAAAGTATTCTATATGTTGACCCGGATAACCAGCCATCACCATACCAAATTTCATCAAAATCCCTCCAGTGGTTTTTGTGTGATGCGGTCACAGGCAGACAGACAGACAGACAAAAATTCTAAAAACTATAGATTCGGTCTCTGTATCGATAATAAAGGCTATTTCAATAAGATTTTCCAAGCTTCGATTCAGTAAGAATTTTATTATATGTATACATTTATACATAGAATCGTAGTCAATTGAAGTAATTCGCGTCACCAATTAATAACCATTTAAAAGCTACTTTTACAAAAGGAACTACAAACCATGATCTAACAAACCATGATCTAACAAAGTATGATCTTAACCCTAATTTCATACCAAGCCATTATTGTAATAGCGAGTAAAGGGGAATTGTCTTTGTCCAGTCGCTTAGCGGTCGGCCACCAACAAAGAATGTAATGAATTGCGACCTAACTTCGTTGTAAGACAGGCTTAGCGGGGCGTTTGCGGCGTCTGGGGACCTATGATTAGGATTTCCATCTGATTTAAACCAACAAGGCGGATTTTCACAATGAATTGTCGCGTCGTCTTGGCTAATAACTTAGAAATATTCGAGTTATTCATTGTTACTATTATTGACTAGCAGAACCCGCGGCTTCGCTCGCGTTAAAACTACAAAAAAATCTCTGAAATGGTAGGTTTCATACAAACTTTCATCCCCTATTTTACCCTCTTAGGGGTTGAATTTTGCAAAACGCTGAAATACGTAGCGCTTTATTTTTGCCGTACTCAATTCATACGAAATTTCATGTCCAAGGAATAAAAAGTTTCATACAGACTTTTATCCCTTATTTCACCTCCTTGGGGGTTGAATTTAAAAAAATCCTTTCTTAGTGGATGCCTTCGTCATATGAGGAGTACGTGTGGGAAATTTCAATTTTCTAGCCTTAAAGTTTGGCCTGTGCATTGATACATTAGTCTTTTATATATATGAAGATATAAATATGTTATATAATATTAATGTATTCATTACTAGTAAATAAAATGGCAGTGGTAGCCCAGTGAATCGCGCTCGCTTGGGAAATCGAGTAAAGTGGGTCAACCCCAGGTTATCACTTCTGGTATTTTCAAATGCGAATCATTTCCAACATGATTGCCACTTGTACTACGGCGAAGGAAAACATTGAGAGGAAATCTCCATGTCTAAGAGAATCTAGTAAGTTTTCGAAAGAGACGTGAAGTCTGCCAACTCACATTTAGCCAGCGTGGTGGATTATGGTCTTATCCCCATCGGATTGAAGGGAAGTCTGTGCTCAGCAATGGAAAAGAAGGTTTGGTGGACGAATATTTATAAGTTTAATAGGAACAGTACTTTAAAACATGCATTAGTAAAGTGGAAAAAGCATACTTAATGAAAAATAAAACAAACTAGGTTTAATATTATATAGCTAACTAGCAACTTACTCTCACTCTGCTCGGGTTCGTCCCTATGTACGTTTTAACGGTTAGATAGACCTTTCTCAATAAACGGGCTATATAATGCAAAAAGAATTTTTCAAATCGGATTATTAGTTCCTGAGATTAGCGAGTTCAAACAAACAAACAAACACACAAGCAAACTCTGCCTCTTAATAATATTATAGTATAGAATAAAATAAATGCTAGCAAAATCGCTCTCCAATATTTCGTATGAAACGTTGTAACGTGATTGCTAATAAGTTGTTAAATTAATAATTAACATTAGACTCGTAAACTAAATTTCATCCTATATTTTAGCATCACTACCGAAAAAACACAAGTGCACGAAATAACGCACCCACAAATACTTAAGACATACGTTTTAGGTTTTTTAAAATACATATATATTAAACTCATTTCCAACATGATTACCACTTGTCTTAACGGTGAAGGAAAACATCGTGAGGAAACCTGCATGTCTGAGAGAACCTAGTAAGTTTTTGAAAGACATGTGAAGTCCGTCAACCCGCGCTTGTACAGCGTGGTGGACTATGGCCTGATTCCCCTCGTATTGAAGTGAGGCCCACCCCCAGCAGTGGGACGTTAAATAGGGCTGAATACATACATACATACATATATTAAACTGGCGATCTATTAGATAATTATTCCAATCTGTTTCATCTGTTGCTCAATCTGTCTTATGAGAACGTTTGATTAACGAGGATAATGTCAGTGTGTAGAGAGGAGTGGCTTGTGTCATTCTCTCACAGACAGGCTATCTTTGTGTGTGAGGCTTTATTTTCGCGTTGTTATGTGGCAACTTACTAATCATTCCCAGAAAGCATCTACATATTTCTCCTATAATGAGGTTCTGTAAATAACTGGCGTATACATAATAATACATTTCTTGGAAAGTTTATTGAATAATTAAATATTTTAAAAGTTTTAATAAATATTTACAATTCTAATTAGCATTAAGCACTATTTAAGCTCGTCTTATAATATTTCTTACTTGCGTAAGCTGGCTGGATGAGATCCTTCTTTCAGAGCCCGCATAGATCTGTACTGTTTTTGTTTTGCTATTAATTTTAAAGTGGAATAAATATATAATAAATACTTAACTAAATAAAATAAATGGTTTAATCTCAGAAACTATTCAAATGGTTTCGAAAATTCAAAACGGTAATCAAACTTTCAATAAATATTTGTTTACTTCATTTAAATAGGTCCGTTTAATAAATTCTTATGTATTATCTTTAGTACAAAACTTAGCGCCGAGGAAGTTTGTCCGCTTCAAAAAACTTCAACCTCAGCTGCTTTCGGAATCTCAAGTTATTTCAACGACCTATTCCGCTCAATTTGAAAATTACATTTGTTATTGGTTCGTATTATCTATTCATTGGGAGAACTGTGAGAAGAGATTAAAAATCATTTTTAAAACAGTTCGATTGGGAAAATATTCATTGTATTTTTTCTGTGATTTTGCTATCGGTAAATAATTAATCGATTTTACCGTAGGAACTAGTACATTTAAGAATATCACTAGCCTTTGTTCCTAGCTTCGCTCGAGTTAATGGATCTCAATCTCTTTTAATTTACAAATTTTCATTTAAGATCAAACAATTAATTTGAATATCCAAAAATAACAACCGTTTGTTTTAAGTTTTAAGTTTTCACTTCTGTCGGCAGTTCTCATGACTGTTTTTTTATCCTAATTTTAATTTAAATTAAATTAAAATTAAATTTCTCCTAAATTACTTTTAAATATATAAGTTGTATATTTTTGTGATCGTCTCTTAAAAACCTTTATTTTGCTACCCCATTTGATTAGTTTGAAAGATTTTTTCAAACACATACAAATTAAGTTTTAAAATCCACCATTTTACTTGGTAACTATTTTTATATAGCCTATGACACTCAATCTAACGTCAATCTAACGACATAATGTCCGCCAACCCGCACTCTGCCAGCGTGGTGGGCTATAGCCCGTACCTCCTCAAATAAATCCGTACATCTCTCCAGGATAATTTCTAATAAATCCGTGCGAATTAGTTAAGCAGAGAAACCCATTATTAGTTGTGGGACGTAAACAAAGGCTGAATTGTAATTTTATGTAGTTAATAAATAAATAATATTTCTCTATATAGACAGAATTTAATTTTCTTACGACACGTTTGGCTCACTTTGTAGTGACCCTACTTGCTGCGCCAGCGGTCGGAAATTCGAGTCCTGCTGGAGGCATTCATTTGTGTGATGAGCACGAATGTTTGTACTCTAATCATGGGTGTTAATATGCATGTATTTAAAATTATATATTATGTGTAGTTTATCAACTATCCATAACACAAGGCTCGTAGCTTACCATGGAACTAGATGGTGCTGTGTGTTAATGTTCCAACATATTTATTTATTTATTCTTTAAATAAAAGCTAGCTCTTAGAAAAATGAAATAGTATGATAATTATTTACCTATTCTACAGTCAACGCTTTGGGTAAGACCACGCTTGAGATGCCACGATAACTATTACTATTGTCAATTGCTTTTTATACATTTAAATTATTCTAGGATAGTTTTTTATCCATCTTGTTCACTTGGAACTTCCCCTTTGATGTTCTAAGAAACATTTTATCTTCATTCCTATCTTTTAAAGAAATACAATATAAACTCTCAGTAAGAGACGAGTCGGAGCTTATTCAATATAAATGAAGCTGTCTAGGTCAGAAAAATAATATAGTGTTACTGTAAAATTATTATCAATATTTTATAATTATTTATTTATATTTATATGCGTACGTTTTAACGTTTAGTATAGATTTTTCAAAGATGAGATATTTTCCTGCAGAAAAGGTATCCCATATGTTGACCCGGATAACCAGTTATCACTATACCAAATTTCATCAAAATCCCTGCAGTGGTTTTTCTGTGATGCGGTAATAGACAGACAGACAGACAGACAAAAATTCTAAAAACTATAGATTCGGCCTCTGCATCGATAATAATGTCTATTTCAATAAGATTTTCCAAAAAATATTTAATGTACAGATTCGGCTTGGTTACAATTTTATTATATGTATAGATGAATAGTATTTTAAAGTTTTTTTTATGAAGTTTTATTTTTTTATAATGCATATTACATTTTATATATAAGCATAATTGCTATATTGTTTATTTTATTTCCTTTGCATATTCTGCAAGTATCCCTGTATACCATCAGTATTATAAAACTACTAATTATAATATGATTTTTGACTTCAAGATTTTCCTTTTGTATGCTCCGTTTATCTTATTCTACTCTAAGGATATAAACTATAGTCTATAGTTTTGTTTTAGCCAGGCACAGTCGCAGCGTATCATCTGCCATTTTTGTTTACTTGATGAAATCAGATTCAATGTTTACGTGAAATATAACGTGTATAGATGCTTTATTTACTAAAATAAATGAGATTAGGGTATAACTTTTTAAATTTTCGCGTTTCATAATTATATAATAATAAAACTGGGTTGCACCTGCCGCCCGTGAGTCACGTCAGTCGAAACGTCGGGAATAAGGTATTCAGCCACTTGCAAATTCACACGTTTAAGTCCCGTGTTGTTATTATTATATGAAATCAAGGTATGTTTGAAATTAAAATTATTGCCGAAACTTCTTAATTGACATATCATCTCTACTAGCAATATATATACGTGTACTTATGTTCCGCTCAAAGAATCAGCAAAGCAATTAAGGAAGTTATGCATTTTTGACATGATTTGTACTGTAAGACATGAAATGAACTTGCTTATTTGTAGTAACTAACAAACATGCAAAAACCATAGATTTTTTTTAACATAAACCCACGAATTGCCATCTTCTATGTGAAAAAGATGAAGCGCAAAATGTATAATCTGTCAAATTACTTCTCCGTTAGTTTCCAAAGTCGTATTGTAGTTCGCAACGGTTTATGACAAGAAGTCTTTACGTAATTTAGGTCAGAGCTGCGGCCTTGCTTTTAAACGGGCCTCTAATTAAAACGAATACACAGCCAAAGTAGGCCTAAAGCTACTATTGTAAAATACAAGTACAAATTTTAATTTCAGAAATCTCTCAGGTGTGAAAAAGAAAGCTATAATGCTGAGCTTTTAAGCTTAAACGTTTATTTTTACTTGAAGTCAGATTTTTGACAGACATTAATTTCTATTAATAATCTATACTATTATTATAAATGTGAATGTGTGTTTTTTGTTTATTTGTTTGTCCTTCTTTCATGTCGAAACGGAGTGACGATTGGCCTTCTTTGTTGCGTGGATATAGTTGGAGGGCTAGAGAGTGACGTAGGTTACTTTTTACAGCGGGAGATTATCTCATTCCCACGGGAATACACGTTACAACAAAACCCAAAAAAAAAATACTTATGATTATAATTTTTACTTGAAACTCGGTATTAATGGTTTTTAATGCATTTAAATAAATACGTGTTTTAGCATTTTTCGAAATTCATCCTATAAAGGGTTAAAATAAGGGATGAAAGTTTGTACGAAAAGTTTTTTTGTTGGAGTTTTAGCGCGAGTGAAGCCGCGGGTCCTGCTAGTTAAACTATATATAAATAGGCAAAAACAACACAGCTTAGTACTTTTTTATCCTCTGTTTATCAAACGAGTTAATTTTGTTTGTTTCGTAGCTATTGACGAGCTTTAGTGCTATCAATAAAATCATGATTATGATTGAACTTTGACCATTGAGAGAATGCTAGTCTATAAAAAAGGTGTAAATTTCCATTTGCGCAAATCACAAATTTTCTAAATTTCTTCACTATTGAAATTTTACAACTATAGATTTTTTATTTGAGAAGATTTTAATGCTACTCTTGTAACTTCTTATTAGTTGGTACCACAATTTGTACAGTCTATACTATACAAGCGAACGTATGGTAATTGACAGGTATAAAATAATATAATATATTATATACATAATTAATAAATAATATAAATTTTTAATATAAAGTTATTTGAGTTTGGAGGCAGTTTTCATGTTAGACATTTTGCTGTAAATTGTCACTTTTAACCAGACTTAGCCACAGTAACGCGTGGGTGGGTACAGTTAGTACTCTATGAAGAGAATATCGTAGTAATTAGATTATTAAAATAATTTTTGTAGCCAAGATTGTACATTTTATAGCTTCTTCAAGTTCCCTTCCTACGCTCACTAACTAAATGAATTGCATCGTGCGAGAATTGAAGTTGTGTCCTTGTAGACCTCTCTGTAACACAAAAGGCATAATTAGGAACGCTTAAAGAACTTAACTGAGTCTTTAAATAAAAGAGTAAAACAGTAAGGAGGTCAATGTTTTACGTGTAACGTTTTTTGATCGACAACTTGGATATTTATTTTTGTATAGGAGGCGATATTTTTGCTATTTATGAAACAATTTTCATGATTCCTTTTCAGTAAGTTACATCTACTGGTGTATGTGAGTGGTCCTCTGTACATTTTTAGAAAAAAAAAATAAGGCCGGTAAAACAAAGCTTTTGATGTGTTTTATAATTATTTAGAAGTAATTATTGAAAAAATTAGCTAAATTAAATATATTTCGAGGTTATATATATATATATATATATATATATATATATATATATATATATATATATATATATATATTATATATTATAAGTTGTTTATTGAAACAAAAACCAAAGTTGTTGCTCTGTAAGAGAAGTAAGAGAAGTAAGAGAAATTTATTTGTTTAGAAATATATTGAAAATTTTTCAAATACAACTTACTTAAATACTTAAGTACAAACTACTATTATTTACCAACCTGTAAAGAGAAACAACATTAAAAGCTGTTGCTTCAAATAATAATTTTTACAGTCGTATACATTTCTTTAATTAAATAAAATCTCGTTAATTTATTCTTATACAATGTATGTATTCAGCCCTTTTTAATGTCCCACTGTTGGGCACGGGCCTCCCTTCAATACGAGGGGAATCAGGCCATAGTCCACCACGCTGGCCAAGTGCGGATTGGCGGACTCACATGTCTTTCGAAAACTTATTAGGTTTCTCAGACATGCAGGTTTCCTCACGATGTTTTCTTATACAAAGCCAAAGAGAATTTCTTTAGATATAGATTATAGAAAGCACATAGTACAAAGTGCTGCCACAATAGATAATACTCTGATTTAATGAAGGGCCAAAAGAGTTTCATTTACATATATTTCTATTATTTTAAAGTAGTCAAAACTTTATGCAACTGTCTGCTTAGTTTAGTTAGTTACTTAGTTTAACCTCCTTCATCCTCTCTATGACGCTCTCCCTTCTAAAATTCCCCGTCCTATTAACGTTAATTGTTTGTTAATGTTGGTGTACAGTCCTTTATGTAGATTTTTGTGTAAATAAATCAAATGTTATAGTATCAAATTGTACAATATTTTATTAATTCATACTAACACCTGTTTTATGTGTATTTATCTTATATATACTTTATTGTGATATCTTGTTTGTTGTAGATCCAGATAATACAATTAATTGCTCAGTACCTGGGCGACCGAGCTTTGTTCGGAGTTCTTTTTTGTTATATCGTATTTTTTAGATTAAAAAAACTAAAAACTAGAATTATTACAAAAAATACAAAAGTAAAACTTTGTATCCGATCAAGATTCGAACTCAGACACATCTATGATTGTTAATCTTGCCCCTTGGTCACTTGACCACGATGCTTATGCTTGAGTGTAAAAAATTATCAAGCACATTCTGCGCAGAATAATGCAAAAGAAAACCGCATTAAAACTCAAAAACACGCGTTTTTTCAGACATCAGATTAATCTAGATCAATTTTTCGCCCCCGAAAGTTCCCATATACCAAATTTCAGCGAAATCGTTAGAGCCGTTTCCGAGATCACTGGTATAAGTAAAAAATAAAGATATAAATATACAAGAATTGCTCGTTTAAATATATAAGATTAGATATTTTATATGTAAAGAGACCTCTGTGTGGGTATCTCTTTTTTAACCGGTTCATACCTTATCTACACCGTGTCTTCTCCACCCTACACGACATCGGCGAAGTAATCTGTGCCCAAATGACACGCTTAAGAGCCAAACAACAAATAATTAAATTACTTAATTTAACACATAGTAGTCTCCAAATTTAAGGTTTTTTAAGTTATGTGTAAGAATTTTTTTCTAGTGACAAGACCATCTTTGCAAATTTTTTATTAAGTTTTAAAATACTCGTATATGATAACTAATATAAAGTATGTGAGTAAAGCTATCAGTCCTGCGTCTGTACTCTCACCGGTTGTGTCGAAGTATTGTCTCATAGAACTTTGAGGGTGAAAAGATTAGAGGGTGCACTCTTGTCTACGCGTACATTTGTGCAAATGATATTGACCGCCGTTGCCGAAATCGATCACAAGGAGGACATATTATGATACCTGTATATAATGTATGTATTTTGTGCAATACAATTTTATAAATAGAACTAGCGACTCACACTCGCTTCACTCGAGTTTGTCCCTAGGTACGTTTTAATGTTTTTGAGCGAAACCCTAATTCTTTTTCTAAAATAAAAGTAGCCTAAGTTACTCCTTATAATATCAGCTATATGCGAGTGAAAGTCCCGTTAAAATTGGTCCAACTGTTTCAGAGATTAGCCGGAACAAACCGACAGACAGACAGACAAAAATTTTAAAAATTGTATTTTTCTTATAAGTACCGTATATAATTCCACATGCATTTAATATAAAGCTGTTATTTTGACATTACAAACAGACAATTTTATTTATCTGTATAGATAAAAAGTGAATTATTTTTAAGTTCATACGAGTATACAAGTAAAGTATGAGGTAAATATGTACTTAATTATCACTAAAACATGCTAGTATGTGCTTAATTAATAGATAATTGTATACACGTGTGAAGAAGTTTGAATCAAGAGATAGTTAAGCTTAATTTATGATATAATACAAGAGGTTATGCATTATTTATAAGATAGACATATTATGTTCTACAATTAATATACCATTATATTACAAAACGTGCTTGAGCTTGAAGTCATATATAATTAAAGGGTCATATATTATTGAAATTATGTCATTAACACTTTGCTCAAGGATAGAGAAGAAGATTTTATTACTTTACTGAACTAATTCATTATGTGTTTTACTTATTTGATTTTGATACGATTTATTTATATTAATTTAATGAAATAGTTTAGGAACTAATAATGTTTTGTTTTTTAATTTAATGCATGATGTGATAACCTGTAAAAAAAGTACATTTATCTTTAACTAGCGACTCACCCTCGCTTCGCTTCGGGTTCGTCCCTAGATAAAAACAAATTTATCCCACGGGAATCATACATTTTTCCGGGATGATATATAGCCTATAGCCTTCCTCAGTTAACGGGCTATCTAATGCAAAAAGAATTTTTCAAATCGGATTTGTAGTTTCTGAGATTAACGCGTTCAACCAAACAAACAAACAAACAAACTCTTCAACTTTATAATATTAGTATTTACACAAAGTAGATAACTTAGGATAAATTGAAATTTAAGATTTGACTTGGCTAGTTTAGTTTAATATTTATGATTGAGGGAGAATAGTTTTGCCTTACTTTTAGTAACATATCGATACTTAAAAAAATCAATTATAATCAATTTACCTACCTAAAAGGGGGTACTTTAAAGGCGGAACCTTTTAAGGTAGGTATATAGATATTTCCAAAGTCAACTAGCTCTTGTACAAATATGGATCAAACTATACACGAGAGAAGTTGCTCCTTACTCAAAGTTACACGTTAGTTAGAAGCTATAAGATGAATGTGTTAGAGTAACCCCTGTGCTGACTTAGTCGAGTTGATGTAGGTAACAAACCGCGATACGTTTACCCGAGTTTAGCTTTGTACAGACACAGTAGTGACGTAGGTAGCTTGAAATCTTAGTATTACATAAACGTTACGTTTTAACGTTTAGTATAAATTTCTCAGAAATGAGATATTTTCCCACAGTAAAAAGTATTCTATATGTTGACCCGGATAACAAGCTATCATCATACCGAATTTCATCAAAATTCTTCCAGTGGTTTCTCCGTGATGCGGTAACCGACAGACAGACAGATAAAAATTCTAAAAACTATAGATTCGGCCTATGTATCGATAATAATGTCTATTTTAATAAGATTTTCCAAAAAATATTTAATGTAGAGATTTGGCTAAGTTACAACTTTATTATATACAGTACAGAAGTACAACTGATGTAGCTTAATTATAACTAGTTTTAACTTGCGAGCTTGAAAATAATATAATATGTAATTCTCGTCCGATACCATCCATTGAAAGACACTATCCTAAATAATCCTTTAACCCTCATTATCATTTACTTTATGCGAAAGTCTGGTTAAAATTCGCTCTTATTTATTTATTACTTATATTTACTCATAGTTATTAGTAAAAGTATGTGTTCACCATTTTTTAACTTCCCACTGCTGGGCACGGGCCTCTGTTTACTACAAGGGGTATTAGGCCATAGTCCACCACGCTGGCTAAGTGCGGGGGGGACTTCATATGTCTTTCGAAAACTTGATAGTTTCTCTCAAATATGCAGGTTTCACCGTAAAACAAGTGGTAAAAATGTTAAAAATGATTCGCACATGATAATCAAAGATGCAAGACCTAAGATATGAATCCGCTTCACTTGGTTTCCCAAGCGAGCGCGTTACCACTAAGCTACCACAGCCTTTTTGCTATTAAAAATAATAGAGGGAAATTTAATGCGATTTAACATTTTATGTTCATACAAATAGAGATATTAACAAAGCTTTAGCAGACTAATTAGACATTTCTTCTGACGTCTAGACAGCTATCTTTTCACTAGACTTAGCAATTACTGCAATGTCAAAGGACATACGTTGATTGTTTGCTCCCGATCCATTGTTAACAAAACTTTTAATAAGTTTTTCTAAAAGAATTAAAGGCAAGCTTTTATAACTCAATAAATTTAATGAATAAAGTATATTTTAGTCTTTTTTTTAGTTAAAATATATGAAAGTTTTTAGATCAAAAACCCATTATATATAAACTTACACAGTACACAGTATTATTTATTCAAATTTTGGTGTGATCGCGAAAAAAGTCATAAAATTGTTTGATTTTAACACTACTTCATAACATTATCATCCCTCCTACACAACACATGCATTGAGATATATCAGTATCGCGCCAATTGATTATATTATAAAATGTAATGTGTAATAATTAATTAAACTTGTATTATTATTAAAAGATATCCTGTCTTTTTGAGTATATGGCATTTATGGGTGTTGAGGCAGTGGTAGTTCAGTGGCAATATGTTATCTTGGAAAATTTAGTGAAGCATGTTCAAATCCCGGAACTTACAACTCTGATATTATCATGTGCAAATTATTTTTAACCACTCGGTTTAATGTCGAGGAATATATCATGAAGATTCATGTATGTCTGAGAGAACCTAGTTTTTAAAAGACATTCGAATTCCGCTAACCCTCTCTTAGCCAGCGTAATGAACCTGACCTTGATGGCCTGATCTATACTATAATATTATAAAGCTGAAGAGTTTGTTTGTTTGTTTGTTTACTTGGTTGAACACACTAAACTGAGAAACTATTAATCCGATTTAAGAAATTCTTTTTGCATTAGATAGCACGTTAACTGAGGAAGGCTATAAGCTATATATCATGCCGGAAAAATATACGGTTTCCGTGGGATAGATTAGTTTTTGTCTAGGGACGAACCCGAAGCGAAGCGAGGGTGAGTCGCTAGTCTTATATAAATTAAAAATAAATAATCCTTGGTGGGATCCGTTTTATTTAATATTCTTAGCGAGTACGTTACCACTGTGCTATCACTACCTTTTAGATATCGAGTAACATATACAGAAAACACAGCTTCATTCTTTTTTTCGAAGAAAAAGTTTCGGTCAAAAATTTTGAAATATGAAACCTAATGATTCAGCGACTCAGTGGTAATTAACGTAAAACCTTCCTGTACAAGAAATTATTTAATTTTAATTTATAGTTTTTGTTCAGTCATTCTATACGAGTTATACTTAGACTTGCTATAAATGGTATCCCTTGGTTACCATAGAACTTTTAATGAAACCCTTTCAAGTTTTCTCTTATAAGAGCTGTTTCCTGTTGACGTTTATGGAATTAATGAAAAGCTGACGTAATTATAAACAACTTTGCACAGAGTACGTTGAAGTGTTCCCACAGTCTGGACCAAGAGTCGCAGTAGAAAATATTTTGTATGTAGAAATGTAAATGTGGTTCTAATTATGACATAGGAGATTTTTTAAAACCTTTCTGTGGTGTAACGAAGGGATGGTCCAGGTAGATTTTTATGATTTAGAATGTTACGTCCAGTGAGTTACATACAAACGAAATATTATAAACTAGCGACTCACCCTAGCTTGGCTTCAGGTTTGTCTCTAGACAAAAACAAATCCATCCCACGGGAACCGTATATCTTTCGGGATAAAATACATAAAGCTAGATATAGCATATATCCTCAATAAATGGGCTATCTAATCTATACTAATATTATAAAGTTTGTTTGTTTGTTTGGTTAAACGCGCTAATCTCAGGAACTACTTATCCGATTTGAAAAATTCTTTTTGCATTAGATAGCCCGTTGAATGAGGAAGGTTATAGGCTAAATATCATCCCGGAAATGTACGGTTCCCGTGGGATAGATTTGGTTTTGTCTAGGGACGAACCCGAAACGAAGCGAGGGTAAGTCGCTAGTGAAAAAAATATTTTTCAAATAGGATTAGTAGTTCCTGAGATTAACGCGTTTAAACAAACAAACAAACAAACTATGCTTCTTTTTTAATATTAGTGTAGATAATAAATAAAAGAACGCGTTTTTTTATGATTTAAACATGCATACTCAAAAATTAAGAAAATTTGAGGAAATGAAGCCTTCCCTTTTCACCTTTTATATAGAAAAGTAACAGGCATAAAAAAAAACAATATAGGAGCAGAAATAAGCTTATATTTTATCGGATAATTGGAAAAATCTTATAATTTTAAAATCGACTAGCACTTGATTAGTTCTTTAAAGTCTTTTAGCCGCTTGAGATCTATTGGCTTCGTGGCTTTTGTTATAACTACTTTATTATACTCTTAATAAAAGTCTATATTATTATATTTTTTCCTGACTACTCGTGATTTCATCGTAAATGATAGCTATGTATCAGTATAGACTAATGTTATCATATTAGTAATGTATTTATGGTTGAATAGTTCTTGCAAACTGGATCGAAATATGGACTCTATTTCATAGAATCTGAGTAAACACACATGTAATAACGGCAGTATGAAATGCAGGAGTTCCTCATAAGTGTACGTTCTTTTGAAATCCGACGTCGCAGGTCTTGTTAGCTGAAGTTATGAATACACAATGGAGTTTAGTTCAAGCGACCCTTTAAAGGGCAAAGTTGACTTTTAGAAGTTAACGTCATTGTGATATGCGGTTAAGGGGTCACAATCAATCCATACTACATATACTAATATTTTAAATGCGAAAATAACTCTGTCTGTCTGTCTGTCTCATTTTCACGCTTAATCTGCTGAACCGATTAAGATGATATTTGATATGGAGATAGTTTGAGACCCTGGGAAGGATATAGGATACTTTTTGTCCCGGAAATCATCCCTTAAGGGGGGTGAAAAGGGCGATCAAAGTTTGTATGGGGAATCATCTCTCAAATAAGGGATATATATATATATATATATATTTTTTAATTTTTATAGTAGGTACTTTTCTATACCTATGTATGTACCTACATATATATAGTTTATTCCATACTAAGCGTGAAACATTAAATATTTAAAACTTGGATAATTTATTTGTTTTATTTACTACCTATGGCTACACCCATATAGGCGTACATATTAGTTTCATATTAATTCCTTGCGGGATCAGAGAGAAGTGAGTGCCATCGCTACGAAGTCTACATATGCCATTTTTATGTTTTTGATTTGTCTCTTGGTTTCGTACTCGGCTGGGTTGCCGGACGCTAATGTGCCCCCTCACATCGACAAAGTCAACACACGTCGCGTGGGGGGGATCATGATTTGCTAACTTCAGAACAGGAATAACTGAAAGTGAAATTATAATAAATTACAAAAGGGTAAACTCCTCTCTGAATCTTAAACGGATGCAAGCTTCTTCCCCAATCATTTTTATTTCTATGCGTCCTTTACAATTAAACTGCGGAATGCTACGATCAAAGACTTTTTGATTAATTATAGTCTTAACTCGAATGACTTGTTCTCAGAGAAGACGGCCTCGTTCGTCATGCAAAGGCGTTTGTGTCGCGACCTCTTTAGTGGGGCGGATGGCTCTTTTATGGCCCACTTATTGTGAGAATAAATAAACAATATAGAGCTGGGTCGCTGCCTTATTTATATAAATCTATATAACTTTAAATAAATTGATTAAGATAGTGGTTATGTCGATTGGGTTCTGTACCGATACTTTATATTAATTGTAAGGATGAGATTCATGTCCAGAATTATTTGTGGTAGTCCATCAATTGACACAGTCTTTGTCTATCAATATCCAATCTGGATTTCATCGGTGCTTCCCAGCGTTGATTGTCGTCAAGCACAAGCCTATCTATTTAAAAAAAATGACACTATCGTTGGTGTATATCTCCGTTCGCGTAGTTCATTTCTATATTACTAGTAATCTAAGTAAGCGAGGGTGAGTCACTTGTGACTTCCCCTCGCTTCGCTCGGGTGTGTCCCTAGGTAGGTTTTATTTTTTTTGAGCTGAACACTAATTCTTTTTCTAAAATAAAAGAAGCCTAAGTTACTCCTTATGAAATCAGCTATCTGCCAGTGAAAGTACCGTCAAAATCAGTTAAGGCGTTTTAGAGTTTAGCCAGAACAAACAGACAGACAAAAATTAAAAAATGGTGTTTTTCTTGTAAGTACCTATCATGTGCATTTAGTAAAAAAAAACTGTTATTTTGACATAAACAGACATTTTAATTTTATTTATCTGTATACATTAGTATAGATTTCTTATATAATATATATATGGATAATATAAAGAATAAATTTTAGTGGGAGAAAGTTTTTTATTAAATATATTTAATAATAAATTTGTGTTTCGAACTTTCTTCACATCTCTATATAAAATATCGTGCAAAATATGAGAGCTCGAGCTAGTCCAGCCTTCAAAGGACCCAAGATCGTTTATCATTTAAAGGCATTTGTGACGGTCTCCTTTAGGGGCAGATGGCTCTTTCATGTCACTCTTATTGTTGAATAAATAAATAACATTAAATATAGGGCAAGTCTGACATGCTTAAATATTATGTCTTCATATCATATATAATAATTTGTATATTTTAAGTTTGTTCATAGATTTTTTTGTATTTGAGAGCTTGTATGTGTTAGAAACTATATCAGTTGTCATAACTTTTGTCTATTTAATTAATCAAACATTTTAAAAAAATAGCTGGAGCGATTAGGATGTAGTTTAACTATAGCGATAAAGACTGTGAAAATATAGCTCAGTTTTTCTTTCATTTAAATTCATATAAGATCTATAAAATATTTCATCTTAGATTCACTTTCAGTGCTAATTTCACACATCTATTGTTTGTGATAATGGACCAATTATACTAGAATGAATAAAAATAAAAGGAATAATATATTTTCACATATTGGTACACGTGAGTGAACGTAAGTGTAGGTTTGTTCCGTAAGAACTTTCACCTAATACGACAGCTGAAACCGCGCTTATCCATCCATACAGATAAATAATATTAAAGTGTTTGTTTGTAATGTCAAAACAGTAGCTTTTTAGTAAATGCATATGAAATTGTATACGGCGCGTATAAGAAAAATCCGACTTTTAAAATTTTTGTCTGTTTGTTCGTTCCGGCTAATCTCTGAAATAGCTGGACCGATTTTAACTGGACTTTAACTGGCAGATAGCTGATATTATAAACAGTAACTTAGACTACTTTACTTTGGAAAAAGAATTAGGGTTCAGATAAAAAAAAAACGTACCTAGGGACGCACCCGAGCGATGCGAGGGCAAGTCTCTAATACTTTATACAAATGTATGAAGAATATTCGCGGATTCAGCTATAGAGTTTCATAGAAGTTCTTACAGAATAAATATGCTGGGCATGAATATAATAGAATTGTAACACAGTATAGTGTGTAAGGAATGAATGGCTGTTGGTATAAAGAAACTTAAATATCTTCACGTTACGTGCAATGTAAAATGTGCCCAGATTTTTAAAGAAATAAAGACGTCAACGTTACGGCTGTATCACGTCGAAATAAGTGTTTATTCACGTTCATGCAGCGTGATAGTAGAGTGAATACTGAGTGAATGGACATAAGCTTACAACTTTCATATGGAAAGGTTTACATGTACATTTGCTTACTGCAATTAGTGATTAATAAATAAATAAATTATTAGTTAGGGTTCTGTACCCAAAGGGTAAAACGGAACTATATGCTAAGACTTCGTTGTCCGTCCGTCTGTCCATCTGTCACTAGGCTGTATTTCATGAACCGTGATAGACAGTTGAAATTTTCAGAGATGATGTATTTCTGTTGCCGCTATAACAACAAATATGAAAAAACAGAATAAAATAAATATTTAAGGGGGCTCCCATACAACAAACGTGATTTTTTTTGCTCGTTTTTGCTTGATATTGATAACGGCAACAGGTACACGCTTGAAGTATTCACAAAATATTAAGTTATGTATTCAATTTAAATACAAGAAATTAAATTAAAACAAAACAAATATTTTGTCCTTCCCAGCTCCTATCCAACAGACATGATTTTTTTGCCGTTTTTATAGATAATGGTATGGAACCCTTTGCGCTCGAGTCCAACTCGCACTTGGCCAGTTTTTTTATTTCTGCTACCGCTAAGATATTTTATTTTGCACAGTGGGCGCAGGTACATATTATACAGGTACCTTGTTCTGTAGTCGGAATCAGTTTTTGACAAGATTATGAATACTAAATTATGTTGACCAATCTGTTTGTTTTTTGCGCAGCAACGATTTAACCGTAATATTTTATATACATCATATAAGGAAGGTACGTAAGGTTATATAAACTACACGTTTTAATACATAGAACAAACATTTAACTGAGAGTTCTTTTCTTATTTATTTTTCAAAATGACAAATACTTCTGACATTACACCCACCACTCAGATCCAATGACATCAAAGCTTAGAAGGGGTTTCTTAGAAATATATTTTATACGTATTTCTAAATCTCATAAAAATAAAAAGCTTTTCTTACTGTAATCGTTACGACATGAGTGGATTGGCACTCCTGATGTAAAGGGACGACGTAGAGTCGGGATCATCTTTACTTTTCAATTTTCCCTCATATTTTGTACCTAATTCGGAAATCCTTTTGTAATTCTATTATCAACTTGGGACTAGCTAATTTTTAAATTTCGTTCAAGTATAGATTGAAATATACAGGATGTTATCTATACTAATATTGTAAATGTGAAAGTTTAGATGGATGTTTGTATGTTTGTTACTCAATCACACTAGAACAGCTGAACGGATCTATATGAAATTTGGCACAAAGATACATTATAATCTGGAATAGGGTACTTTTTATCCCTTAAATTTTTTTATCCCTTTTATCTTTTTAATATATTTGTTTTTGTTCTAAAGTAAAATAAATAAATAACTTACATTATAATAAGTTGTTAGAAAACAAATGCATAAAAGATACTTCATGCACTTTCACTTATTGTTAGTTTTAAGTCGACTGGAAAACTATTTGATAGTTCTATTAATTAAAAATATTATTTCTGTGTGTTTATATATTACAGTAATTGCTGTTTAATTTTAACTTCATGTTACAATTTAATATTAGCTTTGAATTTAGTCATACTTGTAAGAGTTGAGTTTTGTTGGCTGTTTTCAACAGAACTGCTTTCCGAGTCGGCGGTAGCTTCCTCACGGACTGACAGTCTATTTTAATTTAAACTATAGTAGGTGTTTCTATATATGTATATGCTACCATGAAAAATAACCCCTGATATGACTTTAAAAGCATGCGTGAATGTGTAGAATAGGCAGCTCTTGGAATCTAATTAATCTGTTAAAGCAAAACAGTATTGATATCTTCCTAATAATCTTAATATAATTTTTATTATCTGTTTCATATACAACTTAGTCTTCACTTTTAGAACACAGTTTATATAAATAATACATAAATAATTTATAATACATTATCTTGTAGTGCTAAGTAAATTTTTGTGTATGGTCGGTTTTATATCTGAACCACTATTCAAATTCTAAAAAGCCATTTTAGCTAACAGCCTGTATAGTTACTTTGGCAGATGTTTATACATCGAATATTCTTTTGTTACCGGATTCTGTATGGACCGAACGTGGATTTTCGTACAAACACTTAGTCTAGACTCTCGAGATCTTTGAATAAAATATTCTCGAAAATGAATCAGGCGTTCTCGTATAAAGAGTGCTTTGATTTATCTACAACTATAGTTTTCTCTCGTTTCTACCCGACTTTATATTAGTTATTTTTTCATATATTAAAACTTCCTAGTAATAAAATAAAATTAAGGAGTTGAATCACTTCAGCATATGTAGTTAGTACTACTACCTATAATGCATTTTCAACATGATTACTAAATGTCGAAAAATATCGTGAGGAAACCTGCGTGCCTGAGAGAATCTAGCAAGTTTTAAAAAAAAAACATGTGAAGTCCGCCAAGCTGCACCTGACCAGCATAGTGGACTATGGCTTAATCTCTCTTGTATTAGAGAGAGACCCGTGCTTCAGCAGTTAAAAAAGGCTGAGTACGCACGTAAATAAAGTGATTCCAGTAAGTTATTACTCTGTAACATAAAGCTACCTAACATCAATAATACAATGATTGAATGATTTTATAAAAGTTTTAAACAAAAGCAGTCCAATAACGACAATTTCTGACCGACTTCGAAAAGGAGCATTTATTTTGGCTCTTTTTTGCTATTACACGTTTCTTTTAGCGAATATTAAGAAAAAATAAGATAATGTTCCACCTCTCAAAATGGCTTTTTCCAGTTTCTTCTCTAAGAAAGATTTTTTTAGGAAAAAGTTAGTACTATTTGTTTCTTTTCTTTTCTTTTCCTCTCCTCTTATCTTGTAAAATTATATTGTACTGTAAAATATGTTAGTGCATATTGAAGTTGTTCAAATGTAAATTTAAAATGAAAATAAGGTAAAATTCAATTTTCTCAAGTACCTTTCCTAGGAAAGTGTGAACATAGTTAAAATGTTTTGAAAGTTTTATTTAAAACTATACTTTTTAAGATGGTACGAAGGTAAATTAATACTATACTTGAATTGTACATTTGAAAGCAGTGAAAGTATAATATAAAAATGTGATATTTCAATTCAGCTGGGCGTGAAGCTAAGAAACACACTGGGAGGTGGTTGGTTGCTTCTTGTATCTCTGATAGAAGAGTGGAGCGTGGGAGTAACCAGAGAGTTGTTGTGATGTGCTGAGTTCTACATAATCTCGTGTATGTTGTATGTAAGCAGGTTGTATAGTTCCCGTCACGTAAAAATAACGCTAGCCGTTTACCATAGATAAAATTGGTTGTATGTTGAGGCGCGACGGGGGAGTACCTATTATGATTCCACAATAAAACAATTAACACTTATATTATAAAACTAGCGACTCAGCCTCGCTCCGCTCGAGTTCGTCCCCAGTTACGTTTTAACGTTTAGTATAGATTTCTCAGAGATGAGATATTTTTGCACAGTAAAAAATATCCTTTATATTGACCCGAATAACCAGCTATCATCGTATCAAATTTCATCAAAATCTCCCCAGTGATTTTTCCGTGATGCGGTAACAGACAGACAGACCGATAGACAAAAATTCTAAAAACTATAGATTCAGCCTCTGTATCGATAATAATGTTTATTTTAATAAGATTTTCCAAAAAAAAAATTATGTACAGATTCAGCTTAGTTACAATTTTATTTATTATATGTTAGGCAGATAATAACCTAGTACTTTAGGACCCGACTGCACCCGCTACCCCGTGCGCAGACACACTGCCCCTCTACTGTCACTCAGCGTTCTTTTTGCGTGACAGGACTTTATATATGCTAACTTTAAATGGATCGTTCTTCTTTTCTTGCGACAATGATGTGTCCCTCATCTCATTTTGTGTCATATTAGAGTATAGATTATTATATATTCATTGTTTGAATTTACATCCTTATCGCTTTATACCTTTTAATACTAAATAATCTTTAACTTTCTGTAGCCAATAATTTTTTTGCATGTGTTTATTTTTCATTAAATACCGTGACAGAGTAGTAATTCATAATGATGTCCTACCGAAAAGAGACCACTCTGTCACGGTGTTTTCTCGAAAATAGCCACAAAACAAACAACATTACGGGCATGAAAACAAAGATTAAATGAAAATTAAATGCATTTGCAAAAAAATATCTAACTCTGAAAGAAAAATATTGTTACTTAAAAAACTCGAAAAACTGAGAAAAACCAATTCATTGTCGCAAGAAAAGAAGAACGACCCAAATACATTTTCTATCGGTCTGTTCATAATTGTCGGTGATAATTCACGACTCATTAGATGGTTTCCACATGCTCTAATGCGTAGGCGGTATCTTTTGATATACACACACTTATATATATCTTAAATGATTAAAAGATACGTAATAAAAGATAAGTAGTATAAAGCGAGGATTCTCTTTGAGAAAAAATGTTAGAGAAATTTTCAAAAGATTCGTGATTTATATTTATATTTTCCTGGAATTATTTCCTATCATATAATATTTTATTGATGTGCCTTGTATCGTAATAGATATAATTTTCAAAATACGCCTTTGATCAATTATAATATATAGCATTTGTCAAAACTTATAAGATCCACCATCATATCAAGTTATTTATCATATGGTTTTCACATAGTAACAACGTTTTAAATCGGCACGACTATTAATATATATATATATATATATATATATATATATATATATATATATATATATATATATATATTTGTTCAGCAGTTCTGTCGTAAATGTTAACAAACATCCATACATCCATACTCACAAAAGTTTCATATTGATAATATTAGTATAGATTAAAATAGATATTTATAAATACGTACTATGAAATATTATGGAATTCTAAGCTCTGGTATGGAAAATAATAAAAAGTTAATTTAAAATTCACCTGTTTTGAAATAAAGCACGTATTTTTCAAACGACTGAAGCAAGTTGTATTTAACTTTGTTTTAAATTTAAAGTATTTAAGTATATTCCGTATACAAAACACGATTTAATGATATTTTCTTTTATAAATAATATACAAACTGAGAAGAATAAACCACCAAAGTTCCATCATAAAAAGGCTCGTTCCCGGAACCCCGAGTGTACTGTGTTTGTGACACCTCTGACGTTTATAGCTTACATTATAATTTTGTTATTTTTTATAGACCGTGTCGATCACTTTAGTTATAATTTTACTCATTATTAACATAATTCTTTCTTAGATTTTCGCAAATATTTAACATTTTAAATAGAACCATATTTTAAAAATTTTAGACTTGAAATCTAATATATAAAATTCTTGTGTCACAGTGTTTGTAACAAAACTCCTCCGAAACGGCTTGACCGATTCTTATGAAATTTTGGTCATTAGTAGGTCTGAGGATAGGACGTAAATTGTTTTTCATACTCCTAAGTGATAAGGGTAGTTTACCCTAAATTTATAAATATAATAATGGTCCTGCTGGTTCTTTTATTCAGTTCAGCTAAGGACTGAGGCATTTTCTCAATAAACTTGATGGAGATGTAGGATATGCAATAAAATACATTTATTGTAAAAATTTAATAATAAATATTTTTTTTTAAAATATGAATTTAAAAAAATAAACAATATTCGTCTTACCTTGGGCTTATAATATTCAAAGATATAATAAAAGAATTGGATTTCCCGTACCGGGAATCGAACCCGAGCCTCCTGGGTGAAAGCCAGGTATCCTAGCCACTAGACCATACGGGAGTTGGGTTATCGAACAAATAACAATAACATAAGATGATATTAATTAATGATATTTCTATTATGTTGAAAAACCCTCATTTTAAAACCAAGGACGTGTTCTTGCGATTTAAATATTTTTTGATTAATATTTTATTTTGATTATTATTTAACTTAAAATAAAATCGCAAAACATAGTTTTATTGTAAAAAATACGTTAAGAAATCCGGAATCCTTTCAGCGATAAATTAAATAAATAATTTTCACATAAACAAAATATAGGTAATGATCTAATTTTTAATATAATGAACCACCTTAACCTAATTTTTATATATAGAGATTTAATAATTTTTACCAATAAGTTAATACGTTTTTAATATAATGTAATAAATGATTTATAAACCTCCTAATATTTGCATGCTGTATCTGCCTTAAAAGATAATGCATTTAGAATTAAGCTTCACTGTATTTCTTTTTACCCAATATTGTATTAATGTAATTATCACTGGTGGATCTAAAATAAATAAATAAATAAATAAATAAATAGTCTCAAACATTGTCGCCAACATACAAATAAATAAACTTTATAGACTCACTAGCGACTCATCCTCGCTCCGTTCGGGTTCGTCCCTAGTTACGTTTTAACATTTAGTATAGAATTTTCAGAGATGAGATATTTTTCCGCAGTAAAAAGTATCCTATATGTTGACCCGGATAACCAGCTATCATCGTTTTAAATTTCATCAAAATTTGTCCAGTGGTTACAAGTGATGTGTTCCCAGACAGACTGACAGATAGACAAATATTTAAAAAAATTACAGATTCGGCTTCTGGAACGATAATAATGATTATTTCAATAATATTTACAAATAATATTCAAGGGACAGATCCGACTCATTTACAATTTTATTATATGTATAGATATAGATTTAAGATTCTATTAAGATAAAATGCATTATAAAAAGCCATTGAATAAATAATATATATTAAAGTCACTTCTAAGTGAAATTTTGTATTATAATGAGAAATTTCTTAAGACGAAGTTCTGTTAAAATCTAGATTTATTTTTGGTAGCTGCCATTGCATAAAATATTTAGTTTTCATCATAACTTTGGCGAAGTTGCATATTTCTGTACGAAAGTTGTAAAAAGTATGTAAACTTTCTTTCTATTTTAAGACGCAACTTTTAAAGAGTCCAACTCGAGCCGCTAACTTTGGCTTACTTTCCATATTTTCTGAGTGCTCCCTACCTTCCGCCTATTGTACTGGCTTATAAAATATATTTGTTCTCTATTATAATAAAATGTAGACATGTCAATTAAAAATATATTTAGAAGTATGAAATTTAGGTTTAAAATATAGAATGTATATGTATAATGTTGTATAGACGATAGTTTTTTTTGGATTTGAAATTGGTATCAATTTTGATTTTTCTTAAAATAATATTTGATGTGTGCATGCCAGTTATTAAGCAGCTTTCATGATCTTTACATATCGGGCGAACGGCATTATTTAAGAACATTATTGCTTAGGTAATTTTAAAATTAAACCATTTTTAAGGTTTTAGGTTAAGTTATTTTTAATTTTTAAACTTAACTTTATCTTTACGACAGTTAAGGTTATTTTTTTCACTATCTGAATTAGATGAATTGATGCGATACGCGCTTTTATATAAAGCTCTACTTTGTCTTGTAACCACAAGACAAAGTAGAGCTTTACATAAGAGCTTTATATAAAATGGGCAGAACCACGGGTTGAAGTAAGGATCACAGTATTCTGGTGGTAGTCAATCAAATTTTCAAACTAACTAAGAACTTATCTCCCTAACTCTTAATGGAGGCTACCACGCTTGAGTTCACCGCCAGGGGCGCTAGTGTAGAGTGAGGTCTCAAGAACTGCCAAATGCACTGAATGTTAACTGTTTGCGAGCTTTTTATCGCGGATCTTCACTAATCATCTATACATATAATAAAACTGTAGCGGTCGAATGCCTGTACATAGAAAAAATATGCTAAAAACCAAGTCAAGGGGCTGTAAGAAGTGAAATAGAACAAATCCAGATTTTTTGTTACTCTGTTTGTCTATTTGTCTTTTTGTACGGGCTAATCTCTGGGACTGTTAGACCGATTTAAATGAAATTGTGTATGGTGGTACTTTATATCCCCGGTCAACATCTTATATACTTTTCTAATTAACTAAGTAACTTATACAGCTTAGTACACAAAAACTACTGATTGGATTTTAATGAAAATTTACAATAATATAGTTCATACTTCAGAATAACAAACTTTTTATCCCGGAAAAATGTACGCTTCCCGTGGGATAGATTTGTTTTTGTTTGTCTAGAGGCGAGCCCGAGCGAAGCGAAAGTGAGCCGCTAGTTATTCATAATTATTGTAAACATTGTGCCATTCCTGATCAATTATGTCAGACCAGGTACGGATCAATAAATTGCTTTAAAAGAAGAGCTAAGAAAAGGTCAATTTTTTATCTATTAATAATGTAAAACAAAATCCTGATAAACTAGTGCCACACTAACAATTATTTTTATTATTATATTTTTAAGGCCTTGCCGCACTATTATAACAAATACTTTTTAACAGCGATAAGACTTTACTCGCTAGTGGCGCTAACTGGTGCCACCAGAAATGATAGCCTTCATTGATTTTGGGTCCACCCTTTATTATATTATGTTCAATCTTATTTAAACAAGATTATACTTAATTCCATTCACTCGAACAGTTGGTGGAACCGCAGTCCGACAAACCAGAGGGAGATCAGGCGGAGCAGGTTTTATTGGCTCTTCGAGGATCGGGGGATGGGTCCTAATTTCGCTAATAAAATGTTGATCAGATATTATTTAATCAAAACTTAAATCTAGGACGTTGGAATCTGAAATTACGTAGTATTTAGTATTCTATAAATAATTTTAAAATTAAAATGATGTGTTTAGCCCCTGTTAATATTTTAATAGCCGAATAAAAAATATTATGTGTGTGCAAGTAATACTTTTCTTTAACACCTTAAAAATATCTAATTCCCAAAAAATAAGCTAACTACTAGACTATCGTAGACAGATAAATAATAAAATAAAATTGGAAGGTCGCGTCATTAGGTACACGGGTCATGAACTCGTGTACACGTTTAATATCCAAATTGAATTTCACAGTGAAAATGTTTCACAGAGATGAGCCTAGCGTGAAGAACTGCTAGTAATAATTAATTACAATACATAAACGGCTTGTAAATTGTTGTTTAAAATAGAAATACAAACCAATGATTTATAGCTAACGCGTAAAGGTCTTGATGTCAAGTCCTGTGTTTTTTTAGTATGTTAGGTTAGTCCCAACATAATGTATATAATGTATATATATATATATATATATATATATATATATATATATATATGTATATATATATATATATATATATATATATATATATATATATATATATATATATATATATATACACATTATGTTGGGACATTAACACACAGTACCATCTAGTTCCATCGCAAGCTACGATGCGTGTGTTATGGATACCAGATAGTTGATACACTACACATATATGAATTTAAACACATATATTATAAATAGATAGATATAGATATTATAAATATAAACACCCATGACTGGAGTACAAATATTTGTGCTCACAAATGAATGCCCCCAGCGGGACTCGAACCAAGCGACCTCTGGTAAGCAAGTAGGGTCACTACAAACTGAGCCAAACGTGTCGTCAAATATATGGGTTGAGACATCGTGAAATAAGCGTTATAGATTGCATTTTTATGTTTTTTCTAAATTAAAATTATTTTTTAATACTGATTCGTTTATTTTACTTTGTTCAACGTAGAAGCAGTTTGGGGACCATTAGATAATTCTTAAGAAGGAATGTCTTTTCTGAAAACATTTAGGTATTTTCCAATAAGTTGTTCACGTTCTTATTAATTATTTTAATAGAAAACTATTTAATTACTGGAGATTTATTATAAAGAAGAATATTATTCTCACAGCCTTAACGTTAGAAATGCTAAATTAAAAAAGACAAAATCCTGTCTTTAGAACAACATTGAATTATTTACTTATAAAGAGAAAAAATAAATGTTTTTTGTTTGTAATGGATAGATTATCCGCTGAATCAATTTAGATGAAATTTGGTTAGAAGATAGTGTGAGACCCTGGGAAGGACATAGGAGGTTTATTCCGGAAATCATCCCTTAAGAGGTTGAAAGTTTGTACGGTAAATCAATCATTTCTGAAGTAAGATATATAAAACTTATCATATCTATATAAATATATATTATATACTAATGTATAGTCTCTCTATTCCTTTCTAACCATTAAAAATAACTAGAGACGAACTCGAGCGAAGCGGGGCTAAGTCGCTAGTGTTGATATAATATAGTACATAGAGATATTCATAATGAATGAGCCGAATGAAAATTACTACACTAAATATTAAGCAGTAACATATATGAATATCAAAGGGTAATAGGTTAATATATGGTCTTTAATCTAAAATTCATTAGTTTTAGCCCTTCGTAATTGGATCCGGAGTAGACTTAGAGCTCCAAAATCTTAATTGTCTCGTCTTATTACAGCACACATACTAAGATAAGCTTTCATACCGTTCCATTGGGCTTTAGAGATATTTGTTAAGAAATTTAAGATGGTTTTTGATTTTGAAATCACAGCCTTTTTTAGGTAGAAGGAAGCTTGCTTATGCTACCTAATTCTAAGTACTTCCTCACGCTGTTGCGGCTGGATATATTTGGACGAAATTTAATTCATGACTAAGCTGGAAACATGGTGAGGAAACCTGCATGTCTGAGAGAACCTAGCAATTTTTAATTTTTTTATGAGATTCAGTGACAAACGAGCAGACAGACCACCTGATGGAAAGCAATACCTGTCGCCCATAACACTTACAGTTCATGCACTTAGGTTTTAGGTAAAAAAAATACAGAACCGCCGGTAAATTATCACTGTGAGGACTAAGATAATATGCCTCTTGCCTGTAATTGTGCTGGCTACTTTATCCTTCAAACCGGAAAATCACAATGCAATCGTTGTTGCTTGGCGGCAGAAATAGATAAGGGAGTGGTACCCATCCAGTCGGACTCTTCAGGCTTGACAGAGTCCTACCACCGGTGAAAATTTTCGAAAAACATGTGAAGTTCGCCAATTTGCACTTGGACAGCGTGGTGGACTATGGCCTGATTCCCCTCGTATTGAAGTGAGGCCCGTGTCCAGCAGTGGGACGTTAAGAAGGATTGAATACACTACAACATTTATTTAAAACTTAAAAAAACTATTTTGGTAATAATTTAATTTTAATATTATCCTACTTATGAACTAACTAATTATGGTGAACAATTCACCATTCTTCTGAATTTTAAATTTAAATTCTACAGAAATAACACACTTCTTAATGCTTTTGTACATTTTAAATAAGTCAACGTAAAGACTATTTTTCTTTAATAATTATTTACATGTATTATCTACAGACCAGATATTGTATGCTGGACAGCTCGAGCTCAGTCCTCTGCGCTTAATTGTCGATCGATGGGATCATTAGCTTGAAACCTCATTTACTTATTCATGAAAGTTCTCCAATTGTAATACATATGTATATTATATCGAATTTCGTTAAATTCTTCCTATATATATTATACTATCAAAACCAGTGGCTTCGCTCGCGCTAAAACCACAACAAATAAACTTTAAAAAGGTACGTTTCATACAAATTTTCATCCATTATTTTATCTCCTTATGGGATGAATTTCAAAAAACGCTAAAACATGTATTTATTTAATTGTATTGAAGCATTAATACCAGGTTTCAAGAAATTCTGACCATAAATATTTTTTGGGTTGTGTTATAACGTGTACTCCCGTGGGAATGAGATGATCTCCCGCGGTAAAAAGTATCCTATATGTTGACCCGGATATCCAGCTATCATATACCAAATTTTATCAAAATTCCTCCAGTGGTTTTTCTGTGATGCGGTAACAGACAGACAGACAAAAAATCTAAAAACTATAGATTCGGTCTCTGTGTCGATAATAAAGTCTTTTTCAATAGGATTTTCCAAAAAATATTCGACTCAGAATTTTATTATATGTATATATATAGATAGAAAGATAATATTATAGAAGTTGAATGTTGTTGAATGATTGATTCAAATTTTACGATATTTATGGTGTAATGAAGTCCATTGTAAAAATGTATCCTAGAGGTTAAGTGACACAATCACTGACAGATACACAAAGGATATAATCTAGAGATAGATTGATTAATTAGTAAACCTTTAAGAATGTTTTAGTGCTTGTTAATTTCCCTCGGTTTAATATGCAAACGTTCAACGTACTTGTACCATTAAGCTCTCTAACCAAGAATTTTGCATGCAATTTGATTAAGAAACAAATTTAGATACTTAGATCTTTGAAGCGTAAAACACAAACTATGTTACACTATATTCATTACAAAGTGAATTTTGTATTATTCTGAATACTACGGACAGGCCTGGGTTAGATCCTGTACGAATTCGAATATACAACTTAATCTAATATATTTAAACGAGCATTTCTTATATATTTATTTATATATTTATTTATTTATATCGGCGATCTCGGATACGGTTCTACCGATTTCGCTGAACTTTGGTATGTGGGGGTTTTCGGAGGCGAAAAATCTATCTAGATTAGTCTCATATCTCGGAAAACGCGTGTTTACGAGTTTTCATGCGCTTTTCTTTTGCATTATTCCACGCAGAATATGGTCGATAATTTCTTACACTCCGACGTAAGCATTGTGGTCAATTGACAAAGGTGCAATATTAAGAATCACAGGTGACCGCGTTCGAATCTCGATCGGATACAAAGGTTTTACTTTTGTTTTTTTTGTATTTACTCAAGCTTTTAGTTTTTTTTATCTAAAAAATACGATAAAACGAAAAAGAACTCCGCGCGAAGCTCGGTCGCCCAGGTACTAAAACTAAAGAAAGAAAAATATTTGAGAATGATTTATATTCTGATTTCAAAAGAATTTTCTCGTTACCAAAAAGTGCATACAATGTATTCTAAAATTAAATTTTTGTTTTACTGATTGAAAAGATAGCCATATATGCTATTTAATCAAATTCTAAGTATGCCGAATTTGTACCTTAAATATTTTTTGGAAAATCTTATTGAAATAGACATTATTATCGATGCAGAGGCCGAATCCACAGAATTGATGAAAGATAGTAGAATGGTAATCACGCGTAATTTGTATGGGAACCACTGTCGCCACTCATCCCTTCCTTCCTTCCTTTCTACACGCGCAAGTCAAATAAATACAAGCATTCGCACACCAGTGTTGCCAGAGTGATTTGGTCGAAAGTTACGTTGGCATCCATGAAAAGTTACATTTTTAAACTAAAACTTACGTAGTGGTAATTTTTAACCGACTTCCAAAAAAAAAAAAAAAGGAACTTCTGAATTCGACCGTATATATATATATATTTTTATATGTTTGTTCGCGGATTTTTTCATCCTTTATTAACCGATTTTGTCATGGCGCGTTTCATTCAAAGCCATCTCTGAGTATGATATGGAATGAAATAGTAAATACTTTTAACTTTTTAGACGCGCCAGTTCCAAATACGTTCAATTTGGATGCGTTCGTAAACTGTTTGCAATAAAAATCTAGTATTACAAATCTCATTCTCAAAAGTTACGAAAATTGCCTTAAATATAAAAATTACTTACATGTTACGCGAGGGGGTCAAAAGTTACGAAAAATGTAAGAAATGTAACCATCTGGCAACGCTGTCGCACACATACGCAACCTTTAACGCAGCCCTGTAATTGGTCAACACATAGATAATTAGTGTTGCGTCTGTGTTGTGTAAAATAAATAAAATGACTAGTGGTTGAAAATAAAAAATGCTAACGATATTTTTGTCGATAATTTATGTCAGTGTATTAAAATAAATTTTATATAATATTTGTTATTTTACAGTTATTAAAAACACATTTTATAAACGAATTAGATTAGTTCAATTTAAAAATAAAATAAAACAATGTTTAACTTATAATAAATGTATTTTTAATGTTACATACGTGGTAAGTGAATTCTTAAGTTAGTTCTCTTTATCACACTCATTTTACATGACAAAATATTTTTTTCTTATTTCTAAAATAAACCTGTATATAAACTTTAAATTTGCCATAGAAAGCATTCAATCACATTATTATACAAAAATCATTGCCTTATCGATTATTTTGTCTTACAACAAAAGCCATCACTATTATAATATACAAAAGTGAATCATCGCAAAGCAAGCAATGAAAAGTGTGGGTTTCGCAGAGAACGCTATCCATTGCAGACAACGATCGCGCGTTGCTTTGATTATGCGCATGCATAGCGAGCAATGTATATTGTTTGTTTTAGCTTATTACAATAGTATCGTTTGTTTTGAATTTTGTAATCGTTGCTACATTTTTGAAATTAAAGAGATATTCATTATTATTTTTGACTTACCGATGAAAAGATATACCTCCTCGATCGATACTCGAAGTTTGACTTTTTGTCTTGCAAGTAATAATAGCACAACACGGCATTATAACACTATTTATCGCAGCTCCGTACCCGACGCACTCTAAACACGAACTACAAGCGGTGCACGCATGAATCGGTTCAAGTATGGTTGTTTAACCATAGTTGCGGCGACGCTGTCACGCCCACATTACCCTTCCAGCCTTTTTTACCTATTCCGTGGCCGAATCTATAGTTTTTAGAATTTTTGTTTGTCTATTTGTCTGTGATCGCATCACGGAAAACCACTGGGCAGATTTTGATGAAATTTGGTATCTCTCTCTTTCATATCTCATTTCTGAGAAATCTATACTAAACGTTAAAACTTAAGTAGGGACGAACCCGAGCGGAGCGTGGGTGAGTTGCTAGTGGTACATATATATAATATTTAAAAACTATTTTTTTTTAATTTTTCTGATCAAAGCCATTTACTGTCCATTAAGCAAATAAAAATAATCGCAAAACATAATATGTTATTATATAATTATATTTTTAACCACCAATATAAAAAAATATAGAGCATTGTTTGCAAACCATAAAGCAACATTTGTATTTTTAACCAACTTCAAAAAGGAGGAGGTTCTCAATTTGATTGGTTTTTCTATGTATGTACACCGATTACGCTCAGATTTATGATCTGATTTACATGATTCTTCTTTAGTTTGATGCGGAATAGTTGCCACTTGGTCACATAAAAATTTAACATAGTTTGGCCCAGTAGTTTTCATTTTGTTTGATTTGACAAGCCCAATACGTTAGAATCGGATTTTAGAGTAAGAATTTTTAGTAATACTTATAAAAGCGAATTTTAGTTTGTTAGTCACATTAAAATTACAGGCAAGAGGCATATCATCCTAGTCCTCACAGTGACAACGCCCCTATGGTTCTGCATTTTTGTTACTTAAAACCTAAGTGCATGAACCGTAGTTGTTATGGGCGACAGGTACTGCTTTCCATCAGGTGGTATGTCTGCTCGTTTGTCACTGAATCGCATAAAAAAAAAAAGTTTGTCAGTCTTCATACTGTGCTTCTATTATGTATACACTAAAAAAAGAGAAAAATAAAAACTTTTTAAGAAAAAAGTTCGTTTATTGAATTAATGTTTGATATTTTGTCGTTATTAGCATAATCTTTTTCACGACTTTTGCGTGGTAAAGAAGTTTGTAGGAAACTCAAAAGGCTACAACTAAGTTTTTAAGTGTCATAATACTTTCTTAGATTTAAATAAAACTTTGATATTTTTTATTTATTTATTTATGAAAAGATAGCTTAATATGGTTATTGTCACTTTATCAATTTGATACTGTGAAATTAATGATTGAATAATAACGAGATTTTTAGCACAAAATGGAAGATTCTATTTTCTGTATATCCTGTTAAAATAAAAGTACATGTAATTTTGTAATATCAAATTACTACATAATATCTATACATATAATAAAAAAATTATTATCGATACAGAGACTGAATCTATAGTTTTTAGAATTTTTGTCTGTCTGCCTGTCTGTTAATCAGAGAAAAACCACTGGACGGATTTTGATGAAATTCGGTATGATGATAGCTGGATATCCGGGTCAACATATAGGACACTTGCTACTGCGGAAAAATATCTCATCTCTGAGAAATCTATACTAAACGTTAAAACGTAAGTCGGGACGATCCCGAGCGGAGCGTGGGTGAGTTGCTAGTGGTATATATAATATTTAAAAACTAAAATTTCTTAAAACTTGGTATTAATGCTCTCCAATGCAATTAAATAAATACGTGTTTTAGCGTTTTTTGTAATTCATCCCATAAGGAGATAAAATAAGGGATGAAAATTTGTATGAAACCTACCTTTTTAAAGTTTTTTTGTTGTAGTTTTAGCGCGAGCGAAGCCGCGGGTTTTGCTAGTTACTTATATAATTTTGCAAAAGGGAACGTCAAGCGTTGAAACTTTAAACCAAAAATATTAAATGTGGATAATTATTTCAACAGTCTGTGCCCGAAGTTTGTATCACGCCGAAAATTGAAAATCTACTTACATTATTAATTATTGATCATTATAGCTATTACCAAAAGGTTGAGATTCCGGTGAACTCATAATGCCCGTAATTTGGCGCTATGTTGTTGTATTGGATTTTTACTTTAAAATATTGACAAATAATTATATACATAGCTGTTAATAAGTGCTTATAAAAATAGTTAAATCTATAAATACAATAAAATTCTAACTGAGTTGAATCTGTACATAAACTATTTTTTTGGAAAATCTTATTTAAATAGTCATTATTATTGATACAGAGGTCGAATCTATAGTTTTTTAAATTTTTGGTTGTCTGTCTGTCTGGGAACGCATCACGAGAAAACTACTGGACAGATTTTGATGAAATTTAGTATGATGATAGCTGGGTATCCGGGCCAAAATATCTCATATCTGAGTAATCTATACTAACCGTTAAATCTAGCGAAGAACGAACTCGAGCTAAGCGAGGGTGAGTCGCTAGTTAAAGTTATAATCAGGAACCTTCGACCCTGTCACAGAGCTTATCACGGTCGGTAAGCTCGGTCGGTGGTTGGCAAGCGGCTCTCAAACTTTTATACTAGAGAGACGACTACTACTACTAATACTACCCTTGTGAAGTGTGTCTTCGAAATAGAGTAACTATATTATAAGAAAACTTTTTATTAAACTTATAAATAAAGTTTAAGTATGTGTCAAAATTAATCTTGGTTCTGAATCTCCTATAGTCCGCATGCGTTCGCAATACAATATTATTTTTTAAGGATTTACCGAAATTAAGATATTTTTCATGGTTCTTTCAATGTATTTAAGCATAAACTGTAGGAATATTATTTTTCCTAAACTCTGATTTAAATATATAATTTTTTATACAATTGTTAATTAACTAAAATCGTTTTTTTTACTTTATTATATTTAAAATTGTTATTTTTAAATCTTGTTAATTTTGTATTTTTTATCAACTACTATAATAACTCCTTACTTTAATATGTAATTAATATTATTATTATTAATGCTATGTACACTTGTAATTGATATATATGTCTGTTTGTCTGTTTTTTTTTTCTTAAATTATTGTATTGAATGGTTTTAACATGTGCATTGTAAGTGTGCTTAATAATTAATGAATAAATAAATATAGTATGCAAAATCAATAGTACATATTGAGCTCATATGAACGGTAACATAAGATGGTACACTGTAACTGTTTGTCTGTTTCTGAAATGCTCCGGAACGGCTGAAACCATCTTAACAGGTATATATAAATTTTTTTACTATTAGATTACATCCACAGGCTTTAATTGCCCGTCCCCTTTTTATAACATTAACAAAAAAAAATATGTAAAAATTTTACTTAGATCTAGCGGTACTCAAGGCTATAGATTGAGGGACGTGGTCCGACACTGACTGTGACACCGACAATTAATTAACATGCAATTTCTTTTTTTGACATGTTATTGTTATTATCATAATATTGGTATGTAATTTTAATTTGCTTATATGAACTATATATGTATGTATGTATACGATTTAATAAGACTCACTATGGTAGATATCGGTTCGAAGTGACAAAGGCTGATTTTTTTTTCTGGATAAATACAGGGTTTTCGAGGAAAATTTCGATTTTTGCATTCTAACTATAGATTTATGTAGAAATGGGTTTTTTTGTCAAGAGTTAAGGCAGAGCGGGGGTGCATCTTGCGAGGAAGCTATCACCGGATTGATATGCGTTTTATATTATGTCGCATGCCTATTTACTTCTTGTCTGAGAACGTTGATTGGAAATCGAACTGACGATCTTTCAATTTATGTGGCAAAAGTGACATTTAATATGTTACTAAGCTCAAGTCAGTGCTTCGAATCCATAATATTTAAGTAGTCAATTATAGTACCGTAACAGACCACGTAAGTCGAGTAGGTAGATTTAAATTTGAGTATATAGAACCAGTTTAGTTTTGTTAAAATATCTTAAATATACATAACGTTTGCAATGTTGCAGCTAAATTGTAAGGCTTGTTGCGGCAGGAGCTGACTGCGGAGCGAATTTAAATTACTCCAAAAACTCCTCCCCGCGGTATTCCAGTTAATTTGTGATGTATCAAAATTTTAAGCTACAGGCATTTTATCTATACGTTTGTACATTATATTATATCTAGTGATGGCCCCGTGGTTGAAAATCAACCATAATTTATCAAGTTTGATCGATATTAAGGTTCTTTAATCAATGCTATATCGATACCCTTTAAGACATAGATTTAGAGCTTTGCATGTAGAGACAAACAAACTTTTCATCTTTATATTATGTAAGTACTCGTATAATATTGATGAAAGTTATCTAATATCATGCTACATCTTTTAGCGGTGAAGTAATTATATATAAATAAAATACGCGAGGAGATTCGCGGGTAAAAGAAAGTCAATAAATTTTGGTTTTCGGTAGTCCTTCTCTATATAAACTTTAACTATGCCAAAGCTCATCCTCCTCCGTACATGCAATATGCTTAAAAAGGGGTCTAAAATTTTTGCTTCGCTTCGCTACGCGAGACAAAAAATATATAACTTAATAAATTATGGTTGATTTTCAACCAGGCGGCGATCACTAGTGTAAATAAATACATATATTACAGATGGGTTGTCTAGTAAAATTATCTATATTGTCACAATCTATGGGTCCTGGGATCGGAAATTAAAGTACGTTTTTTGCACTATACGTAGATATTTTATTTACCTTTGGTTCACAAGAGTCAATTATAGCGGTTCACAAACACAAATACACAGCTTTTGCTTAACTTTGTCTCCGAGCACTATTTTCCACCGCTATTTACACTTGCACTATGACTTCACTTTCTTTTCTTATCTTCGAAATTCAACTGATCTCTCGACACACTGCCGGCCTTTTTATATACACAAAGAACATTCTAGTATTCGGAAATTCATTTTTTTTTAGTAAATTCAATTTTTTTAAAAAAAAAGTTTTTTCTTCTCTCACTCACGGTAATTTACGTTTAACTGTTTTTGTCGTTATATTAGAATGAATCTACCGGTGGTAGGACTCTGTCAAGCCTGAGGAGTCCAACTGGATGGGTACCACCCCCTTATCTATTTCTGCCGCCAAGCAACAATGATTGCATTGTTGTGTTCCGGTTTGAAGGATAAGGTAGCCAGCGCAATTACAGGCAAGAGGCATATCATCTTAGTCCTCACAGTGACAACGCACCTGTGGTTCTGCATTTTTGTTACTTAAAACCTAAGTGCATGAACTGTAGGTGTTATGGGCGACAGGTACTGCTTTCCATCAGGTGGTCTGGCTGCTCGTTTGTCACTGAATCACATAAAAAAAAAATGTACTAAGCATGCTTAAGACGTACTATTTGTAATTATTATTTATGGTGTAAATACGCTACACTTTTCCACTACGTGACGATATTTTGGTGGTGTGCTTATTAATAATAATGAACTTTTTTTATGTCCCACACACTTACTATTAGCTGCCATCTTTCCCATGAGCAAAACTACTCTTTCATGCATCTTCATTGTTCTAATTTTTAAATTATAAATCTCGATTCATAACTTATTTTTGGCAAGCAACCTAAGTTTTGCATTGTTATTTTAATTAGAGTCTGGTTTATTTAATAAGAAAACATGTTTTTATTTTCATTTGGCATATTTTGTAGATTGCTACAGCCGTATTAGTATTTATATCTTGACGACACGTTTGGCTCAGTTTGTAGTGACTCTGCTTGCTGTACCAGCGGTCGCGGGTTCGAGTCTCGCTGGTGGCATTTGTGTGGTGAGCACGAATGTTTGTATTCCAGTCATAGGTGTTTATATTTATAATATGTATTTTTAGGACGTTGTGGAAAATAATAAAAAAAAAGAACAAAATTCACGAAAACAGTCTTTTATGTTTACTTAAATTAACACTTATCACAATTTACTACTAAAATTACCAATCACTAATAAAATTAAAATTAATAAACTAATTTTACAATAGAAACGAAAAAGGAAACAATCAACTACCAAATAATTCAAAAACACGAATACCGTTAAATTAATTATCGACAGTAATAACGTAACGACCACAGTGAACCGTCTCGTCCGAGCGCCGACCGACAAAAAGGCTGAGGGCCGCCGTTCAACGCTATTTATGCACACTGTGACGTCACGGAACTAGTTGTAGTAAGAGAAAAAAATAAATTAGGTTGATAGATCCTGATACGGCCTCTCCTGACTGTGTCCGTCCGCGGGCACTTCTTCGCTGACAAGGTCCTCTTCTAGACTTATTGGAGGCTGGGTTGAAGGTCCGGCCTCTGCAAAATCATCACCCTGCTCGTCATCACCTGGAACCGCAACAATTTTTTTTACATTATTTCTTTGTTCTCTTTGTCGATTTGCCTATTCAAACATTCATCTCACTTTCAAGGCCCTCATTCATTAAGTAATTTAAAGCAAACATTTCACAGCCATAACTTTATTATTGTGTCATTCATCGTCTTATACTCATCACGCTGTACGATCGTACTATGACCCCTACATATCAATTAACACATCTTAATGTGTCATTTGATATGCCTGCCAGCCAAATGTACCACGGCACATTTGTGAATGTGTGGACAACTATACCGCAGCAAGTGTCGCACCACATTCCCTGTACTCGCCCCGCAGTTCGAGCCCAGTATTACCTGCCAGTCAAATGTACCACGGCACATTTGTGAATGTGTGGACAACTATACCGCAGCAAGTGTCGCACCACATTCCCTGTACTCGCCCCGCAGTTCGAGCCCAGTATTATCGGATACCGCAGCACCGACACCTGGGATGTGACGCCTAAGCGCACACCCAGTATTACCTCCACAAGTACGGGAGTCTTATCGAGACAATTACTTCTCTCTCATGTACAGCTGCACATTCATCGCACCAGTGAGTTTAGTCACCGATGCTTGTTTTCGTAACTGAAACATAAAGTAAAACGATTACTCACATTCAAAGAAAAATGCACACGTATCCGGGCACCATTCTCCCTTCCAGGGAACCATATATTGGGCTGCTGCCTGTGTTGTTTTCCCCCGAGCACCAGTCAACAATTTTAGCTCGTATCGGTCGCTTGGCAAAACTTTGGTCACTACATAGGGCCCTCTCATACCAGAGTCCAACTTGCCCGTGCTCTGGGAATACTTTATCACAAACACCAGGTCTTGAAGCTTGAAAACCCTTGGAGATTTTCGGTGCCGGTTCACGCGGGAGTCATGCTCCGTTTGATTATTTCTTAGCATCTCACTGGCTCGACTTCTGCATAACTCACGCAGCGCCTGACGATTAGGGTGAGCATCTTCAACTGCGACGTCTCGAACCAGGACACGCAGTGCAGGAGTGGTTGCATCAGTACCAATCAATAAATTTAAAGCAGAATATTTAGTAGTTTTTTGCTTCGTTATATTTAAGACTAACTGAAGTTTCCATAAATAATCAGACCAACAAAGTTTTTTATTGCTAACTTCTATGCGAATCATATTAAGGACAGTACGTATATAACGTTCTGCCTGGCCATTTGCGTGGTGCATCTCTGGCGTGATGTAATGCACCTCGCAGCCCATGTCATTAATCGAATTTACAAAACTAGAAGCTTCGAACATACGTCCGCGATCACAAATTAATAATTTTGGAACACCAAACAAAGCAATTGCATTGTTAAAAACACGCTTCAAATCATCTGCATCTTGTCTGTACATTGGATAAAGCAAAGTGAATTTCGAAAAAGAATCAACAATGACAAGGACGAATTTATAGCCATTAGATTCCGGTAAAGGACCTAAGGCATCGACATGAATCGTATTAAAAGGAATGTCCGGCTTTACCCATGACGTAATTGGTTGTAGAGGAGCTCTAGGGACTCGTTTTTTGGATATGCAAGCAAGACAGTGAGACACGTACTTATTTACAAAATTTCTAATTCCGGGGAACCAAAAATGTTTTAAAATCAAATGTAATGTCTTTTCGGCTCCGATATGTTCATGCTCATCATGGAAAATCCTTAAAAGGCTCAGTCTATGACCTTTTGGAATATAGCACAAAAGGCGAGGTCTTTCTCCGACGGGGGTATAACGAGAGTAAAGTAAATCATTTTGACAGACATACCTCTGAGGATCCAAATCACCATCCTTTAGCTTCTGGATTAATTCTTGCGTCTCGTTATCTGCATTCTGAGCGATTTGGGCCCAATTGCGTGGTCTGTCAACATGATTCACTTGCGCTGCTGGTGGATTCCTGCTCAAATAGTCAGCATGCTGCATCAGAACACCTTTTCTATATTCAATAGTAAAATTATAGTCCTGTAAATAAATCCACCAGCGCGCTACTCTGGGTAGTAAGTCCTTTTTTTGTTCTGTAGCCTTTAAAGCGTTGCAATCAGTGATAATCTTAAATTCAATACCAATGAGGTAGTGTCTTAAATATTGCAACGCCTTAACGACCGCCAACGTTTCTAATTCATACGAGTGATATCTACACTCGGCCCCCTGAGTAGTTTTGCTGAAGTATGTAACTACGCGCTTCTTACCACCACAGTGAGTTTGGAGCAGCACAGCTCCATACCCTACGCTACTTGCATCCGTGTGCAGTTCCGTGGGCAAGGCCGCGTCAAAAATTGCAAGTACAGGTTCAGTGGTTAATTTTTCGATAACATATTGACGGGCAGATTCTTGTTCTGGTCCCCATTCAAATTTAACATTTTTCTTTAACAAATGAGATATACTTGCAGTCCTCGACGCGTAGCCCTCAATGTACCGACGGAAGTACCCTGCTAACCCTAGGAATTGACGTATTTGTTTTACGTTCACTGGTATTGGTGAATTTATTAAAGCTGCCACTTTACTCGGACTCGGCCTAACCTGACCATGAGAAATCACACGCCCAAGGTATTCCACTTGTTGTGTCAGAAATGAGCACTTTCGAAGATTGATTGAGAATCCAGCATCAGTCAATGTTTTTAAAACCTCACGTAGCAATGTAATCCCTTCCGTAACAGTCTCGCTCATCAATAGCACGTCATCGACATAGACTAGTACATTACCGGCTTCAATCAATCTTCGAAGAGTAGTGTTGATTATTCTCTGATAGACCGTCGGAGAATTACATAGACCGAACGGCATCTTCACGTACTCGTAATGACCTTCCGGGGTCACGAACCCAGTTTTATGTATGGAGGCCTCGTGAATCGGTATTTGATGAAAACCGGAAGCCATGTCTAAGCAGGTGAAGAATTGAGAAGATCTTAGTCGGTCTATGTGGTCCTCAATGAGAGGCAGAGGATATCTGTCTTTTATCGTGATTTTATTTAAAGCTCGGAAATCAACACATAACCTATTTGAACCTTCTTTCTTTTTAACCGATAATATCGGACTGGCATATTCAGATTCTGATTCCCTAATTATCCCTTTGTCTAATAAATCTTTAATGATTTCTCTAACTTTGACCTTTTCTTGATAGGATAGACGGTATGGGTGATATACTACAGGCGTATCGCTAGTGAGGTTTATGTGCATCTGTCCCGTGGTTACTGTGGTGGTAGCAGTACCGGATATAAGGAAAGTGGAAAACTCATTAATTACCGTCATTAGAGCAGTGAGGTCATCCCCCTGAAGTGGTGTGTTAACGTTACTAGCTAAAACTTTCTCAACCGAGTTAATCTTTAAAACACTATTGGGACTATGAGTCAAATATTGTTTATCTTTAGTCCGATAATAAGTTATGCCGTCTCTGTTTAACACATCTGTGCCGATAATTATGGGAGTACTCATGCAGGAAGCGGGTACAATCACCAAATCAACGTCAAGAGAAATGTTTTCAAATTCAACAGTCAAAGTGACATACTCGCGACAAGTTATCTCTTTATTACCTACACCTTTAATATGGCACTCGGTGAACTTACGCTGACAGGAAAACAACTTAATAATATTTGCCGCTATCAAAGAAATGTTTAACGCCCCACTATCTATTAAGACATCCACGGGGATGCCCTGAATGACCGCTGTGACAACATCGTTGTTCCTAGTGTCTCTACATGTCTCCTTGCATAAGTTCACCTTCCTATTCTGGTTATTACTACGAGCTTCAGCACGCTCTTTAAAGAAACAGTCGCTTTCCTTATGTCCTATTTTTTTACAGTAGGTACAAGTTGGTACGGTTGACGGTTTAATCGCATTTCCCGACTGTCTAGAATTGTTCGGCGTATCCGGTTTCTTTAAACAAGTGTAGCTTTTATGTCCAGTCCGACCACACGTGTGACATTTCAGAAGCGGCTTGCCCACTTTATTCGATTTCATAAAATGTGAGGGTAGACGAGAATCGAATCTCGGTCGAGCAGGCTTAATATAAATGGCTAAAAATGAAACTAAATTTTCAGCAGATAGCTCAGCGTTTGCGGCCGCTGCTCGCACCTGCGGGTCCACTATTCCTCGAATAATAATTTGTACCATGAGATCGTTACTCAGCCCTTTAACAATTCGTAACCGCAGTAACGAACGTCGGGCGTATTCGGCATACGTCGAATATTTATCTGAAGTGGTATTCATGACTTCATACAAAATATTCGCGTAGTCTAACTTGCGCGGGCATAACGGGGTGAATTCTACCTTAAAATTGGACCATGACCGATCGTTGGTAACCCATTCACTGAGCCAGGTTTTGGCATCACCTTTCAGGCAATTAGAAACCCTCGAAAGACACTCAGTATCGCTCCAACCGTTTGCGACCTTAGCTCGTTCGACCTCTTCGCACCATACCGCGATGTCATTAATTAATGGGTCAAAATTTGATACGTAATAGTTATGAGATTTGTTCCTCATCGCATTTCCCAAAAGTTCAACTAATGTACTACTCACGGAGGGCACACTCGAGTTTTGTTGAGTGTTGTTTTGTGGGTCTGAATACTCAGGACGCAATGACCTTCGCGACTCGTCGAGCGAACTTCCCTCAATAGCGTTAAGACGTGAAATTATTGAACTCAAAGTTTCTTTTACCGAAAAACTGCGACCTGAATGTGACCTCCGTGACCGTGAACGCGAGTTCCGTAAACGCGAACGCGAGTTCCGTGAACGCGAACGCGAGTTCCGTGAACGCGAACGCGAGCTCTGTGAACGCGAGCGGGTGCGGTTTCGTTTATGACGTCGAAATTGTTCTCGAGAAGAGCGTTTAGGTATTTCAGGAGTATATCCACGAGAACGAGCTCGTTCGGGTGAACAGTTCCGAGGCCTAGCTCGCGATTTTTCAGGTGTACGATGCCTAGAGCGACTACGCGATCGTTCACGTGACCCATCATGTTTTCGAGATCGTTCAACGCGACGCTTACGATTTCGATCACGATATCCTTCCGAAGATTTACTACGCGACCGCGAGATTCGAGGCATTGTATCTGGTAGCTAACTGTTTCCTTTCTAAGAGTTGTGGGAGCGAGCCAATCCCGCTTCTGATTTTAGGACGTTGTGGAAAATAATAAAAAAAAAGAACAAAATTCACGAAAACAGTCTTTTATGTTTACTTAAATTAACACTTATCACAATTTACTACTAAAATTACCAATCACTAATAAAATTAAAATTAATAAACTAATTTTACAATAGAAACGAAAAAGGAAACAATCAACTACCAAATAATTCAAAAACACGAATACCGTTAAATTAATTATCGACAGTAATAACGTAACGACCACAGTGAACCGTCTCGTCCGAGCGCCGACCGACAAAAAGGCTGAGGGCCGCCGTTCAACGCTATTTATGCACACTGTGACGTCACGGAACTAGTTGTAGTAAGAGAAAAAAATAAATTAGGTTGATAGATCCTGATAGTATGTATTTAAAGTTATATATGTGTAGTGTATCAGCTATCTGGTTATCCATAACACAGGCCTCGTAGCTTAACATGGAACTAGATGGTGCTGTGAGTTTAATGTCCCAACATATTTATTATTATTTATTATAGCATTTTTATTACAAAATAATTCATACATATATGGCATATTATTTAAATCCTATCGCAGTATTAAATTGTCGCCCAGAAGCAGTTTCATCCAGATTTAAAACAAACAAGTAAACTCAATAACCCACGGTTTGCACTGAATACTCTCGTTTATGAAATACGTGGAACACAATTGGTAGCAATCAGAATTTGTTGATATAAATTATTTACAAGAATAATATGTTCTTTATCACTACATAGTATAAAACGAAGTCGTTTTCCGCTGTCTGTCTGTCCCTATGTATGCTTAGATCTTTAAAACTACACAACGAATTTTGATGCAGTTTTTTAATAGATACAGTGATTCAAGAAGAAGGTTTTTATGTATAATACATGCATAATATACTAATGTGATGTCGTAAATAAACACATTTTTTGCTCTTACATTGCAAACGCTGGCTGAACCCTAAGAGATATATCAAAATAATGTACTACAGTATTGCACACCTTAAAAAGGTCTACAAAAAAGTTCGCGATGGCATATATCTATGTCTTAGAGATAACATACTATATCCATTTCACTATATCCAAGTGAGGTACGAACCCGAGCGAAGCGAGGGTAAGTCGCTATTTTTTTCATAATTTGTACAAAATATTATGTATTTGCTGTTGTACTTTCAAGTATTTCTTTCTTAAAGAAAGGAAGTTTTTTATTCGAAATAAAAATAAAAGACTTGTATTTCTTCCATTAAATTAAATATTTACATCGAGTTTTAGTGTTAGTGCTGTTTATTAGGAGGTATTCTTAGAGATAATAAATTGGTCAAGTATGTGTTGGACTTGAAGATTGTACTATGTTTCTTATAGAGTCGCAGAAGACTGGATATCGCGTCAATATTTTGTTTAGAGGACAAGTATTCAGCCATTTTTTTAACTTCCCACTGCTGGGTACGAGCTTCCCTTCAATGGAGAGGGAAGTGCGGGCTGGCGGACTTTACATTTTCGATAACTTGTTAGGTTCTCTCAGACAGGTTTCCTCACGATATTTTCATTCACCGTAAGATAAGTGGTTATCATGTTAGAAAATGATTCGCACATTCGATATCAGAGGTGCGAGACCCAGGTTTGAACCCTGCTTCACTCTGTTTCCTAAGCGAACGCGTTACCACTGGACTTATTACCATTGGAGGACATTCTCATTAAATTTCCAATGACTGAGAATATATTATAATGTACGTCAAAAACTATTCTTTTTTATATTAGATATCCAACCGAGACCAGCAAAACCGTAACAACATACTTTACATTATGTAGATTCTACACGTATTTTATTACACAAAAACCTAGGATTCTAAATCAGGCACGTACTTGTTTTATATTCAAATAGATGGGAAGCTTTACATTTTATTTTTACTGTAAATACAATTTAAGTGAGTTAATAATTCTTGAGCAATCATTAAAGTACAGGAAATGGAAAACAGCAAGCGATTCTACAGCCTTTATAATTATTTAAAACGTTCGGCTTTACAGGATACTTTCATTTTTAATAAATGAAAATTTATTTTTCATGTCACCTGTTTTTAATAAATGAAAATTTATTTTTCATGTCATCATGTTCGTTCCTACTTATGTTTTAAAGTATAGTATACATTTCTCAAAGATGAGATATTTTCCCGCAATAAAAAGTATCCTATATATTGACCCGGATAACCAGCTATCAGCATACCACATTTCATCTCGAGACAACCACTGGACAGACGACTGTCAGACTGGAATGTTTTTACTCCAGTCATAGGCGTTTACATTAATAATATGTATGTATTTAAAGTTATATATGTGTAGTGTATCAACTATCTGGTATCCATAACACAAGCCTCGTAGCTTACCATGGAACTAGATGGTGCTGAGTATATTCCAACATATTATCCCAACATATTTATATTTTATATTTATATACGTACAAAGCGTTAATTTAAGGGACAATCTTCATCTCTTCAGCGTCAATAAACAACGGCCTGTAATTAACCAGTGGGTCAGCCAACGGGTTTCCAATATATAATTAGCATTAATAATACTCGCAGTTGTAATTGTAATCCGATCGCACTCCAACTATTGTCGTTTTGAGTCCTGCTCTACTGTGCGCAGTTGGCGCTGGCAGCGCTATTAATTGAAGTCATTTGCTTTAAACGTTTTTATAGGTTCTGTGTTAACCTAATAGTGGCAATTCATTTATAGGTGTTCTATCGACATTCGATTTGGAAAATGTGCATTATAATTTAAAAATATACGAAATATAACACATTATTTAAATAAATTATTATATATAACACATATTATAATTTGTGTGGGTGTACGTGTGTGTGTGCGTGTACGTGTGTATGTGTGCGTGCTTGTATATGGGTATCTGTTTGTGCGTGTGTGAGGACAAGTTAATATTTTTGTATCAAGTTCTAAAGATCTAGACCTTGGGATGCATTCGGATGAAGCCCAGATTGAATCACTAGTACCCAAATAAAGTATGACTATCCATAACACCAACGATGTAGCTAGGCACAGATATATAAATTATGTATACATATTATTGTATGGCTGATTTTACCAGTATTTTGTCAGGAGTGGATGGCGCGGGATGACATATTATATTCACTTTGAGTCAGGACACTGGCGGATTTATAGCGCGACCGGTGTGTATGAGCGGCAACGTAATGATTTACGGCGAAGGTAATGTTTGATGGCTTTTCCCATTATGTATGTTTAAAACAGTAATTATAATATACTTTTATTTTTAATAACCATGAAATATAAATAAAAAAATGCCACTAAATATGTTCTTCACCTTATATTATGGAAGCACGGAGAATAGGAGACTCTCGTCGTATCTTAGTCGCGTGTATCCTGAATTCATTCGAATCTATCCTGCTGTTTTTGAGCTGTACATACTTTTGAATAAACTGACAGACAAACAAGAAAATTTGTAAAATTATTTATTTATACTAGCATACATTATCCAAATATACTATCACAAATTGACAATTACAAATCTTACATAATAATATAAAATGTACAACTTCGTGTTCGTGGATCATACCGATGAAGTAGAAGTGAAGCAGTTCATCCACGCTATTGTCCATGAGACACACCACACCATAATAGAATGCCGTACTTATCTGCACAGAACCACACTTGTATAGGACAGTATTTAAAAAAAACGCCTCACGCAAGGATCGAACCTGTTACCAACTTCCAAATGCGTTAATATTAGCAATTTCCACTTCCAATTTCCAATTTCCCACTACACTAGTTTACAATAACTGCAGGATACAATAACTTATTTAGTGCTACAATTCTGCAGCTTAAATTCTATTTACGAAGCGATCAGAAATGGTTAAACCAGTGGCTCGCCTGTGTGAGATTAACTCAATATTAAATTCGGCTACTAGGTGAGCTGTGGTCACGTTATATGGCTATGTTAATATATACTTTTCAATTTAGAAATAAGTAACAAATACTCTAGTTTTCTTCATTATTTTAAACGTTTAATTTGATACTAAATGTTAAGTGAAGCTTATGACAATATTGGGAAAACCGCACCCAAATCAGTTTAACCGTTTCTGAGATTAGAGCACACACACAGACAAAATTACTAAAAATCATTGTTTTGGATTCTATTGCGTTAATACTAGTAAAGACCTCCAATAATAGTTTTTCTCAATGATCTTCCATGTACAGACAGTCATCAGTTACACTTTTATTATATAAATATTAGATTACTGAAATCATGAATTTTCAAAGATTGATGAAATTAAAAACTTGATTTAAAAGAAAATAAATACATAGGTATCTTGGAAAAGTACACAAGGTATTGTTTGACATTGCAGTCAGCAAATGTTTTTAATATAACGTTTAATATAAATATCATTAATTTTTTTATTTTTTAGGGTCCGTACATGAAAAGGAGGAACGTAATTTTTATAGGATCACTTCGTTATCTGTCTGTCTCTCAAGGTTGTCTGTGTTTTATTTCTCGGGAACGTGGAAAGAATTCAAGTTGAAATTAATTTAAAATACTTTGGTCTTCGGTCTCTAGCAGCTGTAAAATAAGTTCTAAGTTAACGCAATAAAAATACGGGAGTTTATGCAGTAGGTAATTTTTTTCTTTTTGCAATCTCACACAGATTCATGAGTATCGACAAGAAAGAGGACAGGGAGAGAGTCTTCATGGGATAGTTTACAGCATACGGCAGTTTTTCCTAGAAAGAGCCAGCACATTTATGCTAACACCAGAAAATTTAAAAATATTTTTTATCAAATGAAATAAAAAAAACACAATTAAATAAAAAAAAAAACGGTGCGAATTTGTATTTTACAAATAAAAACGTCACTAATTGAATGAATCCACAAAACTTTTTAGTAACGAATGTAATCAATTTACTTTCAACCAAACAGATTAAACGAAATAAAATAAATCTCACAGCCAATCACTATTTTAAATATTATCTCCTGAATAAAATTTCGGATTTACTTTAAATATCAGCTTTATATAATTTTGTTATATTTGCATGGTGTAAAAAGGGTATCTTGTAGTCGATTTATAGTTTCTTTTTTTTTTTTAATATATTATTATAGTATTATTTATATTTCTTGTTAATAGCTTTAAAACGTGCCAGTTGAACATAGACTACTTCAGCAATGCAACGTAGAAAATAAAGCGCGAGGGAGATTGATATATTCTTCTAAGACTACCTCTATCAAATTAAAGTTGACAAGCACGTGGGCTATCAACAGTGCAACCTGTATTTTCTTGACTCCAACAGGATGAAAATCTGACATGATCTAAGACCTGTCCCAAATCGATTGCTTCACATATTTTCCGAAACGCAATGACCAATTGATCAATCAATTAACCGAGTGAAGCGGATTTAAATCCCGGGTCTCGCACCTCTTATATTTTCATGTGCTAATCATTTCCAACATGATTACCACTTATAAATCCGTAAGGCACCAAACACTGTAAGGCATTGTGGTGAAAGAAAACATCGTAAGGAAACCTGCATGTCTGAGAGAACCTAGGAAAATTTTCGAAAGATATATTTAGTCCACCCGCACTTGGCCAGCGTAGTGGACTATGGCCCGATCCCCTTCGTATTGAAGGGAAGCATGAACCCAGCAGCCGGACGTTTAAAAAAGGCTGATTTTTTTGAGTTTTTGAAGCCTACAAAGGTTGGTAGCTGATGTTATAAGAAGTAACTTAGGCTAGTTTTATTTTAGAAAAAGTATTAGGGATTCACGCAAAAGAATTAAATCCCATGAAATTGTGAACAAATTCCGCGTACGCATCCGAGTGAAGCGAGTATAAGTCTCGGAATGTGACTCGATCTGGGATTTTCACTATACAAACTAATATTTAGATCACTACACCAGGCGGTCGTTCAATTCTAAGCCGGAAGCGACATTAGCGTTAGCGACGTCAGATGTTGCATAGAGTTTTGGTAACAGACCACGGCCTGAGGCGATCATTGTAAAGCAACGTTTAACTTTGCGGGTGTTTATATATGATTCTCGGATTTCTAGTTTGGACTAAGTGACACTCCTATTTGTAATTCTTATAGTACATAATATCATTTATTTTATATATATGTATATATATATATATATATATATATATATATATATATATATATATATATATATATATATATATATATATATATAAGGTCGAATTGAGAACCTCTTCCTTTTTTGGGAAGTCGGTTAAAAATAGATAGAACATGATGTATAAACTATATTATTAGAATGTTATTATGTTTTGCTTGAGAGCTCTATGTTCATAAAAAATAAATTCTTTTAACGTATATAAAAGAAAACAAATATCATGTTACATATATTTTCAACATATACTTAATCTTGTTATACGATAGAAAAGATTCATGAAAGATAAATAAGATAGAGGGGTGCCTTCAGAGCGGTAGCTTATGAAATAGAATCTTGTCTTAATCCTTTGAATTTCGAATTTTAAATACCTGTTACCATATTCACAAACGACAGAATCTTTCTAAAAAATCCCACTATTATTATGAATGCGAATGTTTGCTTGTTTATATGTATGTTTGTTATACTAAATCTACTGAACGGATTTAGTATATACATAGAGTATGATTTGGCTTAAAAAATCATGGCTACAAAATTACTCATCTAGTCCTTATTAGTTCTTTTTGTGACATTTATTTTCCAATATTACACAATCAGAAAGCAACCTCACTTAAATGGGCTCCTAAGGCCCCATTTCCAGATTAGAATGAATTTTTGATTGAATTTCTTTCAAAATCTTAAACAATATGCAAGAGTGTGACTATTTTATATTTATAATCACTCAAAAAGAAGGGCTCCAAAAAAGGTACCGTACTTAATAACAGTGTGTGTGTACTTATGTACGCACGTAAGAAGTTATACTTCTTTGGCGTAACAGAACAAAAATAGCTAAAGATTTCATCCCGTATGTCACAACTCTCTGTTTATAAAAGGAATGCAATTAACTTCATCATGTCGCTTTCAGCTAACTTCATTATGTCGCTTTTTTTTATCGACAGCCGGTGTGCGCACGCATCGTAAAAATTTACTCTCATTTTTTTTTCCTCAAACGTCTTAAAAGAAGTATAATTTTAAAATCTGCCGTTATAAAATATCATAAACATAAAAGTTCCTAAGCGAAGCCAGGGGAAGCCGCTAGTATGAAATAATTCAAGCAATATAATAATTTGCTTATTATTAGGTATAAATGGTACGTTGAACTCTGATCTCCGAGAACACGAGCTACAGATACAGTTCATTCAACGCTTTATGTAACATTGTAAAACAAAAAAGATCCCCATTTAGCGACTGCTAATATCACGACAGAATTATTAATAGTTGCTGTACATAGAGCTTAATCTATACAGATAAGTAAAATTGAAGTGTCTGTTTGTAATGTTAAAATAATAGCTTTTTACTAAATGTATATGAAATTATATAAAAATACAGTTTTTAAATTTTTTGTCTGTCTGTCTTTGGTTAATATCCGAAACGGCTGGGCTGATTTTGACGGAACTTTCACTAACAGATAGCTGATATTATAAGGAGGCTACTTTTATTTTAGAACAAGAATGAAGGTTGCGCTCCAAAAAATTAAAACGCACCTACAGACGCATCCGAGCGAAGCGAGGGTAAGTCTACTTTTATAAATAAACGTTTTCTAAGACTTTCTTTGTCATCGATTTTTTTTATTGTATTAGCTCTTACAGTTGGAATTGAGGTAGTCAAGAGCGAATCGAGTCGAGTCAAAAATGTTTGACGTTCAAGGTTAGAAATAGAAGCGAATATTAAGCACTAGGTTAGCTAACCTTGTTGGATTGCATGAAATAAACGTGCAAGCATAGACCTGTATTTATAAACACACATACTATATAATAATAATAATAATAAAGCCATATTTATTCCATATTTCAAAAATTTACATTTCAAAAGTTGTTAGTTGTTGTTAGTATGTTTGTTTAATCTAGGTTGTTAGTATGATTATTGTTTTTTGTTGGTTCTGAGATATGGATCCCTGTTTGGGTGAAGGCCTCCTCCAGCTCTTTCCACGCCTTTCTATCTTTGCCTTTCTTCATCCATTGTTCTCCTGCCACTTTTTTTATTTCATCAGTCCACCGTTTTATAGGTCTTCCTACCTTTCTTTTCCCCGCCGTTGGTCCCTTCCATCGTGTAGATTCGATAGTCCACATACTATATATCTCTATATAAATCGAAAAAAAGGCGCAGCGCAGATCTCAGCCAGTCAAGCAAAAATAAGATCATGAGCTAATACAACCAATTTTAGAATTTACATCAAAAAAGATGAGTTTTTTTTATATGTTGGGACATTAACACACAGCACCATCTAGTTCCATGGTAAGCTACGAGGCTTGTGTTATGGATACCAGATAGTTGATACACCACACATATATAACTTTAAATACATAGGTACATATTATAAATATAAACACCCATGACTGGAGTACAAACATTCGTGTTCATCACACAAATGAATGCCCCCAGCGGGACTCGAACCCGCGACCGCTGGCACAGCAAGTAGGGTCACTACAAACTGAGCCAAACGTGTCGTCGAAATGTATACAACTCGGTGACAATCTAACCTATATGAGGTTATCACGCCTTAAAATACAGAGCAAAATACACATTAAATAATTGAGACATGAGCTATTATAAATGTTATTTATGATGTACAATGTACATTTATTTGCGCGGTCGGAAAACAAGTAAGTCCCAGAATGAAGGCTGTAAAAGGCATTGTCTGTTTTGAATGGCTTATTATAGAGTAAGCTCATTGTGAACGTTGCCTGTCACAATACGACTGGTTATCTTTTGAAATGTTTATTGAATCGTTTAATACTGGCCTGAATAAATATTGAAGACTTAACGTTAGTCGTGGGTTTGATTTCTGTATATGGATGTTTTATTATTATTATTATAAGCTTTTATTTAATTTACAATATTTGTTAGTTGATATATTTGTATGGGTCAAATCTTGCAAGCTGAATTAGAACCACTTACGTGTTGCTTTAGTTCCGATGACAATAATTTTTAATGATAATTGTGAACTGGTTGATCTAGGGTTGGCTTCAGATGAAGCAACTCCTCAACGGTCACCTGTACAGACACTTTTATATACATACGCATTCAGTTAATCATTTGTACATATAATAAAATTGTAACTAAGCCGAATCTTTTCTTAGATTTACGCGAATATTTGACATTTTAAATAAAACTGTCTTTTCGGATTATTTCGCGGATTTATTTTGATTTTTGGTTCCTGACGTTTCGAATGCTTTACAGCAATGATGGTCACGGGAAAGACTAAGGTTTTAGACATCTCAAAGGCTTTATATACTTGTTACAGACAGTGCCTACCCACAATTTTACAAAAATGATTTAAAAAAAAATTAAAAATGGCACCAAGTACCTTACAATATTTGTTGATTTTAAATCTAAACATTTTAAAATTTACTTAATTGCAGCTAAACATTTCATTTTTTTAATAAGTATTATAATTAAATATATTAGAAACGTCGGGAACCAAAAGTCAAAATAAATCCGCGAAATAATCCTAAAAGAGTTCCTTCAGATCCTAGTTTTATTTAATAAGCCGAATCTGTACATAAATTTTTTTTAGAAAATCTTATTGATATAGACATTATTATACAGAGGCTGAACCGAGTTTTTAGAAATTTTGTCTGTCTGTCTGTCTATGGCTGCATCACAGAAAAACCACTGGATGGATTTTGATAAAATTTAGTATGATGATAGCTGGTTATCCGGGTCAACATATAAAAAACTATCTACCGCAGGAAAATATCTCATCTCTGAGAAATCTATACTAAAAGTTAAAAAGTAAGCAGGGACGAACCCGACTCACCCTCGTTCCGTTCGGGTTCGTTAACTAGCGAGTTAAAGATAAAATTATAAATAGTTAGTGTTTCTTTGTCACAGTGTAACAGCTCCAATAGTTTGTATGAAGAGTCCATAGAAGATTATAATACGAATACTTATACCTTGCTATGCGAGAAGGATGCTTACCGGTGGTAGGACTCTGTCAAGCCTGAGGAGTCCGACTGGATGGGTACCACCCCCTTATCTATTTCTGCCGCCAAGCAACAATGATTGCATTGTTGTGTTCCGGTTTGAAGGATAAGGTAGCCAGCGCAATTACAGGCAAGAGGCATAACATCTTAGTCCTCACAGTGATAACATACCGGCGGATCTGCAGTTTTGTTACATAAAACTTAAGTGCATGAACCGTAGGTGTTATGGGCGACAGGTACTGCTTTCCATCAGGTGGACTGTCTGCTCGTTTATCACTGAATACCATAAAAAAAAATGACGATAGATAGATTAATTATATTATCACATTAAAGAATACATAAAAATACAAAAAAAAATATCTTAACATGCTTATCGACTTAGAGCGTACATGCTCGTAGCATTAACTTAACTAACACGTTTCCGCTTAACCGTAATGACACTGTGAGCTAATTCCCTACAGAGCTACTAATATTACAGTGTTTAATTACGTCAATCGAGAAGTTTGTGTCTTATTGATGAGCTATCGTTGGTTATATTGATTTTAATTGTTTTTTTTAATTATATAGGTAATAGTGAGACTATTACTACTTTTGCCTTTATGATAAAGAAATCGTCAAACCTTGCTTAGGTTTATGTTACTTGACCTAATATATTCAAAGGTTAAGTTTGCAGAGGTCCAATGTACCAATACTTCCTATAAAGCTGTGGTCATGGCCATGTTTTCTTCTATTGAAATAAATAAAATTGAAGTGTCTGTTTGTAATGTCAAAATAACAGTTTTTTACTAAATCCATAATATGAAAGTATATACCGTACTTATAAGGAAAACACAATTTTAAATTTTTTGTCTCACTGTCTGTTTGTTCCAACTAATCTCCGGCTGGACCGATTTTGACGAGACTTTCTCTAGCAAATACGTGATGTTATAAAGAGTAACTTAGACTATTTTTATTTTAGAAAAAGAATTAAGGTTCCGCACAAAAAATTAAAACCATTTTTAAAACGTATCTAAGGACGCATCCGAGCGAAGCGAGGGTAAGTCGTTAGTACTAAATATAAATAGCTATCAGCCAATTTTTTTTTATATTATAGTTCCGATAGTTTTCGAAAAATGTATAGAGTTCGTCAACCCGCATTTGCTAGAAAGATTACGGCGTGATTCCCCTCAGGGTAAGCCTGTGCTCTATAATGAGATGTTAAAATTTAATTTTGACGACATATTTGGCTCAGATTGTAGTGAGCCTACTTGCTATGCCAGCGGTCGCGGGTTCGAGTCCCGCTGGAGGCATTCATTTGTGTGATGAGCACAAATGTATGTACTCTACTTATATATATGTAGTGTATCAACTATCTGGTGTCCATATAGCAAGCTTCGTAGCTTACCATGGAACTAGATGGTGCTGTGTGTTAATGTACCAACATATTTATTTAAATTGATTTCTACTATTTTTTCCACGCAGCAACTGTTCAATAGATTTATGTACTTTTCATATGAGTACTTTTTATCCAGAGGGAATAAAACAGGAATATTAATCCGCCGCAAACAATGAATAACGCTATCTTTTTATATATCAGTGAATGTAATATTTACTGTTTATTTTAGTTATATATGAAAAAGTAATGTTGGTATTAGGTCCCCACACGACACGCTCGCTTCTAAGCCGGCATGGTGGGTAATACATTTTAAACTTTTCAATTTGTAGACTCGCACCTGCACAAAGAACAGATTTATTGCACAAATCGTTCGTCCGGGCGCAACCCGAGTGATTAATGACCTCGTATTTCTTCGTCGTAGCAACTACAATATCATATATTAACTTGTTTTACCATTATTGGGTAATGTAGTGAAATAGTATGAAATAGCACTTGAATTTTCGTGTTTTAGTTTGAATTTTGAGAGTGATAGGATATATTTAATGTCAGTATAGTGGTTTAATGTTTTCAAATGTATTTAGATTTTTGAGGTTGCTCAAATGTTTTCAAGCTTATATTTTCATATCATATATGAATATTAGTGAGTTTACCCGATGGTTTGTAAGCATGCGTTTCTAAGTGAAAAACACTCACGCATGTTTCAACCCCTTTTGTTTTTCTACGCCTTCTCCGTAATAACTTATCATCACAAACGGCACACCACTTATTCACCAGCACTGTACTTTATTTTATTAACGTTCTAGATTTAAATTGTATATAATGAAAGACTATTTTTATTTTATTTGCCAGCACACATTTTTCGCTCCGTATCTAGGCAACGGATGGCTTGATTTCCGGCTTTAATATATTTCGAGTCAAAATAAAATCTATATTGTCAATAAAATAATTTTTTAATTCTAAGCGGAAAAAATCAATTGAGATACCAAAATATTTGTTTAAATAGTTTCGTGATTATACATAATATTGAATATTTCCGCTTTATTAAATATTAAAAATATCTAATGTCGGTAACACACATGTAAACTTTTCTTAACTTTAATTAAAATATTAGTCTTGAATTCCCAAAATATATATAAATATGTATATATAAAGTCTGTATGAAAAGCTGTCTCTATTACTTAGGTATATATACTGTATAATTCATCATCATTACCTTTAAATTTTATTATAATAAAGTACTTCTAAAATATTATTTAAATAGGTTTCATTTAAATCTAAAAGCTAGTTCTCAAAAGCTCCCGGAAGTATAACTCAGACGTTGAAACTTGAATTTACATGTGTTATATTCATTGTGGCGAGGCGACTGCAATTCCGCAGAGTCGTATTGTAACTTCTACGAGTACTTAATTAAGACTAAGCTCGAGCTTTGTGTGTTGACTTTAAAACTGTTAGGAGTCAAGCTATTTTGTGGTTGGAAGAAGTAAGTCAAGTGAATGCTTGGAAGATAATATGTATTAATAAGTTGCCTAAGACTGAAGACTTGCTTCAATATTTAATTTTTAGTTTTTACTTATAACTACTGTGGGTATAAATGTGAAAAATTGTTGTGTTTGGATGTTTATTGAAGTAAAACTTCTTTACGCACGCTTGACTCGGGGAGTAAGCTGGTGAATGAGTTACGAAAAAATGTACGTACGTTTGTTGCCATGGTAACCGTTGTTATTGTCTGACTTACTGACTGTTATTATATATGATATATAATATTATATTCTTTCCTTAAATGATATTCTACAAATATATGATTGTAATATGCCTAATATGCATTATTTTTAGTATGTCACCTATCCTAATTATTTAAAACATAAATTGAATTTCATAATAAGTACCGATAACCTACAGAAGTTTTACTTCTTGCGTGTGTACACATTCATACACGCACTCTTTAATTTTTACTTAATCGTGTAATACTTTATCAGATTAACGCGAATATTTGACATTTTAAATGAAACTATCTTTTCGGATTTTGTCGCGGTTTTAGTTTCAGTCCGACGTTTCAAATACTTTACAGCAATTATGATTACGTAAGAGATGTCTTCCTAAAAGATAGTTTTATTGAAAATACTTAGTTGTGCTGAAAACATTGAATAGATTTTGATAAAACTTTATTATATGAATACTAGAAAGATACATAGACTGCTAATTATTTCGGCAAGGTGTTCGCGCGGTTGTGTTGTAATCTCCCTAAACCTATGCTTAAATAGGGCCTTAATAGGCTATCTAATAACATGACCGGAGACATACATACACACATACACCTCGTGACAAGGATGAAACGTGTATGTCTTTAACTTGATAAACTATATTCCTTCGTCAACTTGTTTTCATCTTTTTAGTTAACTTTTATGCAGTCGGGTTTTTTATTTTTATAATATATTTTTTTAACCAAACGGAGTGTTTAGGTCATAAAGGGTTTTGTAAATCACACTGATGTCCAATTTGAAGATACTTTAGTTGTATGCTTTAGTGGTAACTTAATAAGTGGTCAAAACGTAAGCCATAATATGTAAATTTAATGCACAATGTTCGATTTTATTAAGCTGTGTCCCTGAACCCTCGAGGTAGCAGCGATCAGCATAATTTAAAATTATTATTGGAAGCACCTGTGCGTGAGCTAGTGCAGTTTAGTATTTTATTAGGCAGCAGGTTTCTTCGTCACATGTTTATCAAGCTATTATAGCAAAAAAAAATTACATACCTGTGTAATTTGCACAATGTAAAAAAGGGTTTTTTTAAAAGTAGATCATTAAAATAGCAAATACAAGAAGTATTTCATCGGTCGAGGTATTGTAGCAAATCTTACCGGAAAATAATAATACATATTTTCGATTAAACCTCAAGCTTTTCCTAAATGATTTCTCAGTAAAAGTAACATATATTATGAATTCTAGAAAAACAAAAACAAATCTATCCCACGGGAACCATACATTTTTCCGGGATAAAAAGTAGCTTATGTGTAATTCTAATGCATGAAATATATTATTGTAAAGTTTCATTAAAATCCATTCAGTAGTTTTTGCGTGAAAGAGTTACAAACATCCAAACATCTATACATGCAGACATCTATATATCCTCACAAACTTTTGCATTTGTTATACTAGCTTTTGCCCGCGACTTCGTCCGCGTGGAATAGTGACTGCTCTCAGAGCTACCGGCGCGGCGGCCAGCGCCCTCCCCCCTCACGACCGCCCCGCCCTCGCCTTGCATCGGGCTGAACACGCGCTCACCCATAGTCCGCGTAAAGATAAATATGTATATTTTAAAACTATGATATCTCCTAAGATATTTATTGAAATCAAATGATGTCAAGGGTAATTTTGTTCAAAATTAAATAATTGTGATGAATAACGTATTTATTTGGATAAGGATTAAGATCATGTTTATCAAAACACCTTCGGAAGTAATGCATTATTTTAGAACAAATTTGATTGCCATAAAAAGGGATATATTGAGTCAACCTTAAAAGATAGACACATGCTGTCGCGGACTTTTTTTTAGAACTTTTGAAGAGGAACAATTCCGTCATACATATTTTTTGCGTAACATTAACCGTTTACGCAGCGCACGCAACGGAAGCTCTCAAAAGGAATCATTTTTTCCCGTTTTTGCGACATTTTTCATTTATGCTCCGCTCCTATTGGTCGTAGCGTAATGTTATATAGCCTAAAGCCTTCCTCGATAAATGGACTATCCAACACAAAAAGAATTTTTCAATTCCAACCAGTAGATCCTGAGATTAGCGCGTTCAACCAAACAAACAAACAAACAAACAAACTCTTCAGCTTTATAATATTAGTATAGATTAGTAGGATTGGACACTGAAGGACATAACGTATCGTAGGTTTTAAATAAAGCATGCAAAAGGTACGATAAGCTCATATTAGTTTGGTAACGCGACTCATATATTGCAAGCTTAAACAGCTTTTATACAGCACGCTTTAATGCCTAATAAATTCTAACTAAAAGTCGTATTAAGTTATAATTTCAGGTATTGTGGGAACATGTCCTGTTAGCGACGACACAGTGTGGCGTATATGTTGCTGGACGGGACTTATTCTAGTACGGTTGTAGACGATTAAAGTAGCAAAAGTATATAATATAATATATACAATTAAATTAAAACAGACCCAAAGTTTCATTTTAAGTAGTATTATTTATATCACACATAAATTAAAGTATATATATATATATATATATATATATATATATATGTGAGATACTAAAAATAATGCATATTAGTCATATTACAATCATATATTTGTAGAATATCATTTAAGGAAAGAATATAATATTATATATCACTTGTCAGACAGTAACAAAGGTTACCATGGCAACAAACGTACGTACATGTTTTCGTAACGCATTCACCAGCTTACCCCCCGAGTCAAGCGTGCGTAAAGAAGTTTTACTTCAATAAACATCCAAACACAACAATTTTTCACATTTATACCCACAGTAGTTATAAGTAAAAACTAAAAATTATATATTGTAGCAAGTCTTCAGTCTTAGGCAACTTATTAATACATATTATCTTCCAAGCATTCACTTGACTTACTTCTTCCAACCACAAAATAGCTTGACTCCTAACAGTTTTAAAGTCAACACACAAAGCTCGAGCTTAGTCTTAATTAAGTACTCGTAGAAGTTACAATACGACTCTGCGGAATTGCAGTCGCCTCGCCACAATGAATATAACACATGTAAATTCAAGTTTCAACGTCTGAGTTATACTTCCGGGAGCTTTTGAGAACTAGCTTTTAGATTTAAATGAAACCTATTTAAATAATATTTTAGAAGTACTTTATTATTATAAAATTTAAAGGTAATGATGATGATTTATACAGTATATACCTAAGTAATAGAGACAGCTTTTCATACAGACTTTATATATACATATTTATATATATTTTGGGAATTCAAGACTAATATTTTAATTAAAGTTAAGAAAAGTTTACATGTGTGTTACCGACATTAGATATTTTTAATATTTAATAAAGCGGAAATATTCAATATTATGTATAATCACGAAACTATTTAAACAAATATTTTGGTATCTCAATTGATTTTTTCCGCTTAGAATTAAATAATTATTTTATTGACAATATAGATTTTATTTTGACTCGAAATATATTAAAGCCGGAAATCAAGCCATCCGTTGCCTAGATACGGAGCTAAAAATGTGTGCTGACAAATAAAATGATATTTATAATAAAAATAGTCTTTCATTAAGTACAATTTCAATCTAGAACGTTAATAAAATAAAGTGCAGTGCTGGTGAATAAGTGACGATAAGTTATTGCGGAGATGGCGTTGAAAAACAAAAGGGGTTGAAACATGCGTGAGTGTTTTTCACTTAGAAACGCATACTTACAAACCATCGAGTAAACTCCCAAATATTCATATATTATATGAAAACATTTGAGCAACCTCAAAAATCTAAATACATTTGAAAACATTAAACCACTATACTGACATTAAATATATCCTATCACTCTCAAAATTCAAACTAAAACACGAAAATTCAAGTGCTATTTCATACTATTTCACTACATTACCCAATAATGGTAAAACAAGTTAATATATGATATTGTAGTTGCTACGACGAAGAAATACGAGGTCATTAATCACTCGGGTTGCGCCCGGACGAACGATTTGTGCAATAAATCTGTTCTTTGTGCAGGTGCGAGACTACAAATTGAAAAGTTTAAAATGTATTACCCACCATGCCGGCTTAAGGAGCGAGCGTGGCGTGTGGGGACCTAATACCAACATTACTTTTTCATACATATATAACTAAAATAAACAGTAAATATTGCATTCACTGATATATAAAAAGATAGCATTACTCATTGTTTGCGGCGGATTAATATCCCTGTTTTATTCCCTCTGGATAAAAAGTACTCATATGAAAAGTACATAAATCTATTGAACAGTTGCTGCGTGGAAAAAATAGGAGAAATCAATTTAAATAAATATGTTGGGATATTAACACAGCACCATCTAGTTCCATGGTAAGTATATATATATATATATATATATATATATATATATATATATATATATATATATGTACATTTGTAGATATATATGTATGTATATTTACACTAATATATCTATGCATTACATATGTATATATATATGTACTAGCGAATCACCCTTGCTGCGGTCAAGTTCGCCCCTAGGGTGGACCAGCCTTATCATTTACCTGACCTACTGAATATACACAAAATTTCATAAGAATCGGTTAAGCCATTTCGGAAGAATTTTGTTACAAACACTGTGACACGAGAATTTTATATATTATATATTCAGTTTATACCAACTAATATTATTAAGTTTACCTACTTGTACAGTGCGGTGCAGCATTAAATTAACTAATTTTCTCATAATATCTAAAGGATTTCTGGGAGACACTTCTCCAAAGAAATAAGTTATCCTTTGTCCGCATAATTTTCCTTTATATTATTAATAATAACATAAACAAATAAATAAATACTCTTACGTAAGTATGTAAGTGACTTAGTAAATAAACTGTATATAATTTCTATATATATGCTATTTATCCCCACGTATCTACAATATGAGCAAAACCGCGGGCTATAACTAGTATTGTCACAAACCACTATATTTCGAAAATTAAATTCAATAATTTTTGTATTGTACAGGCCATAGACTAAATCAAAAGAAGTTGATCACACCACAGGAGCGTACTCAGTTCAGTACAACCACACAATATATTTGTGTTACGTTTTTACCGATAAAATGGAACGTTATATTAAATTGCGAGTAAAGGTTTTGGCGTGAGTACGACTTTTAGCTGTTCGCTTTGATTACTTCTTGTTTCGTTTGTTTCAGCATTTGTACAACATCATCGAAAATTAAATATTATATAATAAATCAAAACTGACCCTATAAATACGTTTCAGATATATGTATCACTAAAGGCTTAGCCTCGCTTCGCATGGGTACGCCCCTGGTTGTCTAATATTTATCTGTCTGTCGGTGTACTAAATTTCACCCGAATTTAAGCCATTTCGGTGTGAAAGATTAACAAACATACGCACATAAAAATGTTCACATTTTTAATAGTACTTATTTTAGATTAATTTTTTTTTTATTTAATCGGTAACGCGCTGTAATTAATGTATAAGTGAAGCTAAATGTGTTAAAAAAATTTAATTTCAATAAGTCAAGCTTATATATACTAATATTATAAAGCTGAAGAGTTTGTTTGTTTGTTTGTTTGTTTGGTTGAACGGTTGAACGCGCTGATTTCTGCGACTACTTATCCGATTTGAAAAATTCTTTTTACATTAGATAGTCCGTTAACTGAGGAAGGCTATAGGTTATATAACATCCCGGAAATATATGTTCCCGTGGGACAAATTTGTTTTTGTCTAAAGACGAACCTGGAGGGAAGTGAGGGTGAGCCGCTAGTTTTATATATGCTAAACTCATCATCTGATTAGTCTTGATTAATCTTTGAGACCCCGTTCTTCACATTCATTTATTCATTTCTATAAAAATAAATATGCAGGCCGAGCTATAAAAGTATGTAAATCTATATAAACATACAAAATTTTAAAAACGCTAAGTAAATACACCTCCTATTTCATTTTGAATTAACCAATATAAAAAATATTTTGCCTTCTATACATTTAAAAAAAAACAAACGGTAGCGTGATTTAAAGTACTAGCGCTATCTAGAACAAAAAGCTTTCAAATCAAATATCACACTTTAGATAAAGAAAGCTCTTTAACACTAAGCGAAATAGCACTTCGTTTAGTGAGATATCATTTATCTACAATCCACAAACTCTTTGCCAAATACCGACATAAAGTCGGGCCTTTAGTGGCGAGCCGACGCTTCCAGCTACGCCATTCGCACTCGCACTGAGCACATTTAAATGTGTCACTTTAGACGCCTTAAGTAACATCAGTTTAGAGTTGCTTGAGAAAATGTAAAATCCTAAATTTCTTCATGTACAAGTTAATTTATATTATAGAACTAATGATTTAGCTTCACTCCGCTCGAGTTCGTTCCTAGTAACTTTTTAACGGCTAGTATAGGTTTTTCAGAGGTGAGATATTTTCAGTAAAAAGTATCCTATATGTTGACCGGGATAACCAGCTATCATCATGTCAAATTTCATTAAAATTTGTCCAATAATTTTTTCCTGATGCGTTCAGACGGACAAATATCCAAAAAAACTATAGATTCGGCCTCTGTGGCGATAATAATGACTATTTTAATAAGATTTCCCAAAAAATATTTAATGTACAGATTCGATTCAGTTATATTTTATGATTTTATTATATGTGTAGATTTGGGGACTTAAATAAGATGTTATACCACAATCGCTGAAGAATAGGTATCTAAAAAAAGCTGTAAAATGATTATATTTGTTATTTCAATACAACTTTGAAAATGCCTATTTTTCGACGATTGTAGAAATAACATCTTTTGTTTCGTGACAAAACTTGAATGAAGACTTATACTAAATTCTTATTTATTAGTTATTTATGACTATTTTGTATGTTTGTTCCAAAAACCAAAAGCCCTAATATAGTGCTTCTATTCGTCCTATAAGCCTCTAGTGGTACCAATTTAAGGTTAAATAACTGAGGGTGTGTACGCTTCGGAGAGCTTTCGCCTGCTATTTACTAAGTATCTGTAGTTAAGGTTAAAACGTAACCCAGAAATTAAAACCCATTTTATCTTTTATATAATTAATCGTTTAAGTAATGAATTTCTAATTATAAACTGATTGTTGTTTCCCCATACAAACTTTCATTTCCATTTTCACCCCCTTAAGGGATGATTTCCGGAATAAAATATCTTAGTCTTTCCCAGGGTCTCAAACTATCTTCTTACCAAATTAAATCTAAATCGGTTCTGTAGTTTTTGCGTTTATTCGTTACAAACATACGGAAATACAAATCTTTACTCTTTATAATATTAGTGTTGATGAGGAATTTTTTTCGACCCCAATCTGTATAAATCCGACTTACTCTTGACTAGTATTTTTCTAAGAATATGTTAACGTTGCCAAGTTTGTATGAAGATGCCATTATAACAATATTTATATTTAAATTGAAAATATAATATTTATTTTTAAACATGATTATAATATGTACATAGAAGGTATATTATATTTCTATATGTGATAGTTTAGCTTTTTCAGCAGACATGCTGAAATTTTCATGATCAAATCGCTGAACTAAAAATGATAAGATTTGGCAAAAAGACAGCTTAGATTATGGAATTAAGCTTTTTTTTCCTCAAGAAGGGTTTCCAAGGGATAGCTTGAAATTTATGCAAAAAATCTAAGATTAGTTGTTAGTTTGTATTTAGGTTATATTTAAACCTCTGGCTAGTAGGTCTCGTAATAGAGTAGCTGTCGTCTTAAACTCTAACCATCTGAACTTTGAACAATGAACATTGAACAATTATGTTAATTTGAGTAATGCAGCATCCTGATTGTGAGTTAACACATGACGGGATCATGTCTGGCAGAGGCTGATTATGACATTATATATGAAGATGATCTCTCCTTGATTATCTAAGCACATATGTACGTATATGTGTATATAAAATATTCTACAATTCAAATTATAATAGTAATTTTAAAGGTGAGGTTCTTGAGTCTTGTTTTAAGTGAAATATTTCTTTTTTAATATTCTTTGCTACGAATTTAACAATTTTTAAACCTTAAAAGTCTAATACATAATGTAAAAACCGTTGATTCATTAGAAGCAAATCAGATTATCGGTTGGCTTAAGCCCTAACTGCAACCCACATCTATTAGTTTATTCTATATCTATAGCTCTCTCAGTATATTGTAAAGCTCTATAGCGTGGATCGATTTTTTTTATTTCATTTAAAATTTATTTAAAATGACTAATTGTGCAGTGCCAGGATACAAATATAATGGATATCATTTGTTCCCAAAAGACAAAAAGTGAAGAAATTGTGGACTAAAGCAATAAGACGACCAAAATTGGCGAAATCACAATCTTCATATTTAAGGCTATGTGGACATCATTTTAAAGAAAGTGATTTTAAAACTCTTAAATCATCTACAGATGAATATATTTTTTATTTTTGTACTTTTTATATATTAATTAAAGACTTTCATATAAACTCTCATCCCCTATTTTACCTCCTTATGGGATTGAATTTCGAGAAATACTAAAACACGTATTTATTTAATTGTATTGAAGAGCATTAGTAATAAGTTTCAAGTGATTTTGATCATAAATAATTTTTTGCCCATATAAACTTTATTACCCATTTTTACCCCTTTAAGAGATGAATTTTGAAAAAATACTAATAAACATATTTCTTATTTTTTATCTTAAACCTTAACACAACTTTCTTCGTATTTCACACTAGCGACTCACCCTCGCTTCGCTTCGGGTTCGTCTCTAGACTAAAACAAATCTATCCCTAGGGAACCGTACATTTTTCCGGGATGATATATAGCCTATAGCCTTCCTCGGTTAATGGGCTATCTAATGCAAAAAGAATTTTTCAAATCGGATTAGTAGTTCCTGAGATTAGCGCGTTCAACCAAACAAACAAACTCTTCAGCTTTATAATATACTAGGGACTCACCCTCGCTTCGCTTCGGGTTCGTTTCTAGACAAAAATAAATCTATCCCACGGGACCCGTACCTTTTTCCGGGATGATATATAGCCTATTGCCTTCCTCAGTTAACGGGCTATCAAATGCAAAAAGATGTTTTCAAATCGGATCAGTAGTTCCTGAGATTAGCGCGTTCAACCAAACAAACTCTTCAGCTTTATAATATTAGTATAGATTAGTATAGATTAGGATGACAGAGTTTCATACAATTTTTAATTTTCTATTTTACCCACTTAGGAGATGAATTTCGAAAAACTTCTTTTTTTTCGGTTGAACATATTATAAGGACTACGTCCTTCAAATTTCACGTTTCTACGTTTCTAATTTGAAATACTGTTATTAGTTTTATTTAGACAATACAGAAATATTCAATATGTGGAAACAAAATCAACTAATACATATAATGTATGTAGGGCCGACCGGCATTCTTGACCCTTGTAACGACGCCATCACTCTAAGCGCGCCAACCGCAGGAACGTGGCTTCTAACTTCAAAGGGCTGTCAAATCCACTGAGGACTATTACGGCTTGTATGTATTCAACTATAACAAGCTCCTAAAATAAATATATGATAAGGATTTATCTGAACTAGTATTATAAATGAGAAACTATCTGTCTGTTTGTTTGTTACGGTTCATGCCTAAATCGCTGAACAAAGGATGAAATTTCGTATAATGTTAGTTTAAATCTACCTTTTGTCGTTAAATATTACTTGAGAAGGTCTAATAGAGGATGAAATTTTGATGAGTTATTCTGTATTTTATAAAAAGTGAAGTCGATATTTTTTGTAATCAAGTCGTCAAGCGAAGTGAGTGACGATTGGAAAAGCGCGGGTTTTTGATTGTTTTGAGTGGGTGTAAATTATGTTTTCATATATATATATATTAGGGTGGCCCAAAAAAACCGACTATTTTTTTTTTTCGAGTCTCGTACCAAAATATGAAAGTTTATAATGTTTTAAGAGTCCCCTCCAAACGGCAGGTCAAAAAAAAATTTTTTAAGGGTCACTCCAAATTTTTAAAAATTTCCAAAATCGTCAAAAATCGAATTTTTTTTTTTAATCATTTTCTCATTATTTCATTTTTTTCTACAAGAAAAATAATAAAGATCCTGAAAATCTCAAGTCGAAATTTTAATATTTAAAGGTCGCTCCAAATTTTTTAAAGTTTCCAAGACAAGTACTTTATATCTTTTCGAGCTACTTCTGAATATGAATATTAACGAACTTAATATTTTTTTTCTTTAATTTGACATACCAAAGAATGGAATTAAAGCACGAGAAACGAAAAAAAAATTAAATAAATTTTTTTCACTATTTTAGTGTAATTACCAAAAATCATAAATTTTTAAATTCTTTAAATTTATTTATTTTTCAAAAATAAACATTTTAATCAAATTTTTATAAACTTTAAACATAACAATAGTAAATTATTAACATTATTTAGAATAACAACATTTTTTAACAAAGTATTTTTTATATATTAATTAACGCTTATCAAAATTTTACTATAGTTTAACACTTAACTAAATTAAAAACAGAATCAAAAATTTACTCCAACAATGTTAAAGTATTGTTAAATATATTAAGTATAGTTAATTGTACTTTGTGGCCGTATCAAAATGATTCATCAAACTTCTTTTTGTAGCGTTTGGAAACATTTTTCTATTTTCTTCAATCACTTGCAATAAGTATTGTTTTTGTTTTTCGTCAGTCAAAGTATCATGATACGATTGCATTAAAGCAATCCCACGTTCAGCTGAATCATTTACAACTTCTAGCTCCTTAACAATCTTCAATCCTTCTAAATAAACTTTATTTGATTTCCAGAAACGAGGATGTAGTTTTAAAAAGGAATCATCAAGTTTCAGGGACTCGAAAAAATATTTAGTATTTTCCCTTACGAAGTCACTAATATCTTTGTTCAGTATTTGATTTGGATCAATAATTATTCGGTTTTCAACTGTTTTTTTTGAAGATTTTCTGTTTAAAGCTGAAACCATCTTTATTTTAGTCGTAACGGAAATTTGATCATCGAAGAAAGACAGTCCAACCAAATGTTCATTCAAGTACCAAAGATGTCGAGAAAATACCTTTAATGCAATAGCTGCTACGGATTCATCTTGATTTTTATAGTTTACCAAATTTTTTAGCATTTGCAAATCATTTCGTGGTGCCGATATAGCGTTAGAAGAAAGAAACCAAGCTTTTAAATAAATGTGTGTTACAAATTTGTTAAATTTTTCAAGGCCTGATAGTTCTTTTGGCGATAATGTGAATTGATTGCGGAAAAAATATATTTTCAGGCAATAAATAATTTTTGCCATCCATCTGGCTCTGTGATAAGCTCCGGGAATGTTAATACGTATCATTTGGCCATTATGATCAGTCGTTTTTCCGAAGAACAACAAAGATAATTTCAAAAATTCTCTGTAATCATCGCGAGGTTGTTGTGTTTTTAGCTGATTAATAATAAATTTAACCGTATCAGATTCATCATCAACTGCTCCACTTACAAAATCAAATTTATCGAAATTTTTCCACTGATTCTTGAAACGTTCGAACAGTTTAATATTAGGGCCACTGGATACTGGTTCTAGCAATAATCCAAATGTTGCAGTTAAAATTAATTCCAAGATGTGATGTCTGCAAGCAAGATGAAGTAACTGTTTTTGAAATTTTTTTTCCAGCAAAGTACAAGCTCCAACTTTATTGCCAGTATTACTTGCAGTCGTATCGAATCCCATCGACATGATGTTACTTTCAAGATTCCATTCTTTAATTACATTGTAAACACCATTTGACTGACTTAAACCTGTTGAGTTTTCAATTATTATGACACCAAGCACTTTTGAAACTCCCTGACCAGATACTACCACTGCTAAACGGTCTTCTGATTCAGTAGATTTATAGGCTTCAAAAATTTTTGTATCCCAATGCACTGTCAGAGGAACTTTTGGACAAAAAGTCGATTTCAAACTTGATGCTGTTTCAGCTCGGTGCTTCTGTCGTGTGCGTCTAATAGTTTCTTTGCTCACCGTGACATCTGAGACTTTACGTTCTAAAGCTGCTGAAACTGCCGACATCAAAAGTACACCGTTTCGATGAGATGTTTTAGTACGATCAAACATTGATGACAGCTCTGGAGAAATCTTGTACTTGGGCTTTTTTTTAGGAGGAGAAGCATAAAGTTCGTGGGAAGATGTGCTTAATTGAGATAAATTACTTTTTTAGAAAGAGATTTACTTAATTCATTGTTATTGTTTAAAGTCACTGCAGTTGACGTAACAGCCGAATCGTGAATTTGGTTATTAGGCAATGAGCATTTTAGTGAAATATCAAATAATTCTTCGAGGGAATTTAAAAATTTAACTTCATTCTGCTTCTGAGTCTTAGATGACCTCAATCGATTTTTTTTAAGCTTTTCCAAACTGTAAATAACTTATTTATTTTTTCTTTAACATGAAAATCCTTTATTACGTTTTCATCATTCCAAATATTTAAAACTTCTTTTGTTGTTCTATTTAAACTTTCGTTCACTGTTTCTTGATGCTCATAGTGATAATATAAAAAAAAACTAAGTACTGAACGTTTTGTTGGCAGTTGAGAGTAATTCAATTCAGTAATATATTGTCCCAGCAACCATTCACCGAGTTGCGACTTTTCTGATCGTAATCTTTGCCGAGAGCTCATTTTAAAACTGTAAAAAAAGTATATTAATTAGTATTATTATTAGCAAAAATAAAACTCTAAATTATTGACAATATATTTGAGTATATGCAATGATTTCAAGAAAAAGTGTTTAGGTTAGAAAAATTTTTAGATATAAAAAATATTTTTAAAAAAAAATAAAATAGTTACCTTTGATAGTAATTTTAAAAACAATGATAAATATTCCTGCTTTTATTTCAACTTGATCACTTGTAAATAACTTGAATTGTTGAATTACGTATAAAATACCCTCAGTACATAAGCCAACGCTGACGATAAATAAAAACAACAATCTAAGACCAAGACAGCTAATACTTAACGGGCGCGCTTAACGTCAATAAATTGAACTAAAAATAATTTGAACATAACTAATAATTGACTATTATTGTGTTGAAAGTTTATGAATATGTTATAAAAAATTTTAAAATTTTATTAGAATGTTTATTTTTGAAAAATAAATAAATTTAAAGAATTTAAAAATTATGATTTTTGGTAATTACATTAAAATAGTGAAAAAAATTTATTTAATTTTTTTTTCGTTTCTCGTGCTTTAATTCCATTCTTTGGTATGTCAAATTAAAGAAAAAAAAATTAAGTTCGTTAATATTCATATTCAGAAGTAGCTCGAAAAGATATAAAGTACTTGTCTTGGAAACTTTAAAAAATTTGGAGCGACCTTTAAATATTAAAATTTCGACTTGAGATTTTCAGGATCTTTATTATTTTTCTTGTAGAAAAAATGAAATAATGAGAAAAATGATTAAAAAAAAAACTGATTTTTGATGATTTTGGAAATTTTTAAAAATTTGGAGTGACCCTTAAAAAATTTTTTTTTGACCTGCCGTTTGGAGGGGACTCTTAAAACATTATAAACTTTCATATTTTGGTACGAGACTCGAAAAAAAAATAGTCGGTTTTTTTTGGGCCACCCTAATATATATATATATATATGAAACTGCATGCAAAAGTTAGTACGTAATAGTACGGAAGTGTTATATAGAGTTAACTCTACACTCATTTATTTTCGAAGGAAGCAAACAAGTGTTGGCGGCAACGGAACACATCACATGCAGTTGACGGTCTGTTCTTCAAAACCCGTACATGGCATTTAATGTTAGCGCTCCTCGTAAATACAACAATGAAGTTTCGCTCGAGCGACGAGTGACCCATGTTTTAACTACCAAAGTTTGCCTCGTTCCATATTAACTAAAGTTTCCCCGCGCCTTTGTCTATCTGCATAGGAAAACATTTTAAATAAGGCACTGTCTGTAACAAGTATATAACGCCTTTGAGATATCTAACACCTTAGTCTCTCCCGTGACCATTATTGCTGTAAAGCATTCGAAACGTCGGAAATCAAAAGTCAAAATAAATCCGCGAAATAATCCGAAAAGATAGTTTTATTGAAAATGTCAAATATTTGCGTAAATATAAGAAAGTATTATGTATATGAAGATTTAGAGAAAAATGAAATTTGTTTGTGGCAAAATAAAAATTTTCAGACTATATTTATTAGAAAGTAGCCTTTCCGATGTATCTCAATTACCCGACTACGACTAAATAAAAAAAAGAGTTATGGTATCATTAGTGTACGTATGTCTTATTAAATATTATGTCACAAGAAGGTAGAAAATTTAATTGTATAATTAACATGTAACTAGAGTTTAACAAAATTCGATATTCTATTTAAAGATTGTATGTGAGTGCGTGTGTTTGGTTGGTCGCATTTGTTTAAAATTTACAACCTATAACCTAGATAAGCATAATATAAGCTACTGTTAGACAGGCGGGGTGAGGGGTTGCATCCGAGCAAAATGAGATAAATTGTTAATATAAATATGAAATTTTTGATTCCAGACGTTTTGAATACTTTGCAGCAAATTTATAGTTGTTACAGACCAAAAATCAAAATAAATCCGCGAAAAAATCCGGTAGATAGTTTTACTTTACAAAGTCAAATATTTACGTAAAATCTAATATAGTATTATTCCCTGGAAAACTAAAAATCTAAACCCATCTAACCTAAAAGGGAGAGAGAAATTGTGGGCAAAAACTAGTTTAATATCCTATTAAGTATAGATCTTAGTTATTCTGCCTGCGAATGTACCAACATTGTGTAAGCATTTCCGACTGTTGTCTTTATTGTCTTATTGTCGATTTGCCTACAACTCACTTGTCCTTTGATTCGTAGTGTTTGTAACATAACAATTAGTCTGGAGTCTTGCATGTAACTCAATAAGTAATATTATTCTTTTACCTTACATGAAAAACCAAATACTAGTACCGCTATATTTCGAAGTAACGACTTATCCTCACTCGATACCACTAAGCGTTACTCTATGTTATAAACCATCTATATACTGAAAATCATCTAAATCTGTCCAGCTATTTCAGTGTAAAGGAGTTAAAACATATACACACAAATACAAACTCTTGCTTTTATAACCATGGTATGATCGATACAGTGGACAGGAGTGAAGAGCGGTCATTAGATTTTCAAAATGACTGTTTTCGTTAATAATGACTGGAGTTGACACTTCAATAATACAAGTTACTTTATCTAGACGTTTGTATATACTATGCATTGACTAGATTTAGGTTCTGAATTGGGAATCAACTAACAGTTTAACCTTTATGTGAAACCCTATGGTTGTGGTTTGCTTCAGCAGACCTTTTTTTTTTTTATAGTTGGGGAATGCATTTACGCATACCACCTATACCCCAGGTGGTTATGTGGGGCTCACCGGCTAGAAGAGCCGGTACTACCCACTAAACCCCAACTTTCCCTTCCCCTCCGCCTTAGTGGGACGCCGCGGGATCGCTTACGCATAACTACCGCGACGCCCCGGCGGTAGGCCTGACGGCCACCAAACCAATGAGGCTGCTCCACAGTCCACTCTGCTGAACCAGAGAAGTACCCGGAGCAGCCCCATTAAACCACACCGCCCACCGAAGTGGGCACCCTTCAATGCTTCAGCAGACCTGCCGTCAAGGCGTCGCGTCGTGGTTGAGTGCGTAAGCGATCCTGCGACGCCCCATTAAGACGGAGGAGGTTTTGTTGGGTTTTAGTGGGTAGTACTGGCTTTTCTAGCCAGTGAGTCCCACGTAACCACAAGTATGTCTACAGGTGGTATGCGTAAGTGCATTTTCCAACATAAAAAAAAGAGACTATCTACCTCGTGGAGCTATTTACGTTATAGGAATATTTCTAGTTTTTCACCTAATAGGTTAACGAATTTTTTTATTAACAGAATTACAATAAAATTATTTAGCGGACTACCTAGGAGGCGATGTACTTTCCTGATTACCTTTCAACTTCATGTTTATTATTATCGTGTAGTATTGAGAAGAGCAGTGATAATACTAAGTTGATATCAATTACATTCACAGCAACTTGATGAAAAAAGTTAGCTCAAGTTACTTTATTTAAAAGCTTTTTCTAAAACATCATTGACAACTGTATAAAGCTAAATAAGCTCCAGAGTTTCGAAAGTTTGAGAAAGTTCTTCTGTTTGCTGGCAACTGCAAGTACTTACGTCTGTAAACGGACAAGTAAGCTTTATTTTTATTCCTGTCAAGAAAAACGTATTCTACATTTTAAACTTCTTTTATGTCTTTACAGTTAGTTAAAGGTTGTTGCTTTATCTTGAACAAAATAGATTTACAAAATTGAGAGACGTCGAGTTCAATGTTTTATTCGGTTACGGTCTAAGTTTTTAACCATAATATTATATTGAATTTTATAGAGTGGTAGTCCAGTGGTAACAAGCTCGACTGGGAAACTAAGTAAAGCAGGTTCAAATCCCGGGTCTCAATCTTGAATTTGAAATTTAAAAAAATTGAAATAAAAAAAACATTTCTGATTGAAAATATGTGCTATTCATTACCACTTATCTTACGGTTATGGATAATATGCTATGAAGGAAACCTGCTTGTCATTCGAAAGACATCTGAAGTCCACTAACTCGCACTCGGCCTGCGTGGCGGACTGTGGCTTGATCTTCCTCGTTTTGAAAAAAGGCCTGTGCCCAGTAGTGGAAAAGCATACATTATATTTTAGTTATTGTTATTATATATTAGATGTATTATTGTGTATTAAGTTTTATGTCTTGACTAACTTATAAGCGTTCGATCAACTAGACAGGCCTCAATGAGTATTAATTTTCTATAATGATACAAGTAGCCCAAAAAAATATGTATACATGTGGCAATATTTGCGTGGAAACAATATCTTTGGTTGTCATAAAAAAAATACAGACTGATAGCGTTATTGATAGTTAGCTTCACACATGCAATTATTTATCTAATTAATTGAATAGCGACTTACCCTCGTACGCATATACCCTCATACGATTTAATTTTTTTGAGCGGAATCCAAATCCCTTTCTAAAATAAAAGTAGTCAAAGTCACTCATAACATCAGCTATTTGCCTGTGAAAGTCACGTCAAAATCAGTCCAGCGCTTTCAGAGATTAACCGGAATAAACAGACAGACAGACAGAAAGAACAAAATAATAAAAAAAAACGTATTTTTCCTATAAGTACCGTATAAAATATCATCTGCATTTAGTAAAAAGCTGTTATATTGACATTACAAACAGACACTTCAATTTTATTTATCTGTATATGTTACAATCATACATCTGATATCAATTAATGTAAATATTTGTATAGAAATAGTAATGGTTATTTCTAACAAAGCTCAGTTGTTATTCAACAATGGTTGTCACTAAAACTAAGGAATACGAGTATGACATTATCGCAATAAGTCACGTAGCCCGAACGTAACGTACGTTACTTAACGAAAAGTTTTGTTTCCATCATATTTATATTCCCTTTGCTTCAGATCTTAAATTATATATAAGGCAATAAAAATTATATAAAGGGGATGATTTGAATACAAAATTAAATTTGCTAGAAAGTACGAGTGTTTTATTTTTCTGACTCAACCTGCCTAATAAAAATCCTGCGATTTAAATTACATTGAATATCGATGAATTCTTACAGGTTTCTATTTAGACTTACCTTTCTAATCTGATGAAAGCATTCCAAAGACAAAGTTATACACTAAATCTAATAAAGTATGTGTTCATATAATAAAAGTATCATATAAAACATTATACATTTGGCTTGATTTTTAACCTTAAAGTATGTAAAAATAATTGAATATATTCATGTACTCATGTATGAAGTTCCTTGTCTATACCTACTGTGTGTTAGCCGTTGAGGAGTTACTTCATTTTTTTTTGTTTCATTTTCGAAGGGTGGAATTGTTATATGTATTGTATTAAATCCTTTTTAACGTCCCACTGCCTGGCGTGGGCGTCCCTTCAATACGAGGAGGACACGCTGGCCAAGAGCGAGTTAGCTGACTTCACATGTCTTTTGAAAACTTGCTAGGTTCTTTCAGACAAGCAGATTTCTTCACGATGTTTTCCTTTACCGTTAAGATAAGTGGTATCATGTTGCAAATGGTTCATACATGAAAATATCACAGGTGCGGGAGCCGGGGTTTGAGCCTGCTTCACTCAGTTTCCCAAGCAAGCTCGTTACCACTGGGCTACCACTGCCTAGTGTGTGGAATAATTAAAGTAATTTTATAGCTGGATTACTTTAAAAATTTTGTTTGAATCTACACACATCACGCAAAAGCTGCTAGTCTCATTTGGTGTAAAACAAAAAATATGGTGTAAGACGTCATATTTATAATTTTTGTTCCTTTTTTTATTCAAAAAAAGAGTTAAATATGTAAACACCACGAAACTTACAGCTCTAAATTTCAGTCGTCAGTTCTCAGACCGGAGAATATTCTTTCTAAACTAGTGGTAAAGTTTTGAGTCTTGACGTAAGTAAGTGTAATGTTTGTGCTCTGCATGAAACTAAGTTGGACTTTGATTTACTCCCACATTATACTTTCAGAGTACTTTAAACTATTTTTAAACTTTAAAAGAGAGAGGATACTTATTTTTTATTTTATAAGTCAGTGGCAATACTAGCTTTCCCATAACCACACCTTTGAATCTATGGCGAAACACTCACTTCAGACTCGACCAGACTTCTCGTCGGTTTCTCGAAAGCTTTAGGAGTGAAGTTTAATTTATCCGAAAATAAACTTTAGTACATTATATAATAATAGAGATATTTAAAATCCCATAGTCTCAAATCTTCTTCAGTAGCGCTGTACAATATGCTAATATATGTATTTCTCCATCACCTGTTTATTTGTCTGTTTATTTGTTTATTTGTTACGCTATTACGGCCAAATCGCTGAACCAAATTTTGGTATAGAGATGATTAGGATCTTGGCTCTTTTTATCGCAAAAATAAGTGGCATAGCTATTTTTGTAACGTTTTTTTCCGAAGAAGATATGAAAATTTATTTATTATGTTCGGTAAGACATTCAGACTATTTAGCGTTAGAGGGCTTAAGAACGACACAGACTTTGATTAGTAAACTAAAATGCAAAAAAAAGCAATTGTATTCCACACTATGTACGTTTCTCCACGAGAGTAGAGAATACTAACAATAATTCTTTTCTCATATATTTATTATTAATTAATTATATTATTATTACTAAGAATTTCAGAGAATGAGATGTCAGGTTAATAAAAGTAATTTATTTTATTAGATCGTAAAAGTACGAGGCGATCGTAAAGTGAACAAACGTGGACATAAAGCGCGAGGCACGCGTGCCTGCGATTTAGTGTTTTGTTGAACCATTGCGTATGTTACGGACTATTACTGTACTAAATTTGCATGAGGTGCAAAAAGAGGACAGACTAACAAATGGATCCTGAACGTTTTTGTATATATAAATTACTAGCGACTCGCCCTCGTTTCGCTTGGGTTCGTCCGTAGGTTGATTCCCCATACAAACATTCATCCCTATTTTTACCCACTTTAGGGATGATTTTCGGGATAAAAAGTATTCTATGTTCTTCCCATGGTCTTAAACTATCTTCTTACTAAATTTCGGTTAAAAAAATCGGTTCAGTATATCCAGAGATTAGCCCCTACAACCTCACAAACTCAAAACTTTACCGCTTTATAATATTAGTATAGACCAGTACCCGCGGCTTCGCCCGCGGTCAAACTTCCGATCGCTATCAAACTTCACCTGATCATCCGCTTGGCTAATCTGAAGATCAAATAACTTTTTAAATCAAAAACTGATTTGAGTATAATTTCTATATGTATTTTGAATAGTGACTTACCTTCAATTAGCTCGTGTGCGTTGCTAACAATAGCCTATACACACACACACACACAGACAAAGAGAGAGAGAGAGAGAGACATACGCATATACACGCACACACAAACACACACATACACACACAAACACACACATACACAACGCACACACACAAACACACACATACACACACAAACACACACACACACACACACACACACACACACACACACACACACACACACACACAATGCGCGCGCGCATGCACAAACAAATTCGCATTTACAATAGCAATAGATTAAATAGTAGCGAATTTTTGATAACACTTCATAAATTAAAGCACAAACCCAAGTCGGTATTTGTATAATAACACACTTATTACTTACTCGTAACTCGGCAAGTAGCTTTGTGGTTAGAACATTACCGCTAATTTGGAACATATTTGCGTGTCGCCTGCCATTAAAGCGCTCGTGTGAGGTGTCACTCAAAGCGAACACGCGCTTGCATAATTATAAACTGCTATACTATAATAAACATTTAAGCTATGATTTCTATATCAATATTCGTACATTTCTATAATTTAACTACCTTTATGACAAGGTATACTTTAATTACTATAGTTAAAATATTATATGTGGTGCTATTGTATTGATATATTGTAAATTATAATTATATTTAAAAAGAGCAACTATTAAGTTTCTCACTGGCTCTTCTCAGCAGAACTGCCTTCCGAGCCGGTGGTAGATTCCTCACCGACTAACTACACTGACACTTAGTTTAAATTTTAAATGTAAAATTGACGCAGAAGTGCTTCTAAACGTCTATTTGAATAAAATATATTTTGATTTGATTTATGATATACTTACACATACTCGTATCGAAATGGATGCAAAATCGATTGGCACCGACCGTCAACGAAAATCCTCCTTGTACGGTTACTAAAGGTTTTTTTTTTTAATTTTTGGTGTCTAGAATACACTTTTAATTTTTTTTGTTAAGTCTTAACTTTTTTTGTCTGGAAGTCGGTTTTATTTATTTTTGACTTATCATTGCCTAGAAAAGTTGGAAAAAATTCAACGTTCTTATTATCAGACATACTTGCTTTTATGTTAAAAAATAATATATATTACTTTTATGAAGTAATGTTTACTCGATTAATTTAACTACATAACGTTCATCCATATAAAAATAAATTATTTCGCCATCGCAAGTACTTAATAGAGATAAAATTTACTCTTCAAAGTAATTCAGTTGTTTACTTTAAGAGATAATAAAAAATAAAAGCTCGACGTGCGCGCAAAGATATCTAGGGACGCGTCTAAAGACGCGAAGGTGGTTAATTTACTATATGGACACTTTGACCCCGTTACATCTCTAGCATAAAGATCATATAAGTAAAGTTAGTTATGTAATTAAGATGAAAGTTTTTGATAAATGATACATTATCTACAAGATATTAAGTCTGCGTCAGAGACACCGGCGCAGTGAGTTATGATCTCATCTCATCGTACATCTTCACTTATATTACTAAAGAATTATCTCGTGCTATGTAAATGTTGAGATCTATTATTTATTTTTAATAATATTATAAAGAGGTAAAGTATGTGAGTTTGTGACGTTGTAGTAAATCTTTGGATCTACTGAATCGATTTAGATGTTTTGTTGAAAGTTTGAGACCCTGGGGAGGAAATAGGATACTTTTTATCCCGGAAATCATCCCTAAAGGGGTTGAAAATGGGTATGAAAGTTTGTATAAGGAATCAAGCGAACCCGAGCGAAGCGAGGATGAGTCGCTAGTTTTATAAAAAGTTGGTTAAGGGCAAGTGGTACTAGCATAAATGATGGTTCCGTATAAATGAAATACAAATAAGTAAATATGTTGGTACATTAACACACAACACCATCTAGTTCTATGGTAAGCTACGAGGCTTGTGTTATGGAGACCAAATATCATACCAGGATTAATACACTACACATATGTATAAAACTTTAAATAGATACATGTGAGATATTGATAGAATAAGAACAGGTATCCATTTTTAAATTATACATTTTATTATAATAATAATACATTTTTCAATTATTCAAAAGCAATAATAAACATAATACTTTCTTCGATTTACGCGAATATTTGACAAATGAATACAACTATCTTTTCGGGTTATTTCGCGGATTTATTTTGATTTTTGGTTCCCGACGTTTCGATTGCTTCACAGCAATCATGGTCACGGGAGAGACAGATAATAAACAAATAATTGAAAATACTGAAAGTACTTCAAAATAATACTTTAAAATATAAAAATAATAAAGCAACAATTATAATTACAAAAATATTGTAAAAAGATACAGAGATTACCTGATAAGTATCTCGGACGATTCAGAGCACTTTTGAGCAAAGTGCCGGGCTCACACCCAAGCCTTTTCTGAGACGTCGAAAGGTACAGTAAGGGTATTTTTATCCGAATGTCGAAAAATATGAAGGTAGTATTAAAATTTTACAAAATACATTTTATCTCTCACATACAAATTATAAAATACATATATACACACCCATGACTGGAGTACAAATATTCGTCCTTATCACACAAATGAATGCCCCCAGCGGGACTCGAACCTGCGACCGCTGGCACAGCAAGTAAGGCACAGTAAGTAAGCAAGTAAGTACACGCTGAGCTAAACGTGTCGTCAAATGTTATATTATGAATCTTTGTAGGAATTTAAAGCTTTAAGGGCATTTGTTATATTTTGCGGAAATTACATTTAAATTATGATTTTTTATTTGAACGTTTATATTTATGTTTTCAGCCGCAAGCTCTTTTTTAGACCATTGTTTATTATGCATGAAGAAAGAATAATAAAATTACTTTTTATTTTATTATTTATTTCATAATTAGGTTTTATAATACATTGTACGTGCATATACAGTGTGTTAAAAAAACCCTGTCCGATCGGAAACCAGTGTATACCAATCACATGGCCAAATAAAATAAGAAACATAAAATATTCATGATAGTAAACATATTAATGAAATTTAAAATGTCCATTTATTTTGCTATTTTTCCCAAAATTGCGGGAAAATTTTAAAATGTACAACACTAATTTCGGCGGTATTATGTTATGATGTGGCGGCGGCATCTTTGATGTGTGCCGACAAACGATGCACCGCCCCTTGTCCCTACCTTGAATTATCTACTTACGATCATTATTATTTGTTTTCTTTATTTATTTTACTAAAAATTATGTCAGTTTCGCAAAACATGCATCCGAGTGCACGTGTTGGAAAAATTGAGTTTAAACTATGTCGTATACGAATGAAGAGTACTTTAATATTTTAATGTGTTTGGGGAGGAGTGACTGCAATTATGCAGAGGCTCGTAGAGACTATGAAATGCGTTTCGCAGTTCCGCGGGATGCCACGATGCCGTCAGAGCGTGCGTTTCAACGTCTTCACAATCGCACACGGGCAGTGTTCACAGCTACGAAACGCATCACGCTGATACAGGGAAACCACGTATCGACATGGATATTGAAGAGCAAGTGCTTGATCTGTTTACTGAGGACCCCACCCGAAGTACTCGTTCTGTGGCACGACAACTGGGCACTAACCACGTCCAGGTGTGGAAAGTGTTGAAAGAAGATGGCCAGCATCCTTTCCACTACCGTCGTATCCAAGCTTTACTACCCAGTGATTATGAACCTAGAGTGAAATATTGTGCATGGATTTTAAGGAAAATCGAAGAGGACGCTCAATTTTTGAAAAGGGTTATTTTCACCGATGAATCTTTTCATAGAACAGGCGTCTTTAACAGTCGGAATGAACATGTGTGGTCGACGCTAAATCCTTACGCCATTAAACCAAGCCATTTTCAACATCGTTGGCGAATAAACGTTTGGGCTGGTATACTAGGTGACCAAATCATTGGCTCGATCTTTTTAAATGAAACGATGAACGGACCGAATTATTTATCGTTTTTACGAGAAGACCTAGATAAAGCATTAGAAGATTTGGATGTAGCTGCTCATCGGTCTATGTGGTTCCAGCACGACGTTGCCCCACCACATTTTTCCTGAGCCGTGCGTGACTATCTAAACCAGCAGTATGGACAGCAGTGGATCGGTAGGGGTGGACCAATTTCATGGCCAGCGCGATCTCCAGATTTGACTCCGCTTGATTTTTATCTGTGGGGTCACGTTAAACAATTAGTGTTTAAGAAAATCTGTGATACCGAAGCTGAAATGCGTGGGCGTATTGTAGCAGCGTTTGAAAAAACAAAATCAGATACAAATGTGCTTGAAAGTGTCCGTGATAACCTTTTGCGACGGTGCCAAGCCTGTATCACTCGTGGAGGTCGTCACATGGAACAACATCTCCATCACAGCCATCGCATTGGCGTCCTCATCGAATAACAGACTACCTACCTACAAATTGATAAGCGTAGTTTGAGGTCAACTGGGTTCATGACGCGCCGCATCACCCGCCACCAGTATTGCTATGAAAGTTTCACAATTTATGAAATATTTTAAATTTTTAAACGGGGTAATTTTTTTTTACTTGGAATTTAATTTTTTTTATATAAATAGAATCAATTCGCGATACCTAATAATACCTTCACCGGTCGGACAGGGTTTTTTTTACACACTGTATACCAAATTTCAAATGAAAAATATATACGGTCGAATTGAGAACCTCCTCCTTTTTTTGGAAGTCGGTTAAAAAATAGGGTGTTACGGACTAACAAACAGACACACGGGTCTTCCTTTAAGAGTTACGCTTTACGTTAACGTCCAACGAAGTTCTTCTTACCACTTAAGTAATAGTTCCACTTCATTTCGCCACTTTTTATGTCTGAAGGACATTACCAAGCTTTTCGAATGAGCAAATAATAACATAGCATATTTATAATTCACTAGTTTGTCCCCGCGGCATCGTTCGCATGGTAATTGGTGTGGGGATCAAAGCCTATGTCCGTCCCCAGAATGCAATTTATGCCCTTGTTTAATTTAATCGAAATTTGTTCAACGGTTTAAATATGAAAAAGTAACACACAAAGTTATTCCACTTTTATAGTAATAACATAGATTACTAAGTAATTTCATATTACGCGGTTTTGTTAATATACATTTACTAGCGACTCACCCTCGCTTCTCTTTGGATTCATCCCTAGACAAAAACAAATCTATCCCACAGGAATCGTACGTTTTTCCGGGATGATATATAACCTAGCCTTCCTCAGTTAACGGGCTACTCAATGCAAAAAGAATATTTTAAATCGGATTAGTAGTATCTGAGATTAGCGCGTTCAACCAAACAAACAAACAAATAAACTCTTCAGCTTTATAATATTAGTATAGATTATGATGCTGTATTTGAGATCTCTAATATCTAAACTATAGCAACAAGTAACTTATTTAAAAAAAATAACAAGTAATTCCGGTATCTCTACTAACTCGGCCGCGCGCACTTTGGATACGTTTTCGTCCGAATTTTGCTCGTGCGAACACGTACGAACACGCACGAATGATCCCGACCTTCCACGTACTATGGGGGCGCGCACGCAGACTGGGTGCGAGTTAGTCGTACGTATACGTACGTGTAGTTCCGATCTCAGAAAATAATACGAACTTGTTGGGATTTTAAAACACTTTCGTGCGTTGAAAATTAAAAATGAATAGAACTACCTATTTGACGGAGGAAAACGTATTCAATGTGCGCAGTTAATTCGTACGACCACGACCATACGTTTAAACGCACAAATTCGTGTCCAAAGTGCGCGCGGCCTTATTCTGAACGAGATTCTAATCCGCGTCATTAGGCATATTAGGAGGCTTTATACAATATTGTTGTTTTTTTCTATTTATTCGTGTATCATTGAAATGGCTTTTTTTATTATTTATGTATACCTAGTAATCCTGCGACTGTCCCATTAAACAGGGAAGTTCTTTGGATTTTACTGCGTAATACTGGCTTTTATAGCCAGTGAGTCCCATAGAACCACTATATGTATGCAAGTGGTGTGCTTAAGTGCATTTCGCAAGCTTAAAGAAAATATTTATGTTCATATTTTATTGTCATAGTTATTAACGTAGCTAAGTTTTGCTATTGACTAATTTCAAAAATAAGTAGGACCTATTAAATTTTAGGGTCTGTATATTTTTGCGTTATTCTTTTTTTTTAATAATTAGGTTATACGTCAAAGGTATATAATATACATATAGTATATTATACACAAAGCAATCGCTGCATTTCTAAAGATAGACTGGTGACTCACCCGCGCTCCGCTTGGGTTCGTCCCTTGGTACGTTTTAACTGTTAGTATAGATTTCGCAGAGATGAGATATTTTCCCGCAGTAAAAAGTATCCTATATGTTGACCCAGATAACCAGTTATCATACCAAATTTCATCAAACTTGGTCCAGTGGTTTTCTCGTGATGCGTTCCCAGATAGACAGATAAACACAAAAATTCTAAAAACTATAGATTCGGCCTCTGTATCATTAACTAGCTTTTGCCCGCGACTTCGTCCGCGTGGAATAGTGACTTTGCTCGCAGAGCTACCAGCGCGGCGGCCAGCGCCCTCCCCCTTCACGACCGCCCCGCCCTCGCCTTGTATCGGGCTGAGAACGCGCTCACCCATAGACCGCGTAAAGTTAAATATGTATATTTTAAAACTATGATATCTCCTAAGATATTCATTGAAATCAAATGATGTCAAGGGCAATTTTGTTCAAAATCAAATACTTGTGATGAATAACGTATTTATTTGGATAAGGATTAATATTATGTTTATAAAAACACCTTCGGAAGTAATACATTATTTTAGAATAAGTTTCAATACCATAAAAAGGGTTATGAGTTAACCTTAAAAGATAGACATATGCTGTCTCGGACTTTTTTATAGAAATTTTAAAGGGGAACAATTCCGTCATACACGATTTTTGCGTAACTTTAACCGTTACGCGAAGCTCTCAAAAAGAATCATTTTTTCCCGTTTTTGCAACATTTTTCATTTATGCTCCGCTCCTATTGGTCGTAGCGTGATGTTATATAGCCTAAAGCCTTCCTCGATAAAGGGACTATCCAACACAAAAATAATTTTTCAATTCCAACCAGTAGTTCCTGAGATTAGCGCGTTCAACCAAACAAACAAACAAACAAACAAACAAATAAACTCTTCAGCTTTATAATATTAGTATAGATAATGACAATTTCGATAAAATTTCCAAAAAAATATTAAAGTACAGATACGACTCAGTTAGAATTTTATGATGTGTATAGACATTAATTACTTATACGAAATTTTGAAGGGTGTTGCTCTTTAAATAAAAAAAAAACATATGCATATAATCATTTAACTACTGAAGATAATGTTTATTATTCAAAGTGTTCTTTAAGTACACGGGGATCATTGTTAGTTGTTAAATACTAAATAGAAAACCTTATGTGGGTGAACAACACTTAAAGAAAATTCAAGCATTTTTCTTAAGTCTTAAATTATAAAAATATTTTTCTTAAATATTTTTGTATGTTTTAACAGCTTTTTGTTGTGATGCTTGAATTTTCAGACTTAACTAAACTGAAGACGGTCTTTGTCATTCAACTGTTAGGGCCGGGCACAAAGATTTACTCGAGAGCTCTCACACTCAACACGCTGTTTTTATTATACTCCTACCTTATACCTAAATATAACGCAATCGAATATTTTTAGAGGTATTTGTCGTTATGATGAATCTATTGAGATTTAACTAAAGACGATTTAGTTTTACGCTGAAAATTATTTGATCAATAATATATATTTTATTTAAAAGCAGTAAATATAGTTGTTTAAAAAAATGCAAAAAAATATATTTAAGAGTGCGTGTATGAATATGTACACGCGCAAGAAGTAAACATTCTGTAGGTTATCGGTACGTACTCCCTATGAAATAATATTTATCATTTGTCAGACGATAACAACGGTTACCATGGCAACAAACGTTCGCCTCGCCTGATCACACTTTTCGCAACGATCTCGTCACACATTCACCAGCTTACTCCACAAGTCAAGCGTGCTAAAGAAGTTTTACTTCAAAAAAAAGCTTTTATCTAAATAGATAGAATATACGGACCTCGTATAAAGGAAACAAATGAGTCCAAACTTGAAAGTTTTTATTAGGGATCATTAAAATGTTTACTATGCGTCCAGATACTTACCTACGTCCAAATCTTCCGGTTTCATCTTCATATCAGCTCAATAGTATCAAATTGTTGTAATTTTATCCGGTTTTTATATACTTAAAAAGTTTCAAATCAATACTGCTATCAAAAGTAAGTTTAATCACATCGTTCCAAGGGAAGCCGAAAGCGTGTTACAAAGAAAGTGTTTTCAGCAAAACTCAACCTAAGTACTATTATCAGCAATCAGTGAAAGCTCGCTAGTGATGTGAAGTATACCTTTTACGATGCTATTAGGTAAACCTAGAGGTCCATTACTGAGATAATCGTTACGGAACCCTGTTCCTCAACCGAACACTTTGATAACACTTTACATAACATTGTGGAAGCTATAAAAAGAAACTTGCCTAAATGTGAAAGGGTCCCTAGTTTTAGTGTACTTCGTTTTAATATATTAAAATAGACTAACATTTATCTGTTGCTTTAATTGTGTTTCAATCTATATGTGTAATTATTATATATATTCTGAAAATCTTTTGATTTTTCTTTATCCTTTATCCTGATAAAAAAATAGTATAGAGGACAGTAAATGATATATATATAAATATATATATATATATATATATATATATATATATATATATATATATATATAAGAGTAATACAAGGTTTGAGCGAAAGAGAGATAGGCCATTTTTAAGAACGAGTAAAGACACAGGTCAAGACGAGTTTTGTAATTGGGCTACTATTATAATTGCGATAGTTTGTACACACATACGATGTGTGTGTTTATTTGTTATTACATCAAGCTGAACGGATGGATGGATTTGGATGAATTACGGTAATCTAGAGTAACACATAGGCTACACCTAACACTAGTATCTAGAGACATACTCAAGCGAAGCAAGAGTAAGTCGCTAGTGTTATATTATATAAATTTCTTATTAGGTTAAAGCTTGCGTGGTCAGATTTTTAATTTAATTTAGTGTTAATAATTAATAATAATTTATTATATTACATATTCAAGCCACGTAGTAGGTAATAGGTATGTATTGTGAATATATTTACGTATGTAGGTAAATGCTACCAATTTTATAAACGACAGGCTCTTTGATCACAAGTTGACATGTTTCTTTAGATTATGTTCCATTTAAATATAGCTTTCAGTAATAATGGGCAGAACAAATATGTCAGAAGGTAAAGTTAGTACGTAAGTAATAGAAGGGTTTGTAATGAAAAAGCTCGTTGTTGAAAGGATAATTGGATTTTTATATAAATGCTTCTTATTGCGACATTATACGATAAAGTAATGGAAGTTTTTTAGACCAATTTTATACATATGGGTACAATATAATAAGTATTATTGTTTTACGATATAGTTACTTAAACATCTTAGTACTATAAATAAGTATGTTGGGACATTAACACACAGCACCATAAAGTTTCATGGTAAGCTACGAGGCTTGTGTTATGGATTTAACTTTAAATACATACATATTATAAATATAAACACCTACGACTAAAGTACAAACATTCGTGCTCGTTATACAAACGAATGCCTCCAGCTAGAGTCGAACCCACGACCACTGGCACAGCAAGTAGGGTCACTACAAACTGAGCCAAACGTATCGTTAAAAGTACTCATCATTATTTTAACCCAACGATATAGCCCACTGCTGAACATAGGCTTTCCCCTAATATAATATTTTCAAGACAACAAGTTTTATGCCATCTGTTTCTACTGAATTCCTGTCACTTAATGTCACTTCAGTAAATCGTCGATCCACGTGGGGTGCCTACCCACGCTTGGCTTCCGGTCTACGGTCGCCACTCGAAAACTTTATCTATCTGTTATTCCCAATTAACCATCTTTATAAATTAAAAAAAAACACACACACACACAAATATTTACATATCCATAATGTTATAAATGTGAAAGTAATGTCTGTTTGCTGTGTTGTTAATAGTGACTTTTCACGTATAAACCGCTAAACAATTTTCGATAAAACTTGACATAAATTGCATCCTAGGAATGGACGTAGACTACTTTTGATCCCCGCCCTTAACACGCGTGCAAAGCTGCGGGCAAATACTAGAAAAAAAATACCTATTGAACAAGTATTAGGTGCTTGTATATTTTGGCTTTTCCTGTTATCATTGTGAAGAAAACTTAAAGTTTAGGGAATTCTCCTCAACTTCTTATTCTCGGCTGTTTGAATCATATTGATCAATTGACTGTATGTTACTGCCGTGGTCTTTGTCGTGGTCGACTAGTCTGGTTGGGCTCTCAGATTTTATGGATTATAATCGGAACACTATTATTATGGTGAAAGTTTGTATGTTTGTTACTTAAACCCTGGAATGGCTGGGCAGTTTTTTTTGTTTTCTAAGGAAATCTTCTAGCAGTATTTAATTTTAGCAGATATGTTCGGAGATTTTTTTTTACAGTAAGAGCGTGGCTCCACTGAGCCATCTACACCATATTTATACTTTTTTTTTCTTTTCTTTCAATAATCTAGGATATCATTCCTTTTCAGTATTTTTGTGTAACTTATTTTTGTTAAGGCAGTTGCGAGGTTATTTGAATGCCTCTCTAGTCGGTCGCGATATTTGGTTTTTAATTTAGAATGCAGACTATTGTATTGTATTGTATTGTATGTTGGACTCCTTTTTCCGTACTTAGACTCGCGTTTGGCCCGTTGTACGTCATGGGAATCCTGGCTAGTTCAGCCAGCCTAACTCCGTCCAGAAGCGCAGAAGTTTCCTGGGAACTTCACAGGCTTCGCGGAGCGACCTCATTGGTCCGAGGATTTCATTGCGTTGAGAAGTAACCGCTACGCATTCCAGGACTACGTGAGCGACTGATTCTTCAGCGCTGAAACACCCTCTGCACAGGGGGCTGTCCGTCGCGCCGATGTTAAATAGATGTTTATTTAGGGGACAGTGGCCCGTTATCGTCCCTATCATTGTTTTCAATTGAGTTCTGTTTAGGCTTAATAGGCGTTTGGTCAGACGTGGGTTTACTGCAGGCAAAGCTGACCTAGCTTGCCTGCAGTCTACCGTTTGTGACCACCTGTTATTTTGCAGTGTTAATGTTCTTTGACGGACCCAGGTGCGAACCTGTGAAAAGGGTAGCGGTAGAAGTGGGAATGGGCCAGTTACTTCTAGTTTTGCTCCCCTTTTTGCTAGTTCGTCAGCTGCGTCGTTGCCAAGTGAACCACTGTGTCCTTTGATCCATTGGATGGTGACGCGAGTGGTCGATGCTATTTTATTAAGAGCATGGTGACATTCGATTATTAATTTGTTGTTGGTTTGTTTGTTATTTAGCGCCTGTAGAACCGCCGCGCTGTCGGAGAGGATTTTTATATTGCAGTTGTTTACCCCCCGTCTGTGCACGGTTCTTGCAGCTTCCGTTATGGCTACACATTCGCATTGAAAGATCGAACTGTGTATGCCTAAAGGTATGTGTAGGTTTATGTTGAGATCAAAGGAGAATATCCCAGCTCCAGAGCCACTCTGTGTTTTGGAGCCGTCAGTGTATATACGTAGCTCATTGGCTGCTGATTGGTCTAATCTCTCTTCGATCATATTTATGTTGAATTTTTTGTTGAAAATATGTTTGTTATGTGTTCTGTCACACGGGGCAGCAATGAGTGGTAGTTGCTTTATTGCCCTATCCAGAATGGATGTGTGTGGACTGTTGTTATTTTTCCCCCATAGACCTAGGTGCAACAGTCTTATGGCAGCCATGGTCGCCTCTTGTTGTATGTACAGGTCTAGGGGTGTTGTTTGGAGCGCTACCTCTACGGCTGCTGTTGGGGTAGTTTTTATGCATCCACTGGTGGCAGACAGTGCCAGCCTTTGGAAGCGTCCTAGTTTGGTGATTACGGTCCGGAGTTCCGTTCTAGTCCACCAAACCAGGGCTCCGTAGGTTAGCATTGGTCTTATTACAGCAGTGTATAGCCACATGGTTATTTTCGGCGATAGGCCCCATTTGTTGCCTAGCATCTTTTTGCATTGATAGAAGGCAATGGTTGATTTATTAAGTTTATGGTCCAGGTGCTTGTTCCATAACAGTTTGCTGTCTAGGATTACACCTAAGTATTTGACTGTTTCTTTGAGTTTTAGTTCGGTTTTGAAGAGTTTCGGAAGTTTGTATGGTCCGAGTGCTCTTCGGTTGGTGAACATGATCAGCTCGGTTTTCGTGGGATTAACGGAGAGCTCATGCTTCAAGCACCAGTTCTCTATTATTTTGAAAGCTTTCCTCATGCGGTCGCACAGGATGCCTTCAAAATTTCCCGATATTAAGATAGCTATGTCGTCAGCATATCCTACCGTGTATAGGCTATTGTCGTTGAGCTCTCTTATGAGCTCATCCACGACAAGATTCCATAATAGTGGAGACAAGACTCCACCTTGTGGGCAGCCTCTACTTACGATACCACGCGTCGTGGTATTGACGGTAAACTGTATAGCTCGTTGTTTTAGCATGTTGTTTATCCATTCTATTAGTGTTGGATTTACACCACTTTTTTGCAGAGCTCTGCTTATACTGGTGAAATTCGTTTTATCGAAGGCTCCTTCTATGTCAATGAAGGCGCCTAAGGTAGGTAGTTTCTGATTCAGCGAGCTCCCTATGCGAGATACCACGCTGTGGAGTGCCGATTCCGTTGATTTGCCTGCGCTATAGGCGTGTTGGTTGGGATGTATTGGATGTTGGAGGGATATTTGGCTTCTAATCTCTCTATCCCCCAGTCTCTCCAACGTCTTTAGAAAGAACGAGGTGAGGCTAATGGGTCTGAAGGATTTGGCCAGAGTGTAATCCTCTCTGCCTGGTTTTGGAATAAATATTATTTTTACTTCTCTCCATTTCAATGGTATGTATCGGTGTGCTATGCAGGCTTGGAACAGCGTAACCAGATATTCTGCTATGATGTTCACGCTCCACTTTAGCAGCCCGGGAAAGATACCATCTAGGCCAGCGGCTTTGAAAGGGGGGAAAGTGTTTATTGCCCATATTATTTTCTCTTTATTAATTATGTTTTTTGCTGCGTTCCAGTCTGAGCTGCTGGTGGGCCTCTCTTCGTAGGGTTCCCATAATTGCGTGTTAGCAATTTGGCAGCCGGGGAAGTGAGTTGTTAGCAGCAGCTCGCTTGCCTCCGCATCTGTTTTGGTATAGGTATTATCTGGTTTTTTGAGGCAGTCGATTGAGTGATTTGTCTCTTTGGAGAGGCATGATTTCACTTTGATTGCCTGGTTGTTGTTCTCTATGCTGGAACAGAAGTGTCTCCAGCATTCTTGCCTTCTGAGGCGTATGAGTTTTTTATATTGTTTCCTGGCTGCCGTATAGGCGTCCCAGTCTAGTTGTGTTCGTCTGTTTCTAGCCCTGTTGAACAGTTTCCTGACTTTCCGGCGGTGTCTCTCTAGTTCGGGACATCACCAGTGTTGCTTCCCTCCCCGTCTAGGTAAGGTAAGGGGACAGGACTGTTCATAGCTTTCCAGGAGTAATGACGTAAGACTTTCCACGTAGGCGTCTATGTCGGTTATATTTAGGTTATTTGTTGTTGTGAGTCGTTTTCCAATCTCAGCACTGATCAATCTGATGAATTTAGATTGATCGGTTCTTTGAGGTATTCTTTTAGGTAGTTCTTTAGGTAGATCCATGTCGATGGTGAAACGAATCCGTCTGTGGTCCGAACAGGATAGTTCATTGGACACATGCCAGTTGTGGATATAGTTGGATATATCCGTCGTTGCCATCGTCAGATCTATAATGGTTTGTGAACGAGCGTTTATGAAAGTTGGCTCAGAGCCTTTGTTAAGTATGGTGAGGTTATTGCTAAATATAAAATTAAGTACATCCTCACCTCGTGCGTTTGTGTTGGCACACCCCCACACAGTATGATGTGCGTTGGAGTCTGCCGCGATGATTAGTTCCAGCTTCTCTCTCTCACAGTACTCAACCAGAGAGTTGAGCTCTGGAGTTGGCGCGTCCTCGTCACCCGGCAGGTAGACGGAGGCAAAGACAACGTCACTGAGTTGCTGGTCGGTTCTTGATATCTTGGTTGCTGTTATGTCCCTTGAACATAATTCATTTATTAGTACGGTAGGTATATGTTTCGGCATGAGTATACATGTTCTTGGGTTACTTACGGAAGTGTCTAAAAGAAGCTTCATTCCGATGTTGCCAAGACCACATATCCTGCCATTCCTGATCCACGGCTCTTGGATCATGGTTATGGTCTTCGGGTTAAGCTCCAGCACTCTGCGTAAAGATGCCGTCGCAGTTAGGCTGTGCTGGAGGTTTGCCTGGATGAAGCTAGCAGTCCGGGATGGGGGAGGAGCGGAGACAGTCGTCGCTGAGTTCACTCCCCCCCGTGCCCGGAAAGCATTCCTCATCCGTGGTGTTGGGTATCGGTGATGGTGACCGTGTTGTTTCCATCGGGGCCGGTAACCCCGCCTCCTCGTTGGTCGACTCAGCGGCCACCATTGGAGGTGGTGGACACGTCGCCCGTGAAGTGCTTGGTACCGGTTCCGTGGTGGTGATGTTGGCGTTTCTATTGTCCCTCGTGGGGTCATCCTTCTCCAAAATTCGGACATAGATGTTCCCCAATAGGTAATAAACACGCCTGTTTTGTGCCTTGAGTGTAGTTATGTCCGATTCTGGCACGCGGAAGAAAAGGTCGGTTCCCGGGGGATCCTGTTGACTTTTTTCGCGGGTCAGTATCCAGGACTTCATGTTAAGGTGACGGTTCTGCCTCGCAAGAAGTTTCCGTAGCGTCTCTGTGTTACCGGTGTGACCCGGGACATGGAGCATGCACGGTACCTTCTTTGGTATAGCCGATTGGGGCCGAACAACCAGTTTGGATATTGTTGGTACTGTGATGTTGCTCACGGTTCTGGTAAGCCAACTGAGTGTGAAAGCATCCTCGCACCATACTTTGAGGACGCCATCTGCAAAGTGGGCTCTGCCTCGGAACCGGATGTCGTTCGGTTCGGCCTGGAGGGTGGCTTCGGGTTCGGCCATAAGTTCGTCCCGTAGCTTCCCCTCAATGGTGGCGCGGATGTCTTCAGCCTGCTCCTGTGCCATGTCCGAGAAGGGCTCGATCATGACCGCCACACAGAGTTCGTTGGCTAAGTAAGACGCCGCTGCCTCCGCGTAGCTGACCGAGACACCATCCTTCGTCCGGGGTCTGCTGGGTTTTACCCTCTTGCTTTCCCCAGTCGGTGTGACTGTGTCATCAGGTCTTATACGCTTCTGGCCTTTGGTTCTTTGTTCGTTTGTTTGTGTTGTGTCGTGTTTTTTCCGGCCTCTAGGCTTCATGCTGCGCTTGAGACCTGGTTTCGTTTGAGGTGCCTCGACCTTCGGCGCTGGTGCTGTGGCCTCTGCGGGGCTGGGGTTCGGAGCCTCAATGTGCCTCACCGCGTCGGTTTCCGCTGCACGTCGCGCCGCAATTCGGGCCTTCTTCAAACGTCGTTTTTTGGATGCTGTCATCTGCTCTGTGAAGGCTGGTTCCATCTGGATCGCGTCTTTTAAGGCTGACAGATCCATGGTTGTGCCTTGTTTCTGTATAGTTGTTGTTGGGGTGCTCATTGGTGCAGACCGGGTCGGTTCTATCGGAGTCGCCGCAGATGCCGCACCCTCGGACGCAGACATTACCGTCGCATTCTTGGGCGCAGCTTTCTTTGGCTTCCCCGTGGTAGAGGTCGTCCCAGGTGCAGTGGTGTGCACCCCTTTGTGTTTTGTTTGTCCAGACGTGGACGCGGAGGCGACAGTCTGAGACGCAGCCCGGTTTGGCGCATCTCTGACCATTCTCCTCGTTGTCTTGTCTGTAGACGCTGCCTGTTTTGGCGCATCTTTCATGTTTGACGGTCCAGGGGCATCTAGAGATGTCGCTTCCGGCGATGTCCGCCTTGGCGTATCTCGGGACGCAACCCTTGACTTGGGTAGAGGTGGCGCATCTGTTGACGCAGCCTGTTGTTTGTTGTCGTTGTTTGGTTTTATAGCCTCATTATCCATTGAGGTATTGAATTTTCCTTCACCGTTGGAGCTCTCCACCCGCCACGGAGTCCTCAGTCGGGGACGTCATCTGCTCAGCAGATGATCGCCAGAGCTACTCCTTCGGTATAGAGCCAGTGTATGGTAGAAAGACGAGTCCGCACGCAGCAAAGAAACTAAGAGTTGCACGCATCACGAGACGATGATACGCGCTCACCCCAAGCCCCGTGCCGCGCCGACTGCCCTCCCCCCAAACCCCGACTCTCGCTTGATAGCCCGCTTATGGGATATCGCAGCCGATTGACTGTGGTTAGCTACTCCACAGCCTCCCGTGTGAGGAGAAATCCGGACCAAAGAAGTGTGTTGTGTGCAGCGTGCAACTATTGCCGGCCCACTGCTCCACTCAACTTCCAGGACTCCTTCATCCTCCGGTACGGGTTCCCGCGCACGGCACAAACACGCGGGAGGTCATTGGCTATCCACCCTCTTGGTTTTTTTAGATGGTGGACTCGCAAGGACATGACCTCGCCATCCCTGCAATGAAGCGCCTGGAGGTTTCTGTTGCGTCTATTGCTTAGGGCACTAGACCTATAACAGGGCCGGCAACCTCGAGAAGGATAGTCCTCCAGACTTGCCTTGGGGATCTCAGCGACCTGCGCTACTCCCAAGACCACGCCCCCCCACCGCCTCTGAAGGAGGCAGTGAGGTGGATCTGTGCCTATACTACCATGCAAAGCAAAGCAAAGCAAAGCAAGCAGAGCAGAACATGTCGTGATGGTAGTCGCAAAAGCATAGACCCAGACCCGCCCCGAATGCAGACTAACTAATATGAGTTGAACACATAGGTTACCATTAGATACTTAGGGGTGCACCTGAGCGATGAGAGGGTAAACATCTAGTATTATATTATACTAGCGAATCACCCTCACTTCGCTTCGGGTTCGTCTCTAGACAAAAACAAATCTATCCCACGGGAACTGTACATTTTTCCGGGATGATATATAGCCTATAGCCTTCCTCGGTTAACGGGCTATCTAATGCAAAAAGAATTTTTCAAGTCGGATTAGTAGTTCCTGAGATTAGCCCGTTCAACCAAACAAACAAACAAACTCTTCAGCTTTATAATATTAGTAAAGATTAGCAGCCTTTGTAAGATGCTCTTCAATTAGCAAACTGTCACCAAGTAAATAAAAAACTTTCCTCTTTATAACATTAGTAAATAAACGTATTTCAATTGCCGTTCAAATATTTACTTATTAATTTCAGAGTTCCTTAAGCTCTGATTCTGCCCCGGAGGCAAACTTCTCTAGCCCCCGCGTCGGTTGTTGTTCGAACAACGTGTTTGCAAATAACGTGCTTAGTTAGTGAAGTTAGCGAAGTGGGAAGTGCATTATCAACTTTAGCAACAGAAACGTAAATATAACTAAAAGTACTGGGGCATGGCGGGAACAAATAATTAACTTTGTTAACATTGAAGTCTTGAAAAACTTGATAACTTATTTTTATCTATTTGAACTTAATTTTATTTAAGAATTCTGTCTTCAAATTGTTCATGAACAATACAACACAAGTACTAATTAGATAAACCAAACTTCAAGTCATTCAAGTTCGCATTTATGTATATGACATATTTAATTTACGTTTTTGTTTACTAGATGGCGCTAGGTGTATTCTGAATCGCGCTATGGTTTGGTTTACTCTAAAAGTATATAAGACATTGTAAACTTTCAATAGCGTCTGTCTTGTTACAAGGCCTTTGCCCTTCTTATCGAAGTTCAATAAAAGCCTATCTTGCCAGCAGTACATTAGTTTGGTAGTTTTATTTATCAGTACATACTACATAGTTCATCTCAGTGCAAGGCTACCAGCTAAACTGATTAAACATTGGTCCTTCGAGCCGGATAAGTGGGCATTTTTGTCTTCGGTGTAACCCACAGTGGATCGCTGCATTAGGGTACACGGTATTACCCGCAGCAGCGGTGTGACCGGCAGTGGTGGGCGGAACTAGCAGCAGCAGGAAAGGACAACTCGCAGTTACCACCACTGGAAGCGCTAATAGCAGATCAACAATAGTGTTTGTATGAAGTGTAAAATCGTGAGTACATTTAAATTACTTGTGTCAGCGAATATTCGCACAGTAAAATCTTCAAGCAAAATTGAACTCTATTTCTATGGAGATTTCAACTCTGAATATTTATGGAAAACATCTGGACTTGTAAAAAATTTATGAACTGTACTAAACATTACTTAGTTTTTAGATTTAGTGAAATTGTATAGGATAGTTAAGGACTTAGAATAATTTAGAGAAAAACGGGGGAACGGGGAACCTATGCCCGATTTTCAATTTTATATAAAGCGCACAAAACACTTGTAAAATTTTGAGAAATAGTTTGAGACTTAAGAATTTTTAAAATCTAATTATAAGTTTGGTTTTAACAATTTGATTATTAAACATTTAATAAATGGTATATTTTATTTTAAATGTATATTATATTGTAAAGTATTTAGTTTTGTTAACAAGTAATTTTATTTTATAATATAAAATGGAAGGTTTAATAAATGTATTAAAAGATTTGCAAAATGTTATAACCAAAGGTCTAATAAACTTTAAAAAATGTAGTAAGGATAGATTAACGGTTGAATATATAGAAACAAAACAAGATTTATTAGAAAAAGACTGGGCTACTTTTAAAGATACTAATGCTAAATTATATGAAAGATTTAAAATAGAAGAAATAGGTCAGAAAGCTGTCAATATTTACGATTCGGTTGAAGATACTTATATAACATATAAAATCTTAATAAAAACATCTCTCAATAAAATTCAGGTGGATAGGGGATCTGTAGAACAAGGAGATAGATCTTGTTCTGGTGCAGACAAGAATTCTAATTCTTTAGTAAAATTGCCAAAGATTAGCATTCCTATATTTTCTGGTAAATATGGAGAATGGACTACTTTTCATGATCTGTTCACATCATTAGTTCATAAAAATGATTCATTAGATAATGTACAAAAGCTTCATTATCTAAAGAGCCATCTTTCCGGTGAAGCTGAACAATTAATTCGCCACACTCCTATAACTGAGGCTAATTATAACGAATGTTGGGCTCAATTGGAAAGGCGCTATAGTAATAAAAAATATTTAACAAATTGTATTTTAAAAAGATTGTTTGGTCAAAAACGTATAAATATAGAATCAGCTTCGTCCTTGAAAGAGCTGATTGATACTACTTGCGATTGTTTAAATGCATTAAGAAATTTAAAGATTGATGTGACTACATGGGATGTTATTATCATACATATTGTTACACTTAAATTAGATAGCGAAACGCGAAAGCAATGGGAGTTGAGTGTTTGTAATAATGATTCTAATAACGATTTGCCAACGTTTGATCAATTTAAAGTTTTTATCGAAAATCGCTTTCGCGCATTAGAATGTCTTGATTTCAAAAATGCTACAGTTCATCCGGCAAACAAAAGTAACTATCAATGTACTCATACTCCCAGAGTAATGATAAGCACAAATGCATCAAGTATGCGTTGTGAATATTGTTCAGAGTGCCATAAGCTCTGCTTTTGTAAAAAATTCGTTAAGCAGCCCATAGAGAGTAGACGTGAATTTGTAATGAAAAATCGAATGTGCTTCAACTGTCTGGGTAGTAATCACACAGTATATGACTGTAAAAAGGCTACTACATGCAGAGTTTGTCAGAAACGACATCATTCATTGCTGCACATTAATAAGAACACAGAGGAGAAAGGTCATACTAGTTTGTCAGCGCCTACTACAGAAAGTGCCAGTTCTTCAACTAATTCTAATCCTATAGTCTCCTGTTTAGCGACTGGTAAAATAAATAAAGTGAGACAAATTTTATTAGCTACCGCTCTAATAAACGCTCAGTCTAAATCGGGCGAATACTATCCGGTCCGAGCTTTGCTCGACCAAGGATCACAGGCTTGTTTTATAACAGAGGCCTTAGTTCAATTTCTTAACCTGAAAAGGATACCTGTTCAAGGTCATATTTCAGGATTGGGAGATACAAGTTCAACCATAGCTAAGTATATGGTGAATTTAAATTTACGATCAAGAATCGATCAGAATTTCGTATTAAAAGTACATGCTTACGTATTAAACAAGATAACTTCATACTTACCTGAACGAAGGTCAAACACCCATCTAGATTGGTTGAGGGTTACAAATCTGTGTCTAGCAGATCCAGAATATAACACACCCAGTAAAGTAGATGTTTTATTGGGTGCGGATGTTTACAGTTATGTTATACAAGAGGGTTTATTTAAAAGTCCTACTAGTCCCTTGATCGCTCAAAATACATCATTTGGATGGATTGTTTCAGGCGTGACTAGTATAGAAGATAATGAAAGGTCAAGTAATGTAAATGTAATGCATGCAAAAATTGATGATATATCAGTTACACTAAAAAAGTTTTGGGAAATTGAAGAAGCAAATAGTTCAAAGAAAATACTTACACCAGAAGAGAAGAGATGTGAGGATTTTTATAGTAGTACAACTGAAAGAGATAAGAATGGTAGATATATAGTTAGGTTACCTTTTAAGGATGAAAATCCATCCTGTAGATCTGGAAATTCCCGAGCTATAGCTGAAAAAAGACTTTTATCATTAGAAAAAAGATTAGAAAGGGATATAGAATTAAAGGATAGGTACAAGGAAGTAATACAAGAATATTTGGAATTAGGACATATGAGGATAGTGGGAAACAATGATACTAATAAAGATATAGCAGTTTACTTACCTCATCACGCGGTTGTACGTAACGATAGGACAACTACAAAAGTTCGTGTTGTTTTTAACGCATCTCAGAAAAATAGTTATGGAGTTTCTCTTAACGATACTCTGATGGTTGGACCAACACTACAAGCCGATTTAAGACATACAATCTTGAAGTGGAGAACATATCCTTTAGCGCTGGTAGCTGACATAATTAAGATGTATCGTCAAGTAAGAATTGCCGAAAGTGATGCAATGTTTCAACGTATACTTTGGCGAGATAATCCTGACGAAGAAATCAGAGATTATGAACTTATGACAGTTACCTTTGGTACAGCTTCTGCACCTTACCAAGCAGTTCGTACCTTACACCAAGTTGCATTTGATGAAGGGGATAATTTTCCATTAGCCAAAGAAAAGGTACTTGGTAGCTTTTATATGGACGATTTAATGACAGGTTGTTTTACTGTAGACGAAGGTATAGAGATATATAAGCAACTAACAGAATTACTAGGTCGAGGTGGATTTAAATTACAGAAATGGAATAGCAATAGCCAAGAAATAGGAGAAATGATAAGAGAAATGGAAAAAAGTGAAATGGAAGTACAATCAATTGAAGGTCAAACGGTAAAGAATACAAAAAATATGACACAATATGATATTACAAAGGACAAAGAACAAAAAGAAATAGAAATCAAATTAGATAGTACAATGAAAATATTAGGACTTACCTGGAATCGCAAAGAAGATTCATTTCAATTTTCCGTAAACATTCAGCCACTAACAACAGAACATATAAGTAAGAGATCCATAATTTCGGATATTGCTCGTCTATTCGATCCTTTAGGTTGGGTCGCTCCTAGTATAATTATTGCAAAGGTGTTTATTCAAAGGTTGTGGCTAGCCGGTGTTGGTTGGGATGAAAAGTTAACGTCAGATTTGACGAATGAATGGCATATTTATCGTAAGGAATTAGTGTTACTTAATGGTATTAGAATACCTCGTTGGCTTCACACAAAACGGAGCGATGATGTGGAACTGCATGGTTTTAGTGATGCATCAAAAACGGCTTATTCGGCGGTTATTTATGTAAGATCCATCGATGTTGACGGCAAGGTTCAAGTATCATTGCTAGCTGCAAAAACGAGAGTAGCACCCGTTAAGCAAATCAGTATTCCACGTCTAGAGCTATGTGGAGCAGTTCTGCTGTCGCAACTTCTGACTGAAACAGCAGAAGTTTTAAAGGTATCCGAGGATAAGATCAGGGCTTGGACCGACTCCACAGTAGTGCTGGCTTGGTTAAATAGCCACCCGAGTAGGTGGAAAAATTTTGTAGCCAATAGAACATCGCAAATATTAACTAATATGAAAGCGTCTCAATGGTATCATGTGTCAACTAAGAACAACCCGGCAGATTGTGCTTCTAGGGGACTGCTACCAAGTTCATTATTAAATAGTAGTTTATGGTTTTCTGGGCCGTCTTTCTTGACAGATAGAACTATAACTTATAATAGATCAATTAATTTAATTAATTTAAAGGAAGATTTAGAAGAATCCACTAAGAGTCATTTAGCAATTGTTCCAGATTGTTCGCTGTTGGAACGATACTCTTCTTTAGGCAAATTAATTAGAATTGTCGCTTATTGTCGCAGATTTTTAAAAACTAACAAAATATATCGTAGAAAACATTTACACAAAATTGAATTGGACACCGCACTAGAATGTTGTATAATTAAAACACAAAAAGAATTATTTACATTTGAATATATACAATTGCAGGAAAAAGGTTATATACAATTAAAATCAAGTGGATTAAAATCTCTTTGTCCCTATCTTGATGCTAAGGGAATTATTAGAGTTAGAGGTAGATTAGAAAAAGCACCATTGAGTGAACAAACAAAATTTCCAATAGTATTACCACACTCTAGTCATTTAACTCGACTTATAATAGCCGATGCTCATTCTAAAACATTGCACGGAGGTACTCAGTTAATGATAAATTATTTAAGAACAGCTTACTGGATTCTACGAGTTAGAAATCTAGTAAAGAATCACATTCGGAACTGTGTATTGTGTGTTAAGCAGAAAGCTAGCATAAAAAATCAATTTATGGGTTCACTTCCTTCTGTTAGGTGTACTCCAGCACGACCGTTTTTGCATAGTGGAGTTGACTATGCGGGTCCCATAAGTTTAAGGACAACAAAAGGACGAGGTCAACGATCCTACAAGGGGTACATTTGTCTATTTGTTTGTATGGTTACGCGTGCACTGCATTTGGAAGCAGTCAGTGATATGAGTACTCAGGCATTTTTAGCTGCGTTTAGACGGTTCGTGTCAAGACGAGGTCATTGTGCGAAGCTGTGGAGCGATAACAGTACCACGTTTGTAGGGGCCTCTCGGGAATTACAAAATTTAACATCTATTCAAAATGCCATAATGGAACATCTAGAAGTAAATGGAACGGAATGGCATTTCATTCCTCCTCATAGCCCTAACTTTGGTGGGCTTTGGGAAGCTGGAGTGAAGTCCACCAAGTTTCACCTTAAAAGAGTCATTGGGGAGGCGACTCTTACATTTGAGGAAATAACCACACTTCTCAGTCAGGTGGAAGCATGTTTAAATTCACGGCCGATGAACATTATTCATGTAAGTGATCCCGGTGAAGCGATTCCTCTGACACCCGCACATTTTTTGGTCGGAGAACCGTTAGTTAATGTGCCAGATGGCCAGTATGAAAATTTAAACTTAAGCTATTTATCACGTTGGCAACTCGTACAAAGAATGATACAATCTTTTTGGAAACGATGGTCTAATGAATATCTCTCAAACCTAATGAATAGATACAAATGGGCTTATAAAGTTCCTGAACCAAAAATTGGAGATGTTGTCTTAGTCAAAGAAGACAACTTACCTCCGAGTCATTGGCTTTTGGGTCGTATATTGCAAAAACATCCTGGTGATGATAACATCACCCGTGTAGTTACAATTCGCACAAAATCAACAATAATTAAAAGGCCAACATCAAAAATTTGTATTCTACCTGTTGCCGAATAAGAATTACATGTATTTAACATTATTAAAAAATAATATGTTAGTATTAGTTAGTACATAATATCATATTATATTTAAAAAAAAAAGTTCAACCTTATTAAAAAGGTTTAAAAAGTTGTCATACATTTTATTTAATATCTATTTTAAGCTTATATTGTTATTCTGTATGATTTTATTTTATACTTGTAAAGCTAACAAGGGTTTAAGTTTATGTCTTTTTTATATTTTGTTAAACCAATGTGGATAAAGTAGTTCTTAAGTATATGGATAAAATTATTGATAATATGATATAAAGAAAACTAATATTTATGTATAAGAAGGACTTCCCTCAGTGACGTCCTTGGTGGGCGGTATGTTCATGAACAATACAACACAAGTACTAATTAGATAAACCAAACTTCAAGTCATTCAAGTTCGCATTTATGTATATGACATATTTAATTTACGTTTTTGTTTACTAGATGGCGCTAGGTGTATTCTGAATCGCGCTATGGTTTGGTTTACTCTAAAAGTATATAAGACATTGTAAACTTTCAATAGCGTCTGTCTTGTTACAAGGCCTTTGCCCTTCTTATCGAAGTTCAATAAAAGCCTATCTTGCCAGCAGTACATTAGTTTGGTAGTTTTATTTATCAGTACATACTACATAGTTCATCTCAGTGCAAGGCTACCAGCTAAACTGATTAAACACAAATATAAATCGCACTTCAAAGTTTATAATATAATGTTATACACTTTTAAGGTTATTTAAAATTAAAAAAATAAAATAAAATCGCTTAACAATCACCAACTATCACCTTAATAACCTTTTTCAACCTTTTACCTTTTCAACCTTTTACCTTTTCAACCTTTTGACCTTTTCAAGACCTACAATTTTTAGTACATTATTTTGGTGTTTGCCCTAAGGTTTAGCCAGCGGAAGGTTTCTAAGGAGGAGTCGATAAAACCTGTTATTGTGATTTCCCATGGGATTTTTTTTTATTGAAGTAAAAGGTATCCTTAATATTGATCCAAGTAATAAGTTATCACTTCACACATTTTGTTAACATCGGTTCTTTACTTTTTGATTGATACACGCACACACATACAGACAAACAAATAGACAAAAATTTTAATAACTATTGTTCTGGGGTCTATATGTACATAATACGTTACAGTCATTGTTTTTAAAAAATATTTCATGTACAGAGTTCGCTTTATTATAGTATAGATTATATTATATTAGATACATTTTCAAATAATGAAGGAAAAAAAGATATAAATATTTTCATTTTAAGGTTTTGTACATAATTTTTTTGTATTCTTCTTCTTCTTAGTCGTTCGCTCTTGGCAGAGTGGTCGTGGTTGACGACGATGAATTTTCTTTATCTAATGTAGCTCCTGTAATGTGCCTCCATTTATGACGGTCTTCGGCGTCTCGGGAGCACTGGACTATGGATTTTTGTGTTACGGCTTTTATAAGGTCTGTCCAACGCGTGGATGAACGCCCGCGTGACCGCTTGCCTTCTATTTTCCCCTGGAAATTTTTTTGTATTATCTTTCAATTAATATAGAACTTCTGTTATAAATGCGAAAGATTATTTGTGTGTTTATATATTTGATACTTCTTCACTTTATAGCGGCTGAACGAATTTAGATGACATTTTAATACATGGATATATTGACCCAGAGTTGTGCTCACGGGGGTGTTACACCACTTTCTTAGTCCAGGCTATCACTGAAATTTTTTTTACAGAAAAACCCAATAGTTATAATTGGTACGAGCCGGGATTTGAACCCAGGACTTACTTTATTTTACTTTCATGCAACAATATTAACTTAATTACCCATACGATATTAGCGTATTGCTAAAATTTATTATCAAAGGGGCGCGAAGTGGAGCTTGAACCTACTTTTAACGGTATATCGCTTCTATTATATAGATAATAACACTCAAAATCGGTTGACTATTATAAATGTGAATTATACTTGCATGTGGGTGTATGTTCGTTACTCCTTAACGCTAAAACGGCTGGACAGATTTGGATGAAATTTAGTACACAGATAGATTATAACCTGGAATAACACATAGGCTGTTATGGCGGATACATGGCTAGTACAGTTAGGGACCAAAGGATGCACGGGGGCTAAGAGTAGGTTACATAATATTTTTCAGTAAATCTATATTAAAAAAAATATAGAAATAATATTCAAAACTCAAAATCATACAAAAAAGTCCAAGTTGTGATGGTTTTATTCAAGATGGAGTTATGAATTGCACTTGACCCGCACTTGTATAGGCATCGCCTAGACAGCTGTCACTCTTCACTGGCTCGAGGAAAAGAAAGCTAAATATCCTCGACCCGAGGGCGTGTGCTAAGAATGCTCTATCAATATCCATATAAAGCATGTTCTGCATAATAGAAATATGAACAAAAAAATCACTAAGCTAAGTGAAAAATTAGGTCATTTCAACCAAGTTTTTTCTGTTTCATTTTCTTTAAGTATAGGTCGATTTTTGTAATATTTTTTATTGAAAAACGTTGTAAATTCGTTAGCACAAAAGTTTTGAGAAGTTGTAATGGAGCTTTTTAATCCTTAAAAAATTATATTCCGGGTCTCAATTCTAATAATATACAGAATTAACTTGAATTTATCATACATGCTGAAGTGTTAACAAATAAAACCTAACCTATATTTTTAGAATAGAACTAACAATACATATAGCGATAGTTCCCCATTCTGATAAACGGTAATTCCAAAAAAAGCACGGGCTACATTTACGGAGAAAAGCACGCTTATAATAGCTTTAAAGCTTTAAAATAATACATAGTATTAACTAGGTCGATACTTTAGAACGTATCGCAGCGTGAAAAGTCAGCCTTACGAGAGCCTGGCGCGAGTGGAGTGAGCATCTGCACGACGTAAGAGGGTTTTGCTGAGCTTTAATTTTTTATTTGCTGACATTTCACGACGATATTTCATGTTGCTACATTTTTAATATAATAATGAATATTAACTTTTGCATTAAGTTATTTTTATGAGCAGTCATTTTAATTACTCTGGTTTATTTTATTAATGAGATCTATTAAAGTATTATATAGGTGTACCAGAAAAAGTTTCTAAATTGAGTGGAAAAAAGTTCGACTCCCGGGTCTCGAACCTATGTTTTTATGTGCGAATTAGTTTCAATATAATTAACACTCGCATTATGGTAAAGGAAGACAGAGTTAAAAAACGTGCCTCAAAGATCCTAACCAGTTATTGAAAGGCATTTGTAGTCCAACAATTGCACTCGGCTACTATGGCCTAATCCCCGTCGCGTTAAAGGGAGGCTCATGAGAATGACGTATGTATACCTATAGATTAGCGATTTCCATATAATTTTCACAATTTTAATATTACTAGATTTATTGACTTTTAAATGCCAATTCTATTAGTACTAAATAAACATTTTACTTTAACAAAGGGAATATTTTTGTTATTTATCTACGTTATAGGTACATAAATCTTAGAAATAGGGCTTTGTTTTTAAAATAGAAGAAAAGAACTCTGTACTGTAAAGTGATATTATCCTCCTGACCGATTTCGACTATAATGGTTAATTTCATTAAGACTAGTCTGAGCGTGGAAGATAATATAGTGCAGTGCATGTGCGCGCAGACACAAGTGCACTCTCTATTTCTGTCACTTTCATACTCCGGTGGGATGACTACTCGACACGACCGGTGAGAGTTAAGGTGCAGGACCGACGGTTTTACGTGCTCTCCGAGGCACGGGGGTGAAACACCGCCAACTTTCCAACTCCGGGCTGTTACTGAGAATATCTTAGCAGGAAAACTCAGTAACTAAACTTGGCCCGACTCGGGACTCAAACTCAAGCCTTCAGATTCGTACATGCTAGCCACTAGACCACCGAGGCAGTTAAAGTGTAAAATACAACAAGTATTGCTCGTTTCAACAAATAAGCATTAAGGACACCTAGGTAGTAGTGGTGGATTAGTAGTGGTAGTTCAGAAGTTTAGCGCGTTCAAACAAACAATCAAACTCTTCAGTTATATAATATTAGTATAGATAAGCTGGGATGACAAGATGACAAACTACGACAGACGTTATTTATTTGCCGATATGTAAAAACTTATTAATAATATATTTTCATTTTCAATCATTGTGCCATTTTTGTATTGCGTAATTATTTTCTATTGTTGTAGGTTTCTTCTGTAGACCGATCATTCATTTATAGTTATAATTTCATATTAAAGCGACTAAATTTCAAAATTACCGCTCAATCTCATTTGTGTCTTCCTCACAAAACGTGACACTGAATGTATTGCGTCTGTTAACGCAACTCTAAGCCATAGAAAAAAAAAACTTACTAATGACTCGATTTGCTTTTGCTACGTTATCAAATACCTTCAACAAATTGCTAAAAATCTTCAAGTCAACGATTTTGAACCAGTAAAAATGTTATTATAAGTGTAGATAAAATTTTTTTAATTTTCCTGACAAAGCAATTAGGTTTTATGTTTTACATTTTAATGAACGAAGCGTTTTATGATAAAAGTTATATAATTTATATGCGGTATCAGCACAAAAACGGTATTATCCATATTTTTGCATGCTCCTCTCCATAATGCAAATGGCCTAAGCCTCTGATATTACTATTACGTAACGGAAAAACTTAGACTCGTGAGATTGAATAGACTACAGTGGCCTGGGAGCTTCGACAACATCTAATTCTACCATAGTTGAGGAATTGAAATTTTAAGATTTTTTTGAAATGACTTATGGCCATTAATTTTGCTCGATAAAGACACTATAAACCTATACATATAATAAAATTGTAACTAAGCCGTATCTGTACATTAAATATTCTTTGGAAAATCTTATTGAAATAGACATTATTATCGATACATAGGTTGAATCTATAGTTTTAAGAATTTTTGTCTGTCTGTCTGTTACCGCATCACGGAAAAACCACTAGAGTAATTTTGATGAAATTCGTTATGATGATAGCTGGTTATCCGGGTCAACATATAGGATACTTTTTACTATGGGAAAATATCTAATTTCTGAGAAATCTGTACTAAACATTAAAACGTAAGTAGGGACGAACCCGAGCGGAGCGAGAGTGAGTCGCTAGTGTAAAAATAATTTTGCCAAACTGGCACTTTACATACCAAAGTTTAACGCTTTCAAACAAACAAGAAACCAAACAATTATTTTTCAATTTTTATATTACGATAGATATGTTTGTTTTAGAGAAAAAATATATTAAAATATCATTAATTGTTAACTAATGAGAAACATGACAACCAAATTAAATTCGACTTTATGAAGTGCTTTACTAACTAAAACAAGGAGCTCTTGTTTCGGTTGAACAAACAATGACTCGAGAAGCAATTTAACTCTACGTTACATTACACAGTGAATGTAATGGATTTAAGACGTTCGCGGTCTTGCGATTTTAGAGATATTTAATTATGTTAGGTAAAATTATATATATAACACAAGCATTCACCCGCATCTATGCTCGCTTGTTACGATAGTATAAATATAAATGACACAAAAAAATCTAATGCGTTAAAAACAAAGTTAAAAGATAGGATCAAGCGCTTTATCACTTTAATTATTACTAACTTTTAATATCATTTTATTAATCTAAGTTGAACCATCTTGTAATACTTTTACATAATCTTGAGTTTTTTAAAGTTTATAATAAAAACTAGCGAGTTAGCCTCGCTTCACTCGGGTTCGCCCCTAGTTACGTTTTAACGTTTAGTATAGATTTCTCGGAGATGAAATATTTTCCCGCAGTAAAAAGTATTCTATATGTTGACCCGGATAACTAGCCATCATCATACTAAATTTTATCAAAATCTATCCAGTGGTTTTCTCGTGATGCGGTCGCAGACAGATAGACAAAAATTCTAAAAGCTATAGATTTGGTCTCTGTATCAATAATAATGGCTATTTCAATAAGATTTTCCAAAAAAATATTTAATGTACAGATTCAACTCAGTTAGAATTTTATGAATGTAATACGCATTTCTTAACAATTGAAAACTTTGGTCATTTCTGGCGGAAACTATTCAAAGAACTGTAAAAGTCACGCACCAACTTAGTTTTATGAATATGGCCGATATTTATCAACAATAAGAAATATTTTTCTATAGTTTAATAAATAAATAACAAGACTCACTCAGGATTTCATCCGAGCGAAGAAATTTTACTTTCTGTATGTATAGCCGATGTTCAAAAAAATCTGCTATTGCTGCTATAAAAAGTAAATTGGCTCAAACATTTTGGAACAGTTAGATGCCTTGGTAATTTATTTAAGAAGCACTATATATACGATGGATTACTATTGGAAAAAAGTTGGAGTTAGGAGATGAATACATATTATGTATGAAGCTTTTACTTAGCGATACTCTAATCTATACATACATTTAATAAAAGTGTAACTAATCGCTGTCTGTACATGGAAAATATTTGAAAAAAACTATTATTAAGGGTCTTTTTTGACGCAATAGAACCCAAAACAATAATTTTTAGAATTTTTGTCTGTTTATCTGTGCGTTTGTGCGCGCTAATCTTAGAAACGGCTTAACTACTTTGCGTGTGGTTTTCGCGAATGTATAGTGGTAAGGTTCACTTATCATTTAGTATTTGTTTTATTTCAATCGGTTCAGAAATAAAAACGGTAGCTCAATTTAAAGAATCACCTAAGGAAGAACCTGAGCGAAGCGACGCGACAGTGAGTCATTAGTTTTAAATATAATACAAAACTGCAAGTAAATCTACGTAAAGAATGTATACAAAGTTTAAAAGTTTATTTAATATCTTTCATTTTGTTTCAAATTTAGTTAAAAAAGTATAATTTTTTAAACAACAATCAAATCTATATAATGAAACCCAACGAAAAGTTTTTAAATGTATGAACTATTTGTGACCTGTACTTGATTTTGTTTGATTTTATCTTACTCTTAGTACACTGATATATTCTCTATAATGCAACAACCTTATATCAAATACTTTACATCAAGACCATTTGTCTTTATTTAGAAGGCATATAAATATTTATGTTTTGCTTATTTAAATGTCTGTCTATACGTGCTAGATTGGAGAACACATTTAGACAAGCGCACTGTAGGACGTCTTGCAGTACGATGGACTGATAACCTAAGAAAGAAGTTGGACAGGGGATGGATTAATGCGGACTATCCAGGACCAGGACAGGACCAGGTTGGTTGGCAATCAATGGGGAATGCCTATTCAGTAGTCACATTATAGTCATTAGCGTCCGGAAAACCAGTCAGGCGCGAAGTCAAGAGACACTGGGAGATGGCCCACTTGGATGAGTGGTGTACCATGCTGGTTGCTCCTGGTACTTCTCTAACAAGAGTAGACTGTGGGTGCAACCCTTTGGTTGTGTAGGCTGTTTCAGCTGTTACCAAATTGTTATAAATTGTCGTTACGTTATTATAATATAAAGTGGCTTATGACATTTTAAGCTGTTAACTTACCATGGAAAATTAGATCTTTCGGTTGCAATGATTTTTTTTATCATACACACGATATAAGTAGTATGAAATATTTTAAATTAAAATCATGTATGCGGTTTAAAAGTTATATATTTTTGTACTTTTTATATCTCTCGCGGTTTTATTTTGATTTTCCTTGTTCCCAACGTTTGAAATACTTTCCAACAAACATGGTTACGGGAGAGACCAAGGTTTTACACTTCCATAGGTTATTTATATATAATTTTTATCAGAAAAGATCGTTTCATCTAAAATTTCAATTTACTTTTTAAAAGATTATTTTATAAGATTTGAGTTACCAAAAGGAAATTTTAAGAGTAATTTTGACGTAAACATTACTCATCTCGAGATCCTGAAGCGGGCGCAGACGATATCGTATTTCGTAAAACGAATTTCACGATTACACCTTATCTCTTAAAATCTATTTTCGACTTGAATTTCACATTTCTTCGTTTTAGTTAATTCCTTTATGTAGAGGTTGAAAGTAAATATCTATCTAAAGGCCTGTTATTGAATTTTATGATTCAGTTATTTTATCGTTAATTATGAATTTGTGTATATTAGCTGCGGTTATAACATTTTTGTTAGATGTTAATTAATTAATTATTTTAAGAGCTTTTATTACACAACTGGCGGCTCCCCTCGCTTCGCTCGAGTTCGCCTCTAGATAAACAAAAACAAATCTATCCCACGGGAACCGTACATTTTTCTGAGATAAAAAGTAGCCTATTTGTTATACTGATGTATGAACTATATTTTTGTAAAGTTTTATTAAAATCCAATCAGTAGTTTTTGTGTTCTAAGCTGTATAAGTAACTATAGTTTTTTTTAACTATTCCACGGGAATTCTTAAATTTTCTGGGATGAAAAGTATCTAAAATGTTGACCAAAGATATAAGGTACCACCATGCAAAATTTCATTTAAATGACACTAACAGTTTCAGAGATTAGCCCGTACAAACAGACAAACAGACAGAGAAACTGGTGACTTTTTGGTGACTTACAATGTTTCAAATCGATACCTTACTAAGAAATCGGTTTCAAAATCAACTTATGTAGTTAGTAAAGTGCAGCTTAAAAACAATAATATAATAATTATTTTGTTCAAACACTTGCAGATAAATCATGGGTGATAACGGAAAGATGACATTTATGTACGATAACTTTTATCTATATAATAAAAATGAAATGCTGTTTGTTCGTAAGCGCATCACTTGAGAACGGTTGGACTGATTTGACATTTTTATTTTAATAATAGTCAGAATAAGGCTTCTCAAGAAAAACATAAATTAAAAAAATCCCTGGAAAATTAGGAAATTCGGGAAAAGACTAAAAATGCGTTTTCTTTACCAGTCTTGTAAACTTTGTACTCAAAGAAATAGTGAAATTTGCACAAGACAATGTCAGGACAATAGAGTCAGCTAGTGTTGTATAAAAGCATGGCAGTATTTGATATCGATTTAAATATTGCCACAAAAATTAATTTGAATTCATTTAGAAACTCCAATTGAGTTTATTGGAATATTTAAAATAATAATGGTACGTTACATATTTTTTTCTGAGTAATTCCAGGTGTTATTCACTAATTCTTGAGTTTTCGGAGACTTCTTATATTATTTTCGATCAGAGGTTATAATTTAAAGTAATGGTCAGTTGAACGCAATTGTCTTGGTAATGGATGGTAATGGACGTCGCCAGCTTAGTTATAGTGGTTGACTAGCGACTCACCCTCGTTCCGCTCGGGTTCATCCCTTCTTACGTTTTAACGTTTAGTATAGATTTCCCGCAGTAAAAAGTATCCTATATGTTGACCCGGATGACCAGCTATCATCATACCAAATTTACCAGTAACAGACAAACAGATAGACAAAAATTCTAAAAACTGTAGATTCGAACTCTGTGTCAATAATAATGTCTATTTCAATAAGATTTTCCAAAAAAATATTTAATGTACAGATTCGGCTTAATTACAATTTTATTATATGTATAGATAATGACATTAGCGTCTTTAAAATTTCCTTTCGTATAACGTTACAAGCTACTGTTTGTTGTTGTGGTTACATCTGTGTCAAACAAAGAGGTCCAGATGTGCCTCCAGATGTAATTAATTTCGAACTCCTAATTACCATAGCATTTAATTACTACATTGAAAATTCAATCACTCAAAGGGTAATTTAATGTAATTTTAATTCTTAGAGTTTACCCTAAAGACGTATTCTAAAGATAAATATATATTACCTCTCGTCATGATGCTATTTGCTTCTATTCAGTCTTAGGTACTTAATATGGTCCCCTTTTTTAACGTTAAGAAATGTATATATACGTATCACTTATACAAGTGGTTGTGTAAAAAATCAACGGCCTACCGAGGCAAGACGACAACAACCAGTCCATTCTGTTATCAGAGAAGTACCTACTCGCTTGATATATCTTCTAAGTACGTCTTTAAGCTTCTTGCTTCCAGCTGAATGGCCAGACTTTACGAACCTTTACCCCTTTCCCCTCCACCATCACACACCTCGACTAGGTGTACACGTAGAACTTTCTAAGATTTACGCGAATATTTGATGTCTATACATCTATACATATAATAAAACTATAGAGGTCGAATGTCTGTACATAGAAAAAAAATGCTAAAAACCGAGTCAGGGGGATGTAAGAAGAGAAACAGAACAAATCCAGTTCTTTTTTCAATTTTTTTGTTTCTTTGTTTGTTTGTACGGGCTAATCTCCGAAACTGCTGGAGCGATTTAAATTAAATTTTGCATGGTGGTACCTCATATCCCTGGTCAATATTTTAGATACTTTTCACCTCGGAAAATTAAAGAGTTCCCGTGGGATAGTTAAAAACTATAGTAACTTATACAGCTTGGTACACAAAAACTACAGATTGGATTTTAATGAAACTTTATAATAATATAGTTCATACACCAGTATAACAAACAGGCTACTTGTTATTCTGGAAAAATGTATGGTTCCTGTGGGATAGATTTGTTTATGTTTGTCTAGAGGCGAACCTAAGCGAAGCGAGGGTGAGCCGCTAGTTTTAAATAAAACTATTTTTTCAGATTTTTTCGCGGATTTATTTTGGTTTCTAGTTCCGCCCTTTCGAATTGTTTCGAATGCTTTTAAGGTTTTAAATAAAATAAGGAAAAATCACAATAAATAGTTTCATTTAAAGGTGAACACACATTCTTCACTTATTTATATTAAATCACTTCTTTGAACATGCGTTGGTGCGAGGATACACGCAAGTTTGGTTTCTCACAATTTCGTAATTAAATCGGCAGATCTGATATTTTGTGAGATATTTAATACAGAGTTGAACAGAGTTACCAATTCTGAGACTTTAATTTTCTTGAATTATTGAATATATAGTAAAATCTAAATTTATAGCCAAAGTTTACTTTTAATATTGCAAACGTTCTAGCTTCATAATTAAACATAACTTTAGTTTTATAATTTAATCATAACTCACTCAGGCCCCGCCATTGGCGCTATGTTGCTTTATTTAAAAATGGTTTTACATATTTTTATAGCGCAAGGAACACTTTGAATGCTCTCATAACCCCCTTTTGCAATCTATCCTCAATTTTAATGAAAGCTCTTCTTACAAAACCTAAGTTGTTCTTAATATTATTTATTTATCTTTTTTTGGTAATCTTGCAAATATCAATATAGCTATTGTAAAAATGTCCTGAGGCTTCTACATGATGGCATTCTACAATCCTTTATGTAAATAAATCTAAAAAAATAAAGAGTGCTTGTATGAACGCGCAAGAAGTAAAACTTCTGTAGGGTATCGATAATCTTATGAAATTTAATTTATGTTTTAAATAATCAGTATAGGTGAGATACTAAAATAACGCATATTAGACATATTACAATCATATATTTATAGAATATCATTTAAGGGAAGAATATAATATTATATATCATTTGTCAGACAATAACAACGGTCGCCATGGCAACAAACGTACGTACATGTTTTCGTAACGCATTCACCAGCTTACTCCCCGAGTCAAGCGTGCGTAAAGAAGTTTTACTTCAAAAATGTATTGCAATGACTCTAACATACGTACACTTACAATATTTGTTGTTACAATAGAAATTTAAAATATTCAATCCGTAAGGAATTGTTCAATGTCACCTTATCTCAGGTCACTGAGAGGATAATGCTAATAATTTCAAAATCCAATTTAATTTAACCGAAACAAGCAGATTCATTTTAAATACATAGATTTTATTTCAATCAGTTAGTTACTATTATTTCAGATTCTTGTAGATTAGAAAGTTTCAGCTTTCAAAACGTATATTATTTTTATTAGAAAATATGTTAAGTACTAACGGCTCACCCTGGATTCGCTCGGATTCGTTTCCCGTGGGAATGAGATAATCTCCTGCGGTAAAAAGTAGCTGTCACTCTCCAGTACATAACTATCTCCACACAAAAAATCACCCCAATCTTTACCTCTGTTTCGACGAAAGACACACAAACAAACCAACAAACATACTTTCACATTTATGGATGATACACTGGGTTACATGTAGTTACTTTGTATACTACAAAAAATGATGTGATATGGGTTAAATATTTTAAACAATTTAGTTAGGTTAGTATAGTGTATCTAATACATTTAAACGACGCAACGATGAAAAATTGTTCTAGATTAGTTTTATGTCTGGGAATAAGTTTTTTTATGAGTTTTCGATATATGATCGATAATTTCTTATACTCAGGCATAAGCATCGTTGTCAAGTGACCAAGGTGCAAGATTAACAATCACAGGTGTCCGAGTTCGAATCTCAATCGGATACAAAGTTTTTACTTTTGTTTTATTTTAATATTTATTCAAGTTTTTAATTTCTTTTTATCTAAAAAATACGATATAAAAAAAAAGAACTCTGAGCGAAGTTTGGTCGCCCAGGTACTTATATATATAAAAAATATTAAAAAAAAAATAAAAAACGGCTTCCAGGCACTGAAAAGTAAAAAATAACAAAACGGTGGTTTTCATTTAGATTTAGATACTTAATCAGATTTTTTCGAAGTCGGTGTGCTTTGATTTGTATTGGCTGGCACCGACTTCGAAAAAATCTGATTAAGTATCTATTCTAAATGAAAACCCCCGTTTTGTTATTTTTTACTTTTCAGTGCCTGGAAGTCGGTTTTTTTTTTTTTTAAGTTTTTATTTTTCCATTTTTAGTGCAGACGTATCACCAATACAAATTAATCAAGCCCAAACACCAGGTAATTGCTGTAAATCGTTGAGGAGTTCCCTCGACTGTCTTTCAGGTCCATCATCAGATCGACTCCAGACCTTCATTAAATAGTAGTGCTTTAAAATACCTAATGAAAATGTTAACAAACGCACTAGTCGCCGCTACAATTTTCGAAAGTTCCCCTCGATTTCTCTGGGATCCCATCATCAGATCCTGGTTTCCTTATCATGGTACTATTCTTGGGATATTTCCTATCCAACAAAAAAAGAATTATCAAAATCGGTTCATAAACGATGAAAAAATCCACGAACAAACATTATATATATATATACGGTTGAATTGAGAACCTCCTCCTTTTTTGGAAGTCGGTTAAAAAGCAAAAGAGATTGACTGATGTATCAACGCAGAGGCCAAAAAACCTTTAAGGCTAGAAAATTGAAATTTCGCACACGTATTCCTCGTATGACGAAAGCATCCACTAAGGAAGGATTTTCCAAAATTCAACTCCCCAAGGGGGTGAAATAGGGGATGAAAGCTCGTATAAAATCTACCTTTTTAGTTGTTTTTTTATAGTTTTAGCGCGAGCGAAGCCGCAGGTTCCGCTAGTTTAATATATACAATATTTAACTATGCCAAAGCTCATTCTCTTCCGTACATGCAATATGCTTAAAAAGGTGTTCATAATTTGCTTTCAACATATTAATATATACCTACATAGATAATTATTCAGTAAGAAGAAACTACTAGAAGGTATTATATAATAAATATGTTGGGATAACAACGGACAGACAGACAAAGATTCTAAAAACTCTAGATTCCACCTCTGTATCAATAATAATGTCTATTTTAATAAGATTTTCCAAAAAATATTAAATGTACAGATTCGGCTTAGTTAGAATTTTATTATATGTATAGATTATAGCTGCAATGTAGCTTATAGTTTGACGGCACGTTTGGCTCAGTTTGTAGTGACCCTACTTTCTGCGCCAGTGGCCGCGGGTTCGAGTCCCGCTGGGGGCATTCATTTGTGTGATGAGCACGAATGTTTGTACTCTAGTCATGGGTGTTTATATTTATAATATGTATGTATTTAAAAGTTATATATATGTAGTGTATCAACTATCTGGTATCCATAACACAGGCTTCGTAGCTTACCATGGAACTAGATGGTGCTGTGTGTTAATGTCCCAACATATTTATTTATAGTTCTTATGCAAGCTTAGGCGTTCTAGAAAACTCGACAAAGGCATTAAAATCCACCCAGCACGCGTTGTTTCGACTTTCGACGCACGTGTCTGTCCCGCGACGGAGACGTGAATGTAAAATGACAAGAACAATTATAAATAACAAGGTTACCTAGAAGTTTAAAGTTATAATGACATTATTGCGTTTCGCGCAGGCGCTGGTATTCTCACAACGTAATTATACGCTTCGATACGTAATACGTTTTAGAACAATACATTCCATTAGAGAAACATGACAACTCAATTTCCTTTACATATTTTTAGCTGCCTGGTGGTGTAGTGTTCGAATACGCTCTCCTTTGCTTGCTGGAGGTCGTAGGTTCAAATACTGTTGTAATACAATAAGTATTAAGTAATTATAATTAATTGTTCTATTAATAATAGTTAAGTGATTTGTATGAATATAAGAGATTAGAAGAAAACTTTAAATATTAAATTCAAATCGATATATTACTATGACTTACTCGCCCTTACAGTGAAGGGAAAACCATGCCTAAGAGTGGGATGCTAAAGCAGAATCATGACCTATTGTGTTTTTTATACCTATTTTAGTCAAAAAGTAGACCTGAAATTTGTTGATGACAATGATTTCAGTATAAGTAACTTTAATAAAACTAAAAACGCAATAGGGAATATGCGTGTGATTTAAATAAAATGTTGAATTTAATATATATTAATATTTTTTATTGTTATTTATTTTTGATGAAGAAAATATTTATTAAAAAGTGCAAAAACAAGTGGGAAATTCAAAGTAGTTGAAACACAACGCCATTGGTCAGTCCGAATATGACGTCAGAGTATATCATAACAGAGCGATTGGCGATTTTGTCGCTTAAAACTTGAGTCGTCCTTAATTCTCTGTGAATACTGTGACGTCACACTAAGCGCGCGAAATAGCGAACGTTTAAGGTATTCATATCGGTATAATATTAAAAAAAATACTTAATTTTATTGGTTTTTTTTACAGTTATATAACGATGTAGGCTATTCACTTATTGTATAAAAAACATGCGTACTCACTATTGTGGATTTTATTGCGGTTTGAATTGGTATATGTCATGATAATATAGATTACTTAGTTATAATATTTATATGTATTTAGAAAATAATAACAAAAAATGTAAAATAACAAGTTTCTTCTGTATAAACTAAATATTTGGTAGCCCAGTGGTAACGCGCTCGCTTGGACAACCGAGTGAAGCGGGTTCAAATCCCGGGTCTCGCACCTCTGACATGTTCATGTGCGAATCATTTCTAACATGATTACCACTTGCCTTACGGTGAAGGAAAACATCGTGAGGAAACCTGCATGTCTGAGAGAACCTAGCAAGTTTTCGAAAGACATGTGAAGTCCGCCAACCCGCACTTGGCCAGCGCGGTGGACTATGGCCTGATCCCCCTCGTATTGAAGGGAGGCCCGTGCCCAGCAGTGGGACGTTAAAAAGGGCTGAATACTATACATACTAAACTAAATATTTGCACATTAAATGTCAAAGAAATAAACTGGAATATTATGTATAGTTTGTGAGGAATGTCCTCTACGTTGTTTGGGCGACAGGGGAGTGACATCTAATGAAAGATACATTGACATATGTACGGTGTAGTAATGTGTTGAGATATTTTTGTATTAAATAGCAAGGGAAAATGTTTGGGCCAAAAAAAATTTTTTTTTTTCTTTTTTATGCGATTCAGTGACAAACGAGCAGCCAGACCACCTGATGGAAAGCAGTACCTGTCGCCCATAACACCTACGGTTCATGCACTTAAGTTTTAAGTAACAAAAATGCAGAACCACAGGTGCGTTGTCACTGTGAGGACTAAGATGATATGCCTCTTGCCTGTAATTGCGCTGGCTACCTTATCCTTCATACCGGAACACAACAATGCAATCGTTGTTGCTTGGCGGCAGAAATAGATAAGGGGGTGGTACCCATCCAGTCGGATTCCTCAGGCTTGACAGAGTCCTACCACCGGTTATTAGGTTCTTAGGATTACTAATGCTTAGGATCGAAAAGGGACCTATTAATAAATCTACGCTTTCTTTCCGCCTGTCTGTCAATATATTTGCCTACTTATGACTGTATATATTGAACCGTAATAGGTACCCAGTTTACATATACGATATAATGTCGGATGCCTTAGCCTGTTTTATATGTATTTATATTTTTTTCTAGCTCTATTGTCATACAGTAACAATATAAAGCGAACTCTAAGCAAGTGTACAGCTAGTTTGAATCGCTATTTCACGCAAACTATAATTTTCTTGGTGAAAATGTAACACATATCAACATATATGAAAAACAATATTGTAACTTATTCTTTTTTTTTCATTTACGCAATTTTTTTAATTTCCATCTACTCGACACGAGCCTTCCTCCTATATAAAATTGCTAAGAGCATGATGAACTATGACCTTCCCGGTCATAGTCCTCCATGCTGGACAAGGTTGGACGACTTCACATGTCTTTCAAAAATTGGTTAGGTTCTCCCTGACATGTAGGTTTCCTCATGATATTTTCTATCATCGTAAGGTAAATAATATTTATGCTAAGAATGTATTGTACACGAGAATATCAGTACGAGACACGGGTTTCGAACCCTTTTCACTTGCTTTTCTAAGTGAACGCGTTATCATTGGTCTAACACTGCGTACATTGTAACGTTGTCTTGTAATAATTCAAAATTTTTAATTAATTTCTTATGTAAATTAAATAAATAATATTTCATATTTAATTATAAAACTTATTCAAATTATTAAAATTAATATTAACAAATATTGTAACGTACTTTGGTGCCATTTTTGTATTTTTTGAATTTATTTTGTTATTTTGTGGGTTGTTACAACTATATAATGTAATTTCTTATGTATTTAAAATAACTATTAAACTGAGTTATAATACAATGATTTTCTTTGCAGGTGTCGATATTATGTACATATTGTGCGACGGCATAGTAGGTACTCTTCGCAGCGTCAAATAAAGAGTCCCGACGCGACCCTGCGGCCAAAAACCTTGAATAATTCATTTTTAGGTCTTCGTCTTTACATTTGGTTTTGTGGTCAATCACTCTTTGTTTTAATTAATTACTTACAAAGTAAACAAATAATTGTTAGAATTTTTGTTTATTTTTGTCGTACATTAATATTTATATCAGACTTGTTTACTAAATTATTTTATAAAAGAACATTTTTTTTTATCTTAGAATAACTTATGTCAAGATCAAGTTACATGTTGTATTCTTGTTTACTTACACAGGTAAATCTCGTGACAAGCTATTATATCATATAACTTTTGTAATGTAGTAAATTGACGGGTTTCATTTAATTCAACGTTTATATTTATTTTTTAGACCATTTAAATAAAAGTTTGTTTTTAAAAAAAAACCTTTTTTTACTATTATTTATTATTTTATTTTTTAGTTATCTATTTGTATTCTTCTCAGCAAACCCTTACATTTGAGATTCATATCATGGGGGTGCTTAAAGGAACGTACTCCACTATCGTTGGGAGTCCGCCATGTTGAATTAAGAATGACATCACTTATCTAACCATACATAATTGTCATTCAAACTAAACGTGTATACAAAATAAAAAAAATGAACTCAATGGGTTGAAGATACTGCTTTAAAATTCAGTTGCAAGATTTTACCCGAACACACATACAAACATTGCAAGTGAAATAAAAGCTTGTACAAATACAAATATCGAATATGATTATTAATATTATAAAATAATAAATTAGTACCTGGGCGACCGAGCTTCGCTTGTATTCAGCCCTTTTTAACGTCCCACTGCTGGGCACGGGCCTCCCTTCTATACGAGGGGAATCAGGCCATAGTCCACCACGCTGGCCAAGTGCGGATTGGCGGACTTCACATGTCTTTCGAAAACTTGCTAGGTTCTCTCAGACATGCAGGTTTCCTCACGATGTTTTCCTTCACCGTAAGGCAAGTGGTAATCATGTTAGAAAATGATTCGCACATGAAAATATCAGAGGTGCGAGACCCGGGATTTGAACCCGCTTCACTCGGTTCGCTTGGAGTTCTTTTTTATTATATCGTATTTTTTAGATAAAAAAAAACTAAAATCTTGAATAAATACAAAAACAAAAGTAAAAAAACTTTGTATTCTTCAACTGGGATTCAATCCCGGACATATGTGTTGCCTAACTTAGGCGTTGATCGCTTGACCACGATGCTTACAACCGATTGTAAGAAATTATCGACCATATTCTGCGTGGAATAATGCAAAAAGAAAACTGCATGAAAACTCGAAAACACGCGTTTCCCCAGACATGAGACTAATCTAGATTGATTTTTCGCCCCCGAAAGCCGCCACATACCATATTTCAGCGAAATCGTTAGAACCGTTTCCGAGATCGCTGGTATAAATAAATAAAGAAATAAAGACATAAAAATATAAATATACAACAATTGCTCGTTTAAATATATTAGACAAATTGTATAAATAAAATACGATGAATCCATTTGATCTACTGAATAATCGACAATATCGGTAAATCGTATCTGAAAAATTGGAAATGTCAAATGTAAAACTATAACTAACTGTGTCATGCTAGAACTTGAATAGTACTCACACTACGTGCCTCAAAATTTACCGTTGCCTACAAAATGAAGGCAATAGCCATATTAAAATTCACGGGACGTTCTACGTAGCAACTTCGAGTGTAAGCACCAGGTATCTTGTAGAAGCGATTCTTTGAAAGCCCATATTAGTATTCTATACATTGTATACTTTTGATATCGTCTTTATTTACTTTATTTGCTTCTGAATTATCTGAAAGAGTTTGTTATGGCTTTTGTATATTTCTCTTTTGGAACTACCTTTATGGCGAGTATATACAGCTGAAGATCTGGCCCTGGGTTTAAGCCCGAGTGGCTCCAGGAGGTTAGCCTCAGTGAAATTGTATAGTAGAAACAAGTGTATAGTAGTAAAAGACAGTATCTATCGATAATATATTTGCATTTTAACAAAAGCTTTATATGGCTATTTTTCTATTATTAGAGAATGTTTCTTTTTTTTTAGTAGTAGGATACTTAGACTGACTGAAGTATTAAATTTTAAACTCTCCTTTTTTAAGTCGATTAAAAATAAAGTGATCTTTCCTATCATCCATACATATTAGAGAGAGAAACTATTACATTGTTCTACATTAGAATAAGCAGTTTTTCCTTGATAAAGTCTTTTGAGAAGCTTATTTGTGGTCCATTGATAGTGATTTATTCCATCTTGAAGAGCCGTTTGTTATCGTTTGAGAGGTCTTTGTCTTGTGAACAATTTATGTACTGAAGCAAAATGTTGGATTCAATATATCGCACCTCCGTTCAAATAGTGTCATAAGTCAAAAAAGTAAATTATTGAGATAATCGCACTTGAAATTCATATCATCTGTTTTTATCACTATTCTGGTCATAATTCAAAAACTAATAATAATAGCGTAACATGTCTTTTGGCAAGTTATATAGGTTTTTAAAGTTCTACAAAATGGTATATAAAATAATCTTGATTCATGAAAAAAAAATCCTGAAATTTTGAGTTGTGACACTATATTGATAAAAAAAACAACAATATTTACGAAATGTCGTTTATTCTACTCACTTGAATGGTTAAAAAACATTTTTTTTTCTTAGAAACATAATAGGGACATGGAGTTATGGCACAAAATTTCTTAAAAGATAATATTATTAAACAGTTATAATCATCTAAAACAAATATAAATGAACTTTTTGAACAACATAAAATAAAAAAGTTATCAAAATTAATTATTAAATCTTTCATTAACATCACAAAACTTAACCATAAATCTTATAAAAGTAATAATACTCAAAACTATAAAAGTTTTAACATCTATTTTACTCTTTCTTTCACTTATTTTTATAATTAATCAATAATTGTCTAAAAATGCTTCAATCAATCAGTTTTATATGATTCCTGATATCATTTTTTATAGTTTCGCCGACAGTGTAATGTTTATTATGTTTCCCTCTGCGATCTTCTTCCAAAAAACCTCCAGCTGATTTTTCTGTTACAGTCCTGATAGTTCTATCATTAATGTCCAGTGTATTTTTAAACATAGTTTTGCAGACTCTTTTTAATAAACCTCCAACTTCAAAGTTGAAAGCATAATTGTTTTTTCGTGGTTTTAGTGCCTTGATGTAGCGGTACTTGACTTCTATAGGTTTTACATGTTTGTGTACAAACTGTCTCTGTCTCTCTAAATTATTTAAAGCCCAGTAAGAATCAAATAAATCCCGCCTCATTTCATTAGTAAGAAAAGAATTGCATTTGAGCCTACAACGTTCTCCACAAGCTTCCTTCATACCTTTTTCTGGAACAGTGCGTCCAGATTTCGTTCGATAAGATAATCCTGAGTTTCGAAGAGTCTTTGTAACGTTTTGTTTCCACTGACCTTCTGCACGTTTTCTTTTACGAGTAGTTTTTTCTGTGTTCACATCTTGTTTATGCTGCTCATGTATATTTAAATTGGGTTCCTGTAAAACCGATACACTAGCTGGTCCCTTTGAGCTAGATGAAGTTAAGCTCGAACTGGACGACGACGAACTTGAACAACTCGATGAAGATGATGACCGCCGATAAGGCACAACTGGAATTGTCTTACGCTTTTTAGTAGGTCTCTCATAATTTGGATCTTTATCAGAATAATCTGACTCCTCAAACTCACTTAAGCATTCCTTAGCAGAAATTTCGTCCTTGTCGCTATTAGATTTTGTGACCGAATTTGATATGTTTGTAGAAGTTTCAGGCAAAGAAACATTTTCTTTGTTGGTGCCGTCATTTGTTGTCTCTATACCTATTGGTTGAGTACCCGCTAACATTAAATTTGTACTCTGTGCTTCAAAATTAACTTCTAGATTCTTCTCCAAACACATAGCCAATATTTTTCTTGCTCTGAACATTGTAGGTATTTTTTGCTATTAGCTCGACCTAAAACAATACTACAAATAATAAGAATTTAAAGAAAATACTAAAGGTTTTTAAAGACACTACCTAGCGTGTAAGTATATAAGGAAAAACAAGTCCCTGCTTTGAATAATATAAGTCTTTACTAAACTTAACGCGAAAATTAATAAAGTAATCAAAAAAAGCAAACAAATCATTTGTTTTTTCGATTAATAATATTTTAGCTACTGCAGTTATGTTGGTGACACGCTTAGACATGACTAGCCTAATAAGAGAGATTGCATGAATTTTGTATTACCTAAGCTATGTATACCATCATGTTTAGACAAAGAACACATAATTTGTTTTAAGAGTCTAAAATAGTGGAACGTTTAAATTTTATTTCTCTACTAGCGATTCACGCTCGCTCGCGTTCGTCCCTAGGTACGTTTTCCCGGTTAGCTATGTTTAGGTATACATAAATAGTAGCTTGCTACTCCTAAGATATTCATTTAATATATTATATAGCAATTTACCCTCGTTTTGCTCGGGTGCGTAGGCCGTACGCGGATTTTGTTCATAATTTCAGGGTTTTAATTTTTTTGCGGAACCCTGATTCTTTTTCTAAAATAAAAGTAGCCTAAGTTACTCCCTATAACATCAGCTATCTGCCAGTGAAAGTCCCGTCAAAATCGGTCGAGCCGTTCCGAAGATTAGCCGGAACAAACAGACAGAAGGACAGATAGACAGACACATACAGACAGACAGACAGACAAAAATTGTAAAAAATGTTGTTTTGGTATATGTACCGTGTATACATCCATATGCATTTAGTAAAAAGCGGTTATTTACAAACAGACACTCCAATTTTATTTATCTGTATAGATTATACAACAGTATAATAGAGAAATAAAATATTTTTTTCTCAAACTTTCAGTACGTATGCTGTCATATTTAGACATACAACAATATATTTAAGAAAAGATACGATTTCTTTGCTGAACGTAATCATATATACAGTCATAACTCAACTCAACACAGTGTTATTGTACAATAAATTTGATTTTTTACTTACCTCATTCACAGTAATTGTCACAACTCGACAAACAACACTATACAATTATTAGACGACACGTCCAGGGTAGCGCAAGCTGTGACGTGACACTGTTCTTGTTCCGGAAGTGACTACTTTCGGCTACCGCTATAGTGACACTAATTCCATCTAGGGAGAAATTATCAAACTACACACGCGCCTCTTTTTGAGATAAAAGATCGATGTCTTGCGAACGTTATGGTAGAATAAAAGCGTTTTAACTTTTTTTTGAGTTGTGACACTATTTGAGCGGAGGTGCGATATTTGTGGTGATATTTGTATTAATTGTATTTATTTTCTATGATTTTATCGTTCTTATTGTATATTTCTTTGATAATTATTTGCCGATGTTTCCTGCTTTGTTTTTAAGTTAGAGATTACTATTATGGCATGAACAATAATGTTTATAATTGAATTAATTATATATGTTGAGTTTTGTTTCTTAAATGTTAAATGAATTTGAGATATGTTATTTGATAACGATATACTGCGATTTTAATCAGTTTATTGAGTCAGTGAGGAGACACAAACCACTACAAGAGGGTTTTTAAAATTCAACAAATAATGGTTCTGAAACTGAAATACTTTTTTAGATTCAAGCGAATATTTCACAATTTAAGTGAAAGTAATATTATCTTTTCAAGTTTTTTCGCTGATCTATTATGGTTTTTGGTTCCAAAATTTCGAAAGAATTTCAGCAATCCTCGTCACGGAAGGGACTAAGGTTTTAGACGTCTCAAAAGTTATTATATAATTAGATATTGTCTGAACCAAATAAATCAGCAAAAAAATCTGAAAAGATAAGTTTTAATTAAAAAAGTTCAGAAAGTGTCTAAATAAAAACAGCAATCGTGAAAAGTAGGCCGTTAGTATCTAGTAGATATACTAATTCCGAGCTATTACTATGTATACATTTTGAACTGTTATTTCGTTACCATTATTTAGTTACGTTAAATGAATAAAAATAGAATAAAAATGGAGTGATCATTGGCGAAACCAAAAACCTTTCATTTGACCTTTTATGAAGTTCTATTATTAGGAAAAATACGATTGCCTTGAGATCTCTTTCATTACAGGAACTGGTAACACCTAAGTGGCCATCGACGATTGCGATATCCACTTCTTCAAAACTCAGTGTTCCTTTTTTCAAGTGGTTCTTCAACATTTCTATTATTATATTTTAACAAGAGGTCTTTGTTCGTTTACTTCTTTGTTAATTTTTAACAAGCGCCCTCTTTCCATTAAGGGCAGGCTTGTCCTAGCAGTGTGAGGTTAATAGGACTATTATTATTATTTGTATCTCTTTAGTATTCACGGGCTCTAAAGAGCCCGATCCTTTGGAAGGCTTGCGTGGGGACACAGGTCCAACAAGTTTGTTTAATGTGACGCGTCAGTCGGGATTCATTTCTGAGTAACCCATAGGGAATGGCCCAAAAACGGCCTTCGGATAATGCGTAGAGGCTATTGAAAATATGGAAAACTAGATAGGGTTATGGAATGGAGTTTGGATCGACTAAAAACTGGGCTATTGGATGAGACTACCGAACGTCCGCCTACTCAATAGTCTCACATTGAATATTTGGTGGACGGTGACTCGCCTCCCACTAGATAGGCCCCCATAAAGCGGCGTAGTGCCTTGGGTGCAACATCAGCATCGGTTTCACCATGGCGAAAGTGCTCGTGAGCGGGCTTCCCCGTTATTACGCAGATTGAGCACTTCTACCCTTTCGAGCACTTGGCTCTTGTGCTCTACTCTGGATGGCCAATGAAGAATTTATTATTAATAAATAAATAATTACTATTTATTTAGGAAAGAAGAATTATTTATTTTATTATGTTAAATTGATTAATTAAATGATTAATGAAATGAATTAAATGAAATAATATTTATTATTATTATTAATGTTGTTATTATTAATATTAATAATCATTCAATTTTATGCTTGGTTTTTTTATGGTTCATTGGTTCAACTAGCCACTTACCCTCGTTTCACTCAAATGCATCACTGGTACACGGATTTTTTTCACAATTTCATGGTTTTGAATGATTTTGCGCGGAACCTTAATTCTTTTTCTAAAATAAAAGTTGCTTAAGTTACTCCTTAGAAAATCAGCTAACTGCTAGTGAAATTCCGTTAAACTTGGCTCAGGCATTTGGGAGATTAGTCGCAACAAACAGACAATTTTTTTTTCTTATAAGTACCGTATAAACTTTCATATGTATTGAGTAAAAAGATTTTATTTAATTGTATAGATTCTTTTCTATAAATTCTTATTTACAGTATAAGAAATATATTAGTTAGCAAGGTATTTTATATTCTTAGAAACCGTACATTATTATAAAATGCTCATTATAATGTTTTATAGCTGTACAGTAGTATTTGTTTTGAATCACATCATGCTAGGTTTTAATTTATCTATCTAGGTCAAGAACAAAAATATTGCGAGAATACAAACTAATATTTTCAATATAAAATTGTGTAGGATATCTAACAAGATTTAGTTACAATTTATAAGGAAACACTTATACTCAACAATTTTTTATTCCTTTGCTCCACTTAAAAATCACGGATCGCATCACCCATGTCAACTCCCCGTCTACCAACCCCGCTTTTGTTTTTTTATTCTATATTTTTTTTTCCGCCTGACTAATCTCATTATTTTTAACTGCCTTATTTATAAAGGCGTCATAATTTGTGCGTTCGCGTTGTCAGTGTGGCCAGTATAATAAATTAATAACTGTTTTATTATACACTAGCGACTCACGCTTGCTACGCTCGCGTTCGTCCCTAGGTACGTTTTCACGATTAGCTATGTTTAGGTATACATAAATAGTAGCTTGCTACTCCTAAAGTATTCATTTAATTTAAATTATATAGCGATTTACCCTCGTTTTGCTCGGGTGCGTACGCCGTACGCGGATTTTGTTTACAATTTCATAGGTTTTAATTTTTTTCGCGGAACCCTGATTTTTTTCTAAAATAAAACTAAGTCTAAATTACTCCCTATAACATCAGCTATCTGCCAGTGAAAGTCCTGTCAAAATCGGCCCAGCCGTTTCCGGTTTTAGATTAGCCGGAACAAACAGACAGACATACAGACAAAAATTGTAAATAATGTTGTTTTGGTATATGTACCGTGTATACATCCATATGCATTTAGTAAAAAGCGGTTATTTTAATATTACAAACAGACACTCCAATCATATTTATCTGTATAGTTTTAAAGGGTGAAACCTTACAATTGTAACTCAATGTTGTCTTCATCCTACATCATTTTATACTGTATTGAAATGAAATTTATGTCGTTTTAAAGAAATATGTAAGGATTCTTTCAGTAAATTAATTTTTCTTATATCAACGGTAGAAACAAAGTATAAAAATCGTACTTTCTTTTAAAAATCTTTTAAAACTGTTATTACATACAATACATATAAAGTAAATATTGTGCTAAATCTAATGACATACCTTAACTTTACTCCTAGCAATGTTATATAATGTACCTACTACTAATTCACGGAATTGTTTGATGTACGAGGCGAAATTGAATTCATTTTTTAGACCAAGAATTATCCTTATTCTAAAAATAAAGTCGATCCGTAGCTGTTTTGAAGGATGATAAAGTAACATACAAAAAATCACTTTTACATATATAATATCAGTCCGTATATCAGTATAGCAATACCGTGAAGAATCTACCAACTGCTTCGAATAATGTCCTTCTGATCGATTTCGGCTACGGTGGCCTATCCCACTGATACTAGCCGACTGTAGGAGATATTATAGTGCGTAAGTGTACCCGCAGACACAACGTGCACTCTCTATTCCTTTTTAACCGACTTCCAAAAAAAGGAGGAGGTTCTCAATTCGACCGTATATATATATATTGACACACACCGTATATATATTTGATTAAGTATCTATTCTAAATGAAAATCCCCGTTTAGTTATTTTTTACTTTTCAGTGTCTGGAAGTCGTTTTTTTTTTTATAATCTTAAAGTTCTATGGGACGATACTTCGACACGACTAGTGAAAGTTTTCAAGCGCAGGGATGCGACACATCCAACTTTACTCCTCCGGGCTACAACTGAGAATATCTTAATGGAATAACTCAGTAATTAAACTTGGTCCGACCCGGGACTCGAACCCAGGACCTCAGCATTTGCAGCTGTACTTGCTAGCCATTACACCAACAAGGCCTCTTGGAATACAGTTCCAATGAGAAGAGCGTGCGAATAATTTAACGGTCTATTAAAAAGAAATATTTAGTGTTTAATGTATCTCGTTTAAAACCGCAGTAATTGGCCAGATTAATTGCACAATAATAAAGCGCTTTTTGACTCTTTTTATTGACATAATTGGAGTGAGTGTCGCGATCGGATGTGAAAATTATTTTGATTATGGAAATGAATATCGTTACAAATCAGTAATTACGTTTTACCCGGCTTTTGTGGAATGGCGGTGTACTATTTTGACTTTGTAAAAAACGAGGCGTATTATATTATGTTTAAATGAAATATATAAATAAATAAATATGTTGGGATATTAACACACAGCACCACCTAGTTTCATGGTAAGCTGTGATGCTTGTGCTATTGATTCCAGATAGTTGATACACTACACATATATAACTGTAAATATATATGCAAATTATAAATATAAATACCTATAACTTGAGTGCAAACGTTAGTGCTCATCACACAAAATAATGTCTCAGCAGGACTCGAACCCGCCACCGCTGGCACAGCAAGTAGGATTACTATAAACTGGGTCAATCGTGTTGTCATCGAAAATATTTAGAGGTTATTTGACCACTGCAGGTTTCATTTTGAAGATATAGTAGAATTCATTATTTTAATTCCATCTAAATAACGGATATTCCATACCATAATTACATTATTCTTATGAAAGTGATAGTTTCTACAAACACATATACATACACACGCGCTCGTATGAACGTTGTGCACGTTCACATATTTCAGAAATTCAAAATGTATCTAGAGATCCAAGTGAAGCGAGGGAAAATTGCTAGTTGTGGGTAGTTAAATTTATGAAATATAAATAAAAATAATACAACACACATAATCCAGTTTAAAAAGCAATCCTAAAATAGCACGTTATAATGAAGCAAACTTCCAAATTAACAGAAGCTGTCCAGTCCCATGGCTTCTGCGCTCAGAACTAGTGTTGTTAAATAGAAATGGCATAAACATCTACAGTGATATTTATCAAGTACTTTTAAGAATATTTTTATTTCTTTATTGCGGCGAGGACATAGGTACATACTTGAATATCAGTAATATAATATATAAATATATAATATAATATATAAATATATACATAAGTAATACAGTGACTTACAATAGTTTTGCATTTTGGTTCCTTGAGCCAATCATAATTTAAACACAATTGATAAAATTATGAGGATACCTGCATATCTGAGAGTCTGATAACTAAATATCGAAAGACGTGTGAAGTCCGCCAACCAGCATTAGTACAGCGTTTTATTTAGCTCTGATATGAAGAAAGATGAATTATTATAATATAGCTGAATTATTATAAAAATCGTTGTTGTACGCAGTAGAGTATGTTTTTATTGTTAAATAATAATGACCTTATTTACGAATTGGTTTCTTGTGTACCGCATATCTATTCACTTTTGGTTTGCCAAATGTTTAAAATATTAAAATATATTTATTATATTGTTTGCAGCCATTTTTAACGTAACTCTGCTGAGCAAAACAATCAGGCCATAGTTCACCAAGCTTGTGTGGGTCAGAGGACTTCACATGTCTTTTAAAAACCTGCTAGATCCTCTCAGACATTCAGGTTTCCTCACGATATTTTTCTTAACCGTAAGACAGGTGGCAATCATGTTGGAAATCATTCGCACATGAGAATATCAGATGTTTGAGACCGGCGTCCGTCTCTTTCTAATTTGAATCTGTTTCAGTTTTCCAAGCGAACGCGTTACCACTGGGCTACCACTGCCCTATTTATTATATTAAAATATTTGCAAATTCCTTTCTACGACTGTATAGCCATGGGATTTTATAATAGACAATTTGAAAATATCTCTTGTATTAGTCGTATGATACTTCTAGAGTACTCTAGTTCTGTGTAAAACGTTATTACGTGAAACACGTCCGTATTACGTTCCTCATTAATTTCATAAACGTTGACAAGAAAAGCTCACCGCTTTTAAAACAGGGCAAGAGGGAATTTAATTAAAGTCAAGTAGGAATTCCCGGAGGATCTCAGCTTGTAATATCTTAATTTCAAATACTATAATCTATTCAAAAATGCTAATAGGATTGCCTGCAATTTGCTGAGCTTCGTCACGAAAAGTGTCTTGAATTATTATAAAATAGTTCTATTAAATCCGCGTAAAGAAAATAATGTAAAGCTTATATAGAAATGTAGGAGTATTTGACGAGCCTTGTTGTGTTGGGAGGACTCGTTAACGTCCAGCAATTTAGATGGATAGCGGTAGGTTGCTCCTGGTACTTGTCTGCTAGCAAAGGGGACCGCAGCAGCAACCTCCTGATTATTGCGGTTTAGCTCAGTAGGTTAGCTGTCGGGACGCCGTGCTTTAGTGCCCGAGTGTCCCTACGATGCCCTATTAAAACAAGGAATGTTCCCTACAATTTTTGTGATAGTACTGACTTTTCTAGCCGACGCGTCATCTAGTGTTATGCAGTTAGTATGCATAAATGCATTTACGTTAAGTTGAATATTAATTCGTATTTGGTTATAATTTTACCAAAGTTCTAAAGTACGTCTGCTTTTCACATTAAATAAATTTTCCTGTTCCTATTAGAGCATATAATATGTTGTGTAATAATAATAATTAATTCATACTAATATTATAAATCCGAAAGTAACTCTGTCTGTCTGTCTGGCTGTCTGGCTGTATGTCTATCTATCTGTTACCTTTTCAAGCTTAATCCGCTGAACCAATTTAGACCAAATTGGTATTTGAAATATTCCATACTAACCTTCATAAGGTATCCAGGGACGAACCCGAGCGAAGCGAGGGTGAGTTCCTATTGAACAATAATTTATTAAATTTCTTTTCACAGTAATTACAACTTACTTTCAATTAAATTCATCAAAATTAAATTTTTAGACCCTCCTATAATATTTTTTGGGTTCTCTATTTAAATAATCATAAAAAAACAGGATTTTTATTTATAGGAGGGCTCGAGAGTGGTAAACTGCACCAAGAAAAACTTTTTTGAAGCTCATCCAAATCCAAAATAAAACTAAGTAAAGTCGAAATGATAAGAGTGTTCTCCGGAATGAGTAAAGATCGTCTAAGTAAATTAAGCACACGATGTTATTAAAAGGACAAAACGCTTGAACGCGAGAGATTTACGTATTTTATCATTTTTTTTTATTCTACGCCTGAACCAGTATTATTTCAAATAAGTAACTAAATCAAATTGCTTGGATTTTTTTTTATTATTTTTCATAGCACCTACTTAACAACGAAAACTTTTTAAAATTTAAAGTTATATTGATTGTAAACAAACACATATTACATATGATAAATAATATATAGTCTATACATGCTATCACACAGTAAATGTAATGTGAGTTTATTTGTTTATTTATTTATACGGATCTCCAATAGTATACATATTTTACATTTACAATATACTTAAATCTAATTTATATGTTTATGTATTACCAATTATATAATAATAATTTATATAATTAAAATAATGCATAAAAAAATGAATAGAATTAAAAAAAAACAAGACTAATAACTTTAACAACAATTAAATAATTTTAGTCATATTATTTTAAAATAATTAATTCAAACAAAATTACATTTCATGTCGTTTGTGATGTCTTATTAAGACATCACAAACAAAAAAGGAATTCTTAAAAAAAATTAGGTAACCAATTCGAGGCAATTATAAGTAAAAATAACTGAATGAGGGTTTCTATAGATATCTAATCAGATATTTTTGAAGTCGACGCCATTCAGTCTGCGAGACATCGGTAAAAATACATAAAAAAAAACATACATACAGACGAACATAGTCATCTCATTTTTGGAACTCGGTTATAATAGGAATGGTATTTTATGTGGTCCAATTTAATACATCAAATTATGCCTTAAGGCTAAGTTTGATAAAATAATAAAGATAAAAAGGTTCTATGTGATACTAGTGTACTGAGGCGGAAGTCCGTTAGTCTCATCCCATACCAAAAATGTTTCAACATTCGATATGTCGGGAACAAAAAATCTAAATAAAACCGCGGAGAAATCCGAAGCAATATTATTAGGTATATAATACCAAGGTAAGTATGTTAGTCATTCTATAAGTAATCAAAGCCAGGGCGACTCATTAGTATTGTGTAAGTATTACAGGGTATTGACCATACTTAATAAAGACTAATAAGGTGTATTTATTTCATTACTTCCAAGTCGTGAGGTCACGTGACGCATGGCGGCGCACTGCACCTGGCGACACGCCAGGGGTGTAAACTCAACGATGTGTATCCCATTACATGGAAAATAATAATTATTTAAATAAACAATTTTTCCACTGATGCTTCGGAAAATTTAGGTTGTTCACGATAATCGAAGCCATGAGTTGCAACACACACTATCATTCCGAGGCTAGATTATTTACTAAAATAATATGTTTAATATTATAGCTAATAATGTTAAATATATCTCTTTTAGGCATATATGAAATGTATATTTTTGAATCTTACAACTTCGTAATAAATTATTTAAATATTACTTAGAAACTTAATGTCTGTGAAATCATGAAATAAATAGAACCAAATATTACGTTAATAAGAATAATATTATATTTACATACATTTAGTTCTCTGTTTGCTTTAACACTTAGCTACTTATTTATCACCCTCGTGGCTTAGATAGATATTCTGCAGCGTTTCAATATGATCATGGGTTCCAATCCTGCTTGAGGTAATTATTATGATTTTCGAAACAATATTTATTTGAGAGACTAATAAAATAATCTATAGGTAGTAAAAAGAGTCACCTTATGGTCAATTTTATTACCAAAAGTAGCCTATCAGTTATTCCAGGTTGATGGAATGAAGAGGTATCAAGTCATTTAAATAGTTTGCTTAACTCTCCTACATATAGATACACGTGTACACCTACATAATATACTATCTATATACTTACATATACTATGTATATACACAGGAAGTGGAGGGAGATAATTAGCGACGTATAAGCTCTACACCTAAGTAATCGCTTTGCCACTGTGCGGATTGCTGAGCGAATTGAACAATGCGGGTGCGACGCGCCGATGTACATCTACTGTTTCGATTAAAGCTTCAATCAGTCGAACTGATATAAATATAAAATTTATGCTTGGTTAATTGTAATAAATTGATGAGTAAAACCGCAGAAAGCAGGAGACAAATTTAATTTTTTTTTGTTCTGTTTAGGTACTACAATCCATTAAGTTTGAAAGTTAAGGTTCTTTTGTCAAAGAAGTCTTTCTCGAAAAATTGATTATAAAATTCAAAAAGTTTTCCCAATTTGCAGTTTGAATAGATTTAGTATAAAATTAACTATTAGACAGCATCCCGCAACTGTGACAGAAAAATTCCCTTTGAATCATTATCAGCTACACGAGCGAGGCCGCGAACAATAACAAGTAAAGAAATGTTAACTTTCTACAATTCTTCTTTATGTAAAGTATTAGCTAACTAATTATTAAAATGAAGGATCACGTCGTTAAATTATTGTTTTATAATTTTAAAAACAAAAGCCATACATTTTGTAACGAGTACAGTGAAGTGAGGAGCGGATGTTCGAGAGGAGGCGCTAGTGTAGCGGTGTGAAGTGTGAGGCGAGTAAAGGAGAGTGGATGGAGATGGCGTGGGATATATAAAATGTCTTGTTCGGGATTGAATTTATTATTCTGCTGCAGTGTTAAAGTGTTGTTAATGATTAAAAAAAATAGTAGTTATAATTGTAAAATCTGTGATTTATATAAAGTGATTTAAAATAATTTAATATAAAGTGATTTGTGAAAAAAACTATTTTTATTTTCCGTGACTGTTTCACAATTAATTGTATTGTAATACTTCAATGCTACATTTAGATGTTTATTCTTCTTACTGTGTGTACTTGTTTTTTAACTTTAACTTAAAAGTTAAAAACTTAAATTAACTTAAAATAAATATTATTCAAATTCAAAATATTTTATTCAGCATTAAATTATTACATTTTTTTACTGAACGTCACGAGTTTATCACCAGTTCAGAAAGAAGAAGCCTCAGACCTGAGAAGAAACTCAGCGGGACTAATATTATTTCGTTATCTTTTTTTATAACATTAAATTGTAAATTACAATATTCACAATCGCGATCGATCGTATGGCGATCATTTAATTCTAAAGAAATGCCATCTTCTAAAATAAATCGACTTAATAAATTTATCAACAAAATGTGTACTTTACTTCCTGTTTTTGCTAATAATTTCCTAATAAAGAAAGTAGGGAAAGGTTCTACGACAAACTCAACATATTGGACGTACACGAAGTCATAAAACTTTTATTAGTCATAAAAAGTCAATTAACTGGTTTGTTCTTAAATAAAATGTCGCAAAATTGAAGATATTTGAGGGAAAGGATTAGATTAAATAATAGTTTGTATTATTTCCGATATTTCTTCTTGCTTACTCTATGTCTTTATCGTTACCCTATTACGAGCCTGTGCCTGAATATATGTTGGTTTTTTTTTGCAGACGGCGTGATTTTTGACCGAGTATAAGAAAGATGTTTTCATCCATCTAGTTCATCTAGTCATTTGCATGCATGTTTTTTTAAAGTAAAACTTCTTTACGCACACTTGACCTGGGCGGTAAGCTGGTGAATGCGTTACGAAAACATGTACGTACGTTTTTTGCCATGGTAACCGTTGTTATTGTCTGACAAATGATATATAATATTATATTCTTTTCTTAAATGAGATTCTATTAATATATGATTGTAATATGCCTCATATGCGTTATTTTTAGTATCTCACCTATCCTAATTATTTAAAACATAAATTGAATGTCATAAAGAGTACCGATAACCTACAGAAGTTTTACTTCTTGCGCGTGTACTCATTCTTACACTCACTCTTTAATTATTATATTTTTTGTTAAACGTTACGCGCTAAAAGCTAATTAAGACTTCGTGTGTAGGGAATCTTAAATAAATTCCGAGTCAATTTAGTTCCAGTTAATGTATATGTAGGCAAAAAGTAATAGAACCTAAGAAAAAATATTTTTTGGTTCATCATTTGTGATATATAATAGCTAGCTATACCGTGATTATTATTATTTTCTCATGGTACATAAATATATGCGACATTCTATTATATGTTCAACCAACCCTTACTCGGTCGTTTGCGTCTCACAGCCCAAGTGACCCAATCCCTCTTAACGATGTAGAATAGAATAGATATAAAATATCGTTAATATTTTAGATTTATATGCCTATAGAGCGATAGCGATTAGAGATGGCGACGTTACCACAAACGTCGGTTAAGGATAAATTAACACAGAATATGGTAAAAGTAAATGATTTCTAAACGCTAAAAAGTAAACTATCAGAAAGGGAATTTTCATTTACTACAGTCTATAGTAGGTATCTACAACACCTAATATATCTAATCAGATATTTTGAGGTCGGTGCCAGCCGACGTCTCCGAAATATTGGTGAACATACATAATAAAAAAAGATACAGACAGACAAACATAGATCTTCCTCTTTTTTGGATGTCGGGTAATAAAATAATAAATAAATAAATATTTTGGGACATTAACACACAGCACCATCTAGTTCCATGGCAAGCTACGAGGCTTGTGTTATGGGTACCAGTTAGTTGATACACTACACATATATAACTTTAAATATATACATATTAAAAATATAAACACCCATGACTGGAGTACAAACATTTGTGTTCATCACACAAATGAATGCCCTAGCGGGAGTCGAACCCGTGACCACTGGCACAGCGAGTAGGTTCACTACAAACTGAGCCAAACGTGTCGTCAAATAAATAAAAGCAAGAAAAGTTATACATGTGTGTTATGTCACATGTGCTCGTGTGACGTAACCCAGATATTTATAATGCTAGTAAGTATCTTGTGACTCTGTCTGACTTAACAAGGACCTACGCATAAACAAGGCATGTTGAAATGAAATAAACTTGAAATAAAATAAACTTTTATTTAATTAGACTTATTATAAGCACTTTGAATCGTCAGTTTAATTTAACCGTCAGTCCGACAGTGTAGTCAGTCCTTGAGGAAGCTAACACCGGCTCGGAAAACAGTTCTGCTGAGAAGAACCGGCGAGAAACTCAACAACTGCTCTTTTAAATATCGAAGTTACATTTATTTTATTAACATAACGATAAAGATAGCGCTTGTGTGAGTCAATATATCTCAATTCCATCAACAAGAAACTCTTGAACAGTGTAATAACGCTTTGCTGGATAAAATATTTTTAATTTTATCTATAAATTTTTGAAGTGGTAAATCTAGTAAATATATAATTTTAACCATTAATTAATAATTAATAATTTATTAGATATTAATTAATAATTTTATTATACGTATATTATGCGTATACTCAGGCTCGTGAATGATTTATTCACCTTTTGAATTCAAAATCTAGTCGTAACAAGTTTATTTCTATATATTTATGTCTATCACTTTTTTATAAATGATAATTTAAACTTTTGCGAACAAGTAATATATTACACAGTATATACACTGCTACGTGACCTGCGACTAGGGAGGTGCAATGTTTTGTTTTTAATTAACATGGTGTATCGCTGTTTATTGACAAGTGCGTGCTTGTGAATATTTGTTTGCTTTTTGGTCGCAAATATAATGTACTTGCAAACGCAAGTATAATATAAGATATAAATAAATCTAAAATGTTTATTGTTCCTCAAATTTAGTGGAATAACTTACGACGCAATAAAAATAGAATTTTCAATAACAATAATGGTTATGGTTTTGCACAAGTTGAAGTTATTTCAAGATAACGTGAATAATATTTATGACTTCCCAGTTATATAGAAATAGGAAAAGGAGGAATGAATGGATAGTTTTAATTGTTAATATAATAAATAAAGATTTTTAAAAATATTTTCTTTTTCGAGTTTTATTTCTTATGATTTAGGTTATTTGTCCTTATTGATCTAAATCCCGAAAAATGGCCCCAAAAATATTACAAAATTAGCAAAATATTTCTTAGTTATACTTATACCCTATATACCTACTATATTGGGTACATTATCTAAGCCATGTATGTATCCAGTCACGGGATTTGGTTTATTCAAATACTTACAGTACTTGCTCAACTTTTTGGCCGGCAGTATTCCGGAAATAGCTCGTTTGTGCTTTCCGATGTTCACCGGCGAGGTTCAGTGGTACTTTACTACAAAACTATTTACTTGGCAATTGAAAGTATTAACGAAAATCTGGATTTAATAAATATAACGGTAAATTTCAGGATTATTCATCGAGTCTTTCTGCTCTTGTGTAACTTAAACTTTATTTATTTGTTCGTTCGTTCGTTTGTTTGTTTATTTATTTATTTGTTCTCCCTCTCTCTCCTATACTCGCCTGGTGTTGTGAAAGCTGACTCTCGATGACTGATGAACAGGTGGAGCTACTGTTGCCCACAAAGAAAACTATATTCAATACGAATGCAATGGTCTTTCCTTATCCAATCTGGATATTGCATATAATTTGAAATAAGACATCGTAATCATAAAACTTTAAAACTTTTGTGTATGTAACAATTTTTTCATGATTCTGTCAAAGTATTTCTTCGATAAATAATACTGAGTTGAAAGATTGACTAAATGTTATGATAATATCTAGTAAAATCTATACTTATGTAGTTATTACATACTTTCAGAAGCTCAGATCATGTGTGTTTCTATTTAGTCTGGAAGCATTACAAATATACACGATTGCCGCTTTACATGGTAGCGCATAAAGCGTGGTGATTAGTTTGTTGGATACTCAGTCGTTTGGAATAAAACTTAATTCCATGCCTATATGAATGTTTAAATAAAATGATATTGCTATTATTTTATAATATTTTTTTAATTAAATATGCTAACTTTTTAATTTAAAAAAAAAGTACTGTAAAATATTGTTTATAATTTCGTACTTGCTAAATTTGGAACAATTTTTTTAATAAGTCTGTAGAAATAACAAAGAGTACAGTTTAAATTTATTGCTTCGCTTTGGGCATGTTTGCCGAATGAAGAGCTAAGAGCCTGATTTTCATGCAATTGTTAGCGTATAGCCATATTATAAGGGCTCATAGGATTTTATCACAATTTGGAATGAAGGTAGCTCATATCTTGGATTACATAGACTATACACAGACATACAGGCAGGCTACTTTACATTAGTCACTTGTTATTTTTTTGTATTAAACAATTATTAGGGAAGTGCACTGGAGTTCTTTATAAATAAATATGAAGTCGTGTCCAACGTTAGACTGAAACGGAATCTATTTACAGGTAGATAAAATGTTTGATTACTATTCGTAGCACATCTATTAGGTAAAGTAAATTGAAATATGCCAATTATTGATAATTTGGTCTATTAAAGCTCTTCGCTAAATGAGTTCGATAACGACGATTTGGAGGGAGAAAATCTATTTCTAAATACTTGTTGCTTATAAAAGGTCCAAGAGTGCTGAGTTATAATAGATCAATTTTAAATTCCCCTTATTTTGATAAAATCGACTGAATAAGAAATTTAAACAAATTTTATTTACTTTTTAATGTACATAAATGTAAATGATACAGGAAGACTAAATGAATTTATTAACAGATTGAAATTTTAACTGTAGATTTTCTTAAAAATAAGTATGCCCAACTTAGCGGGGCCACTGCCGTGTCCCCAGATTTCAAATGTTTTAAAGTCATTAAATTTTACGTTGGTATTGTTTTATTAGAAATAATATTGACGATCCAGTTTATATTAGGACTGACCATTGCAATTATACTCGCTGAGCTGCCTGGCGTACGAATAAGAGTCTTGGTGTCTTCGTCGCAGTTATCAAGAGACATAGAGTTGACTCCCACGACGCCCGACGCATGCAAGACGGGTCCACCTGAGTCTCCGCTACAAATAGTCGCAACAAGCCCACAAGATGGAACTAAACACATCATATGCTTAGTATAAACGTCATTTGCAAGACACTTAGTGAGCATACCTTTTAAAACTTGCAGGGGCTTCTCATGTTCCGATGCATTTGTACCACCAAAACCCAGAACAAGAGCTTCGTGACCAACGAAAGTTCTGTAGTCCACAGCGCTTATCTTAGCATATGAGGTGACTGATAACTTTTCACAACGAAACAAAGCAAGATCATTTTCAATATTTTTACTAAAACTTGGATGTATGAGAAATTCTACGAGTGGGGATATTTGACCGAGAAATTTTGGAAAATAACTGTTGTATCTTGCAAATGATTTCACCTTTGGATGATCTAGTTCTTTGAAATAACAATGGCCAGCTGTGAGGATCCAAGTCGAACGAATAGCTGCGCCAGTGCAGAACCGGAAATATTCTTCTATATCCTGACCTACGGTTAATATTTCTAAGCGAACAGCAAAAGGAAACTCATCTTTTAGAGCATCTCTTCCTCCAAGCACACGTAGAGTTGCCACTGTCTGATTGATGCTATTTAGTATAAATATAAAATAATATAATTTCATGTTATTTACTTATAATACTATTATCAAAAATGTTTATTTCAAACTTCTAATGTATACAATTGTAAAAAAATAAAAAAATAAAATGTCGCGATAGTTCAATTTATTGTTTTGGTATTTTACGTGTTGATAGGTTTTATGTCGAAATATTATGCTTAAGACTTTGAGTTCTAAGATTAAAGCTGATTTCTTTAACGATGATTTTCTTGAATTTATTGAAATAAATAACGTTATATCGTAAAAATTGAAATGTATCATGATTTAGATTTTTACGATATAGAAAGCGTTTACGGTTTTAGTATTTCACAATTCGTCATTTTTTGAATTGAATTGGATGATATTAAAATGAAATTGGTTCATAACATTGGAAAATGACTATCTCGAATACAGGAGTCATTCGTCACACTTACCTATGTATACATATATAACATATATTCACGGTACTCGTACAAGAAACGCACTTTTAGCCCCCCAAGTTAATTTCACCATGAATTCTCTACTGCAATTATTATGTACTTTACTAATTCTCTTTTGGGTTTCTCATTCTCCTCTTTCTTTCGAACATGTACACTTTAATCCTTACAGAGGAAAAGCTTCATATGACCGTGCAACGGTAGAAACACTTCAACACAAGGCGATGATATGGATGACTTCTATCGAGTGTGACGCGCTCTGCTTGAGATCGTCACTAGCTCGAGCCGGAGCCTCGAGCCTGTTGGGATGCTTACTTCAGTGGTACAAGTATCAAAAATATGATTTTGTAAAGTGTTCTGTCCCTACGTATTAAATGGAAATTTTCTAAGTTCTAAGTTTTTTATATCAACTTTTTCATAAACAACTATTCTCATTTCTGATATTTTATATACAGTTTGTGGATTCAATAGTTTTAAAGAGGCAAAATGAATCAATAGTTCTGTATTTTAACATATTAAATCAAAATATTTTGTTATAATTTATTATCTCAACCTTAACTTAATCTTTGACGGGATCGATTCAGAAACATTTCTGAATGTAACGACCAATTATACTTCATAAGCAAAATTGACCTGAAAAACCTAGAGTCATTAAAGTTCCTTATAAATTTTCTGTATTTTCTCATATTATTCATTTTTTGGGTAAATTAAAAAACACGTCAAACTCAAGAGTTATGTAAAATTAAAAAGAGTTGTACGATATATATTTACTATGTCAAGTTTTATAAATTTTCATTTCATTTTCTATAGATAAAGCATCGTTAGAACAAGGTGAGGATTTATGAAGGGAACTTGACGACGATATTTCGACTTTTTACTATTGCAAAATCAATAATAACCCATATGTAGAGTGTTTGTAGCCAGGTGTGTTTCATTACGGTGTACGCTGCGGTTAGTTAACCGGGCAGTGCTATATGCAAGTCATTAATTGCGTTAATTAAAGGCCGAAATTTTAATTATTATTACACAAAACCTATCTACTTAAAAATTTAAGCGTAGAGTTCGTTAATGATAAATAACGAAGTTTTCAATTTGATAAATATGACGGTTATTTAAGTAAGTTGTATGCCTCTTGTCTACGACTTTGTATCAAAGTTGAAAATATATATTGGATATAACACTAGTGAAACTGGTAAGCGTTAGTCGAAAAATCAGAAGGCTGAGCGAAAGAAAAATTTTATGAAAGATCTATTGATTTTTCAAAATGGAGCAGAGTAAAACAGCGGCAATACCTGTCGGTAGTTGTGTAAGTTTTATTTGAAATAGTATTCCGAATCCAGTTCAGATGAGGACTGACCATTGCGATTATATTCGCTGAAGTTCCTGCCGTAATCACAAGTTGCTTAGTGAATTCGTTGCAGCCATTAAGAGCCATAGAGTTGACTCCCACGACGCCCGACGGATGCAAGACGGGTCCACCTGAGTCTCCGCCACAAATAGTAGCAACAAGCCCACAAGATGGAACTAAACACATCATATGTTTAAAATATAAGTCATGTGTAAGACACTTATTGAGCATACCTTTTAAAACTTGCAGGGGCTTCTCATGTGCCGATGCATTTGTACGACCAAAACCTAGAGTAAGAGCTTCGTGACCAATGAAAGATCTGTAATCCACAGCGCTTATCTTAGCATATGAGGCGACTGATAATTTTTCACATCGAAACAAACCAAGGTCGTTTTCAGCAATTCTAGATCCTATAATATAATTATAACTTTCAAAATGATTTGGTAGTATGTGAAATTCAAGAAGTAGGGATAACTGACCGAGAGATTTTGGAAAGTAACTGTTGTATCTTGCAAATTGTTTCATCTTCTGGATTTCTTTTGCATAACAATGGCCAGCTGTGAGGATCCAAGTTGAACGAATAGCTGCGCCAGTGCAGAACTGTATATATTCTTTTATATTATTACGTACATTTAATACTTCCAAGCGAACAGCAAAAGGAAACTCATCTTTTAGAGCATCTCTTCCTCCGAGCACACGTAGAGCTGTTTCGATATAATGCGTGCAATTTATCAAAAATAGAATAAAGTATAATTTCATTATATTTGTATGATATTGAGACTAATATAATATTAAAAGAAGTTATTCAAAATGTTTATTTTCTTGAATTCGTTGGAATGGACAACGACGTAATAAAAATGTAAGTTTTATGATGATTCAATTAAGTGGTTTATGGGTTTAGTATTACACAAGTTGGTAACTTTTAAGGTTCCGGAGTCAAATGGTTAAAACGAACAATTGTAATTTTGCCATATCCGTTTGTCCATCTGTCCGTATGTCTTTGCAGTAGTAGTCCGGGAAGATCTACAAACTTCGGCTGAACGTGTGCGCATCCGCTTTCGCACAAACGGTAGTCTTTTTAATTTATTTGGCCTGATTGAAAGCGTGTACCAAAGTGTCTTACGCCATGATCACAGAGATCATGTATGCCGATGATCTTTGCTATTTAGCGGAAACCCCAGATGGGCTTCAACAGCTGATGTCGTATTTACGGTACTATATAGGTACGGTTATAGGTACAGTTTCTTGTCTAGAGCAGTCTGATTTATCTACCATTTTTAATTCTACTGATCCTAATATTGTCACTGATATATTAATTGGCACAGTGTCTAGCGTTATCAAAGCGAATACTAAAACACAGTGCATATCCAACAAATTACGAATTATTAAGCCCTGGATAACACCTGGTCTCTTAAGATGCATTCGCCATAGGGACAATTTATATAGGAAATTCAAAAAGCAAACAGACAATTTAAACTTAAAAACTATATTTATGCGTTACCGAAACTTTTGTAATAACTTACTCAAAAAAGTAAAACGAGAATATGAAAAGAATGAGTTCAATAAAGCCAAAAACAGTCCAGGTAAAACTTGGAATCTAATTAAAAAAGTTGTAAATATGGGCCAAAAAGAAAAAAGCTGTTTGGAACTGTTAGATATATGTAATCATCCATTGGAATCAGTAAATTCTGTTAATCAGTATTTTGCAAATGTGGGTAAAACTTTGGCAGACAATATAACACGTATACAAGAACCTTCGTATAATATTGACTTTCCTAGACATAACTATCTAGATACAATGAGCCTATATCCAGTTACAGAAAAAGAAGTTAAAACAGCTATCATCAGTCTTAAAGACAAAACTGCTACTGGTTGGGATGGTATACCCACATCTATTATTAAAGCTGCTGCGCATGTTCTTATACCGATACTTACCAAATTATTCAACCTTTGCATCTCAAAAGGAATTTTTCCACATTCTTTTAAAAAAGCAGTTGTACATCCTATTTACAAAAATGGTGACAGGAACAGTATCTTTAACTACAGACCAATATCTTTACTTACCTCATTTTCTAAAATTTTCGAAAAAATTCTCAATAAAAGGCTCCTTATGTACTTGAATCAAAAAAACATCTTAGCAGAAAATCAGTTCGGTTTTCGTAGTGGTAAGTCAACAGAAGATGCAGTTCTTAATCTTTCGGCACAGATAACTAAAAATTTTGATAATAAACTTAAGTCTATTGCTGTTTTTCTAGATCTTGCTAAAGCTTTTGATACTGTTTCCATACATCTTTTGTTAAATAAACTGGAAGGAATTGGAGTTAGAGGCCTTGCATTTGAAATTTTCAAAAGCTATCTTGAGGAACGTCTGCAGTGTGTATGCATTGATAACTTTATAAGTAAGGAGGAATCTGTTAGTTTCGGCGTCCTCCAGGGAAGTGTTCTTGGTCCTACCCTTTTTCTTATTTACATAAATGAACTCTGCATGCTGCGTTTGCCTAATAGTAAACTTAGTCTACGCAGACGATACTGTTCTTCTTACTAGCGGTAAAACATGGTCAGAAGCTCAGGCTTTCACAGAATTTTCTCTAAGAGCTATTATTAGCTGGCTTCGTTGCAATCTGCTCACTCTTAATGTGGGTAAGACAAAATATCTTACCTTAGCTCCCTCTACTTTAGTGCCGGCTCGACCTTGTTTGTCAATTCGTGCATACGTCTGTTCACTGACTACTAAGGAGTGTAACTGTCCCGTGCTAGAAAAAAGTTCCAGTGTCAAATATCTTGGCGTTATAATTGATAGCAATATGACATGGAGACAGCAAATCCACTCCGTAGCGCTGCGACTGAGAAAGCTCACATTTATTTTCAGGAAGCTAAGAAATGTGGTAGATTTTCAATGTCAAAAAACAGTATACTATGCTCTTTGTCAATCCGTCATATCATACTGTATTACGTGTTGGGGTGGTTCTGCTAAAACTTTAATGTTGAGAGTGGAAAGGGCCCAGAGAGCAGTTTTAAAAGTTATGTCCAATAAGCCAATCTATTTCCCTACGACGGATTTATACGCTCTTAGTAATGTACTATCCGTAAGGAAACTTTTTGTTTTACAAACTGTTCTTCGTAAACACTCTGAGCTTCCTTATAACCCCAGTATATTATGCACTAAACGCAGATCCCACGCAATATGCCAAATTAACTCTGCAAGAACCGCGGCCGCAAAACGTCATTACCCATATCTAAGCTGTTTACTATACAATAGAATCAATAAATTATTAAATATATATCCACTCACATCTTATCATTGCAAATCTAAATGTTTATCATGGCTTAAATCCATTACGTATGAAGAGACCGAAGAACTTTTGACCATTGTTCATTAATGAATTTTGCATCCACTAACACAAACACACACACACACACACACATCAACACACACACACACACACACACACACACACACACACACACACACACACACACACACACACACACACACACACACACACACACACACACACACACACACACACACACACACACACACACACACACACACACACACACACACACACACACACACACACACACACACACACACACACACACACACACACACACACACACACACACACACACACACACACACACACACACACACACACACACGCAGACACACTCATACACATAGATCATTATTCATCTTTTTGTTGTTTCAGTTTTTATAAAATAGTCTAAATATTGTGCGGAGGCTGGCGTTGATATCTGCAACGCAGTTTATACTTTTGCAGTATCATCGTAGCCATAGTTTTTACTGTATTTATAAGAAGGCTTGCTGCAAGTTAGGCCTAAAGCTTAGTGTCAAAAAACGGAGGTGATGTCCACAGACATCCAAGGTTATAAGACACTCAATAAAGCTTGATGAGGATGTGCTTCAGCAAGTTGACAAGTTCTGCTATCTGGGGAGCACTATAACATCTAAGTGACCTTGATGCCGAGATCAATAGCATGATCAGTGCTGCTGCTGTAGCATTCGGGAAACTGTATTTCAAGGTGTTCTGCTCACACGACTTGAAACTTGCCACTAAGATATCTGTTTACATGGCGATAGTGCTGCCAAACCTCCTACATTTCTCTGAGGCGTGGTGCGTGTACCGTCATCACATTCGCACGCTTAACAGGTTCCACCTTAAATGCCTGCGCAGTATCATGAGGATCAGCTGGCCTGATCGAGTGCGAAATACCGAAGTTCTGCGTCGAGCCAATGTCGGAGGCATTGAGTCAGACCTTATAATATGTCGCCAGCTTCGGTGGTGTGGACATGGCTCGCGCATGTCGGAGGATCGAGTGGCGAAGCGCATCTTTTATTCTGAACTGCAGGAGGGCCAGCCAAAACTAGGCGGCCAACTCCTCAGATATAAAGACGTCCTGAAGCGTCATATGAAAAGATGCAATGTTGAACCCTCGAAGTGGGAAGGATAGGCAGCGAATCTTCCTGAATGGCGTGGTCTAGTTCTGAGACAGGTTCGCGTCTTCAAGGATCAGCGCAAAACGGATCTCGATGCTAAGCGCGACGACTTTCAGGCCCGACTACCTGCAGCCATTCAATACAATTATGTCCATGGTAAACTCACGTGCGCCCGGTTTGCACGTAGGTTCACGAAGAAGATCGGCTACATTAGCCATCTTCGAACGCATCAGCGCCGAGCTGACTATGAGTCGAAGTAGTCACCAGGATTGAAAACGGTCGGACCAATCACTTAAGTGGTACAACTATCAAAATTATGATTTTGTAAATGTTCCGTGACTTCTTATTTTATGGAAATTTTCTACTTTCTATCTATGTTTCTTGTAACAACTTTTTCATTAACAGCTATTCTCATTTCTGATATTTTACATACAGTTTGTGCATTCGATGGTTTTAAAGAGGCAAAATGAATCAATGGTTCTGTATTTTAAAATATTAAATTATTATTTTTTTTATTATTTATTATCTCAACCTTAACTTAATCTTTGACTGGATCGATTCAGAAACTCTTCTAAATGTAACGAGCAATTATACTTCATAAGCAAAATTGACCTGAAAAACCTAGAGTCATTAAAGTTCCTTATAAATTTTCTGTATTTTCTCATATTATTCATTTTTTGGGTAAATTAAAAAACACGTCAAACTAAAGAGTTATGTAAAATTAAAAAGACTTGTACGATATATATTTACTATGTCAAGTTTTAAAAGTTTTCATTTTATTTTCTATAGATAAAGCATCGTTTAAACAAGGTGAGGATTTAGGAAGGGAACTCCACCATGATCAGTCTATTTAGATCTGATATTTCGACTTTTTATTACTACAAAATCTATAATTGCCCATATGTAGAGTGTTTGTAGCCAGGTGTGTTTCATTACGGTGTACACTGCGGTTAGTTAACCGGGCAGTGCTACATGCAAGTCATTAATTGCGTTAATTAACGGCCGTTTAATTTCGCCGAAATTCTAATTATTATTACATAAAACGTATCTACTTAAAAATTCAAGCGTAGAGTTCGTTAATGATATTGAACGAAATTTCAAATTTGATAAATACGACGATTATTTAAATACTAGTAACTCACCCTCGGTCCGCTCGGGTTCGTCCTTAGTTATGTTTTAACGTTTAGCTCAGAGATGAGATATTTTCCCGCAGTAAAAAGTATCCTATATGTTGACCCAGCTAACCAGCTATCATCGTACCAAATTTCATTAAAATCTGTCCAGTGATTTTTCCGTGATGCGGTAACAAACAGACATACAAAAATCGATAATAAAGTCTATTTAAATAAGATTCTCCAAAAAAATTTTAATGTAAAGATTCGACTTAGTTACAATTTTATTATATGTATAGAAGTTGTATGTCTATGGTCTATAATTTTGTATCAAAGCTGAAAATATATATTGGATATATCATTAGTGAATCTGGTAAGCGTTAGTCAAAAAATCAGAAGGCCGAGCGAAAGACATATTTTATGAAAGAGCTATTGATTTTTCAAAATGGAGCAGAGTAAAACAGCGGCAATACCTGTTGGTAGTTGTGTAAGTTTTATTTGAAATAGTATTCCGAATCCAGTTCAGATGAGGACTGACCGTTGCGATTATACTTGCTGAAGTTCCTGCCGTAATCACAAGTTGCTTAATGAATTCGTTGCAGCCATTAAGAAGCATAGAGTTGACTCCCACGATGCCGGACGGATGCAAGACGGGTCCACCTGAGTCTCCGCCACAAATAGTAGCAACAAGCCCACAAGATGGAACTAAACACATCATATGCTTAATATGTACGTCATGTGTAAGACACTTATTGAGCATACCTTTTAAAACTTGCAGGGGCTTCTCATGTGCCGATGCATTTGTTTTACCAAAACCTAGAGTAAGAGCTTCGTGACCAATAAAAGATCTGTAATCCACAGCGCTTATCTTAGCATATGAGGTGACTGATAATTTTTCACATCGAAACAAACCAAGGTCGTTTTCAGCTATTTTAGATCTTAAAATATAATTTGGGAGTCTGTGAAATTCAAGAAGTAGGGATAACTGACCGAGAAATTTTGGAAAGTAACTGTTGTATCTTGCAAATTGTTTCATCTTCTGGATTTCTTTTGAATAACAATGACCAGCTGTGAGGATCCAAGTCGAACGAATAGCTGCGCCAGTGCAGAACTGTGTATATTCTTTTATATCCTTACGTGCATTTAATACTTCCAAGCGAACAGCAAAAGGAAACTCATCTTTTAGAGCATCTCTTCCTCCGAGCACACGTAGAGCTGTTTCGATATAATGCGTGCAATTTATCATAAATAGAATAAAGTATAATTTCATTATATTTGTATGATCTTGAAACTTTTATAACGTTAAAAGTAGTTATTCAAAATGTTTATTTTCTTGAATTCGTTGGAATGGACAACGACGTAATAAAAATATAAGTTTTATGATGATTCAATTAAGTGGTTTATGGGTTTAGTATTACACAAGATGGTAACTTTTAAGGTTCTGGAGTCAAATGGTTAAAACAAACACTTGTAATTTTGCCATATCCGTTTGTCCATCTGTCCGTATGTCAAAGTCATTTAACTCAAAGTAAAAGATATGGTTAAAAATAGTGCTAGCACTTCATACATGTTACTGAGGGGTGAAAAAAAAGAGTTCTCACAAACGTATATTATATATTTGTTAAATGGATATTTTTTGGATAGTTTTTTAAAATTTAGATAGGTGTTTGCTGAATACCTATTTAGTAATATTAACCTGACAGCGCCAGGAGGAGTGTTAAGTTTTTAGAGTGTATGTATGTATGTATTGTTATGGGTTTATTTATTAATAAGAGAATATACGAATCCACAGAATGTACTTGATTTACTGACACGATCTTGTACTAGGTATTAATACAAAACTATTCTAGCTAAAAATACATTACTTAAAATCAACTTAGAAGTGTGCCAGGAGAGTTTTTTTACTATGCTCAGCTGAACTACAGCATCTGCCTGCCAAAACCTGATCACGGCTCTTCCAAACTCCAGAGATCACTGGTCGGGAAGGGATGATAACATATCCCAGCACCCTTAGGACGTTATATAAGCTACAACAGGAAAGACATACATATATAATAATAATATTAATAATTATGCTACCTCTAACGGACTATATGCATTTTGTTATCCACAGTCACTCCAACTGAGCCATTACAACTTATTATTAGTGGACGAAATTGCTAAATATAAAGTGATTCTCATAACAGTATGTATGTATGTATGTATCAGAAATTGAAATATATAACAAAATTTTGCTTGCAGCAATGCCTCACCTTTTTATACATGAGATTAGTGAGTATTATTCACGTCCCTGGCAAGTTGGCGAATTTGGTATCGGCGTGTACGTATCTGGAGTACAACACTGGATACAAGAGTTCCTAGCTAATGTCGCACTCTGGTTTACTGTCTACGTGAATGGAACATGACATCGCATTTTCCATCATTAGGTCATATGTCCTAAGGTCCAAGAGATTGGATGATCCCATTTCTTACAATATTCTGATATTATACTACTTCGATACTCGTATACATAGAATAAACATTGAGCAACATATAATAAAATAATTTTATTGTTCTTATCTGAAATTTGAAATTTCTACTCATGAAGGACGTAGTTGTGCAAGATTTTATGAAATGCGCAATGTTACACTATTTAAGTTGGCGCTTTGGATAATTAATAGGTCAATTAAATTCTAACGTGTGATTAAAATTGAACGCAATTTTGACATGATAAGCTATGATTTTCATAGAGTTTATTTTTTCTAACTAGAAATTAAGAATGTCTAAATCAGAGGTTCCTAGACTTTTTTTCTCATAGAAACTTTTACCATATTCCCAAAACTCAACAAAAAATGAGAAAATTAGATCTTAATATGGAAATTTGCTTTGCGGCTGAGTTCCAACCACGAATTAATAGTTTTCAAAAAAAAAAGTGAGAATTGATTGGTTAATTAATTAATTGATTGTGCTGTGAGTGGATGAAAAAAGTAAAGTTGGCCAATCAAAAAAGTGATTCCATCCAACTTTAATTTCTTGACATCTACTCACAGCACAAGAAACCAATCAATTCTCACTTATTTCATTTAGAAAACTCCCCATTAAGCACATATGCAACATGGCGCTTTGCAAGTCTCGACACATTCTAGTGAATATGAAACATGCAAGTTTTTATAAGTAACAGTCGCTGAGCTTCTTAAAATATTATCTGCTACATTGATTAGATGAAGTCAAGCCAACATTTTAATTCTTCACTATCGAAAGCAAATAAATTTTCGTGGACCCCCGCTTACGAATTGCAAACCTCCATTCTTTCTTCACGCCAACGTAGACCCCCGTCGAGTCTTCAGTGGACCCCTGAGGTTCCACCTGGACCACTTTGAGAATAAAGAGTCTAAATGTTTAAGCAAAACCATTAAATAGAAGCGATCTCTTCAAGGCGGTTGCCTTTGTTAGGGTAGAGGAATCAGTGTATAAAATGATAAGCGGAGTACTTGCATAAATACATACATACATACATAAATACGTACATATATATGATAATTATAGTCTGAGCGAAGAAAGCCAGTCGCTGTTGTTACATATTATAAATAATGAGGGATTTCAAAATTTTAATTCAGTTGTACCATTTGGTACAATATCATTTTTAAAAAAAGAGATAAAAAATAAAACAACATAAACAGATTCATTTTATTACTAAGGAAAAATGTTATTTTACATTACAACTCAGTCCCGCAACTGTATGGTACTCGTAACTCGTACTCGATGCACTCAAAGCACAGGTATACAACAGTCACCAAGTTAATTGAATTTATTTACACAATTATTTTGTTTTGAGCCTCTATTGATCCATAGAATTATACGTGCGTAGTAATCGTGATACCAAATATAAACTAAGGCCTACTGCAGATGGCTGATTTGTCATCGGTTTTAGTATTAGGCTAATCTTAAGCGTTTAGCCTGGCTTCTTCTTTTTCTAGATATTATAAATATACGTTTTGTGCTTATAAATTATGGGTTCCTAAGTCATCCATCAACTGAGGGAATTCAGTAAAAAATCTGTAAGCCACTATTTAAAAGAGCAACTGTTGAGTTTCTCGTCGGCTCTTCTCAACAAAACTGTATTTCCAATCGGCGGTAGTTTCCTCACGGAGTGGCTACGCAGACCTTTTTAATTTAACTAACGATTTAAAGTGCATGTATAAGCCATATTAAATTTCAATTCTATTCAGGTTTTTTATCATTTCCATAAAAGTTCTGACCTATCATCAAAGCATATCAAATAATTAGTGAGCTATATCAGACGGTTTCATATTTGTTGAATATAATATATAGAAAGATAACAAGCACAATCAGATAGTAATTAAATGAAGCCTTGTCACTTAGTGCCTGGTCGGAGGCGCGGCTGAGTAGAAGTATTTTAAGCAGGAAGAAAGTATTTTACTCGATTATAATAAGTGCTTTGAGAATTAACTTGCGGCAAATCAGTTTTTTATTACGTCGTAGTACGAGGGTTGTTACATTGTAAACGACTTACGCTCTCCAAGGACCACTTATATAGAGTGAAGATGGTCGAAGAAATCGATGAATATCAGCAAAGTACAGTGGCGTTAACAAAACATATTACACCATATCCCTCTTAAACACTAACTATAATTATATCTTAAAAACTTTGTACAAGTAATGATAGTAACAATTTTCTATTTGCTTTGAGCAACAAATTCTTTATAAATACGTGAAAGTGGAGTACATGACTATGAACTTGGTATAATAAACTATGCCATGATAATAATTTACATCTTTGTTTTTGGACATCATTTTTGAAAGTTGGGATTTTTGGATAGTCGTTTGGAGCTGTTTTCTTAAATAAAATAAGATTATTTTAATCCGATGGCAAATCGATATTTTAATAACTCACAAATTCTGTCGTCCGGTAGATGGCTGACGCCTTATCGTATAACTGAGGAAATAGTTGAAATAAAAAGATAGAACACCTTTCTTGCTTTATAACATATTGTGAATTCAAAAGAGAATTAAAAAAAGGATGTAAGGATCTCTTTTGGAGAAAGCCTTTTTACAGTATTAAAAATACTTTTATAACTATATAGATGACATTCAGTACTTTTTTAAGGTCCCACTGCTGGCCATGGGCCTCTTTTCATAGCGAGGGAGATTAGGCCAAAGTCCACCACGCTAGCCAAGGGTGGGTGCGGACTTAGATCTTTTCAAACTAGTTACGTTTGTTTCCTCACGATGTTTTCTTTCACCGTAAGGCGAGTGATGATCGCATTGTAAATTATGTACTACGTATATATTATGTTCTAATTAGTGCCTGCTATAAGATTTGGTAGAATCATCTTAAAAATTCAGATAATTTTACTCATAATCTTGTACTCCACTTACTAAGATCTTCGAACACAAAGGATTATAAACTAAATATTACTTAAACAGTAATATTTTAGAAATATTAATAATTATTTTAATGTAACATGTAGTATAATTTCACATGTAATTGTTTACCTTACACAACAAGAAAAGAAATATTATGTAAGATATTTCTAAAGTATTAGGTCAATAAAATTTAAAAGGAGATTTTAATAATTAAAAGAAATTGAAATATTACATAAAATTATCTTATCAAACAATTCTTGAACAATCACAAAAGTTTGATTATTTTTATACTTTATAATTTATTCAATTAAATGTATAATATATAAGTAACTTCTTTGTCCTCTCGGCTCGGAGTGCACTCCTGACGTAGACTGTAGGCTACGGCCATACTGTCCAGTGTCCATACTCAGTTCTGGTCCTAATCTGAATTGTTTCTCTTAATTTGTATCATAGGACTTCTGATCATCAGATCAAGATAATATTTTAATAGGTAATAATTTTTATTTTTTAAGAAATATTTTTTGGGACTTATTGGAGATGGAAAAATGTTTTTGTTTCAACGGATTGAGACTTTCGGTCGTTCGTCTCGTTAGAAATCTTCTACAATTTGCAGCTATTAAATATAATAAACTATGATGAAAACGATACATTTATAAATCTAGATATTAGCGATGTGAAGTAAATTGGCTCAAACAGACTAATAATGTGACAAAGAATTATTGAATCTCTCATTATTGTAAAGAAACTGTTCAGTTTAGGTCGAAAACTGAATTACAGCACACATCATTTCCTGATCTCGAAAATTTTTTTAGATAGCTTCACACACATCACACTAATTCAAGAAGTAAGAATTAACGTTTATATATAGTCTATTATATACTATAATCCGTTTGAGATAGCATCATCGCTATGTACGTGAGCAGGAGTAGGGCCAGACAGCTGCGTCGCGCGTCGCTCTCGTTGCGGCTTAAAGTAGCAGCCATTTTGTCACCTGTTACATATAATGATCCAGTCATAATTCATGTATCCCACTGCTGGACAAATAACTGATATAAATAAAAAAGTAAAATTGGTGGTAAGTGTTACAGAAACTCATGTTAAGATCGTTGTTCAAAACTAAACTGAAAACGATATGTTAAAACTATAATGTTTTAACATATCGTTTTCAGCTCACATGGATATTTACTAGATATTAAATCGAAAGCAACCATAAATTTGATGTCTGTTTCTTTGGACCCGCTAACCTCTGGGGCAACTGAGTAAATTTTAATGGAACTGATTTTTACGAAATCATTTGTTAAACGTGATTGGAGTTACGGATAAAAGCTAGTAAGCAAATATATACTTAAAAGATTATCATAATGAACTCCCTGATTGGTATTATCGATATTTATAGCGGTAATAGGATCAAATCCCGCATATTTATTTGAACATACGAACGTTTATCCCAGGAGTACACACTGAAAATTAGAGATTTCATAACCGAAATCTTTAATGATGAACATGGGTACTATTATAATGTGTCTTGATGTGATTTTAACAGTATAACAGGCTAAATAATTATCCGATCTAATTTAACTGTTCATCATTTACCTTATTTTAATTGAGTTAAGACTTATTCATAATTATGTAACTTGTGTATATTATGTAACTGTGTAAAAAGTGTGTGTATGATAAAAATATTTTTTATCATCTTTATTGACTACTAGCGACTCCCCCATGCTTCGCTCGGGTACGTTCCGAGGTACGTTTTAACGGTTAGTATGGAATAGATAGACTATATATACATAGGTATGATGAGTTTTGTATCCTTTACTTGAGAAATGATTGATTTCCAATACCAATTTTCATCCATCTTTTCACCCGTTTAAGGGATGATTTCCGGGATAGAAACTATCTTGTTCTTCTCAGGGTCTCAAATTATCTTCATACCTCATCTAGATTGGTTGAGTGGATTTTTAGTTTATCCATTACAAGCAAACATACAAAAAAATAATTTTCACTGTATAATTGTAGTATAGATGTAGACAATAGTTAGATACTCACTGCCCTCTGAAACGTAGACGTATATGTGGGCGGGCTCGGTGTTGGCGGCGCGGCAGGAGTAGTTCCCGGAGTGTGCGGGTGCGGCGGCGCGGATGGCGAGCGCTGACTGCGTGCGCGCGCCGGGCGCCGTCGCCACGCTCACCCCACGGGCCGCGTCGTAGTTAATCATGCGAGCGTTGTGGTACCAGAACACGTATTGTGGTGGTACCGGACTCTATTATAGGATGGTATAAGGTAAAATGTCTCTTTAAGCTATAATAATTTTTAATTTTCGATTGGCTCAGGGTGAAACAGAAGTTTTTTATTAATAAGAATAATTTTGACTAGACGAATTCCTGTGGATTAGATTTATCTTTATTGTTTAATATTCATGCGGGCGAAGCTATAACTAGAAGTGAGTAACGAATGAAAAGTTTGTATTCAGCCCTTTTTAACGTCCCTCTGCTAAGCACGGACCTCCCTTCAATACAAGGGGGATCAGGTCATAGTCTAAAATGCTGGCTAAGGACGGGTTGGTGGACTTCATGTCTTTCGAAAAGTTGCTAGGTTCTCTCAAACATGCAGGTTTCTTCATGAAAATATTAGAGGTGCGAGATGCGGGATTTTAACCCGCACCACTCGGTTTACCACTGGGCTACCACTGTTTTCCTGATTGAGTTTATTTCTAAACAATTTAATATTTTGACTTATTTTCTGTACACTGCCACATAACTGTATACTATTATATAAGTATCTCTATAGCGGTAAAGCTTCATACAAGCACGCAAAGATATTACACTACTACGAGTACATGTCGGGACAGTGTGTGCGTGACAGCTCACCGACAAGTTCACATACATGCTGCCTGTTGACAGAACCGGATGTTTCCGGCTCAAACTGTTGACAATCTTAGGCCGAGTGTGTTACGCTTAAAACAAAACGTATACACGGCCATCTTCTTTAGTAGTGTAGTTATCGTTGCAGGGTAGTTTAAAGTTTTGTCTCTGTAGTATTGGTATATAAAAACTCAAGATACACAATTAGCGTCTCAAAAGTGCCCTCAAAAATAGTGCATAGTTAGAAATTGAATTGTATTTTTTTTAATCTCTTTTGTTCATTACTTTTCGGATCACAAAATTAAAACGCACCTTTTTTTATTTAAAAAACTACTTCATGTGGTGTGCGTAACTTTCGATTTTTTAATTTTATTATTTAGTTTGACCTAGCGTCACATATCGACGCCACTTTTTGAAGATACATTTGTTAGGAAATGCGTATCTATGTTGTTATATATCAATGCTCTGTAGAAATATTATCTCATGTGATATGAAGTTGTAATTTAGAACAAAAAACGTCGTAATGTTTAATGTTAATTGACATTCGTTTAATTAAAATGACACAAAAATTGACTGAACATATGTATCAGTCATACGGTCAATAAAAATAAGTGAATTTTACTTTCATGTACACTTGAAAGCCATAAATTACAAGTCGAACGAACTGTGTGATGAGGTTTTTTATAGGCTACGAATCATAGGAAAAGATTAATAATAGTTAGACGTCCCGTTGTGATTCTCAGCATGTATATTTTCTATTATCTTATCTATACGAAATGGTTAAAAAAATTAAGACATAAAGATTTAATTCAGCATCTTAAGTACATACATCAAAAGTATTTTAAGTAAATTTACTTAAAATACTTGTAAATTCATCATATTCAATAATTTTATTAATTATACATAGTAGTAAGTACCTTTTCAATAATGCAGACTAAATTAATGGTGGAGCCTGCGTCCACGTGGTATTCGTCAGCTCCGAGGATAAATGCCTCCGGGACTACTATGTGCAGGTGCACGAGACGCGACAGTGTGCCCGAGCCTGTCGATACCTGAGGATATACTTATACATGAATAAGGTATTTTCATTCTCTTTCCATTGCTAGTAGGCAATAAAAAATATCTAATAGTAGCTGTTAACTTTGCTGAATATATTGCTTTCAAGTTTGGGGGAGCATCAGTGTATCATAGAATATTTAATTCATTCCGGAATTGAACCTGTAGCTTCGCCCTCTGTAGTCATAAATGAAGAAATTAGTACAATAAAATTAATAATTTGTACTTACACCACATATTTATTAGATGTATGGAAGTTTTTGTAACATTTGAGTCATGAAAGATTCGAAACCATTACTTGAGGTATGATAAGTAACCGTAAAAGACTTTTCTTGTACTTTACTACCTATGGGACATCATTATTGATGGAGGTAGCAAATGAACTAATTACACCCATATTAAAATCGGTCGTGGTTCTTATATACGTACTAGCCACTCACCCTCGCTCCGCTCGGGTTCATCCTTAGGAACGTTTTAACGGTCAGTATAAATTTCTCAGAGATGAGATATTTTCTCGCAGTAAAAAATATCCTATATTTTGACCCCGGTACCCGTTCCAGTAGTTTTCTCGTAATACGCTCTCAGACAGACAGACGAAAATTGTAAAAACTATAGATTCGACCTCAGTATCGATAATAATAACTGTTTCAATAACATTCTTCAAAAAATATTCTGAGTCGAATCTGTACGTTAATGTACAAAGAATTTTATTTTATGTATATATAATTATTTTTTGTACTCGTACACTCTTTGAAAAAAAGTTAATTAAGCATCTAAACTTTGCGAATAAAAATTAATACTCATTAGAATATTAAAATTTAAAACTCTTGAAATGTGAGGCGGCGGCGGTTTTAAATATCTTGTATAAGATATCTTATAAATTATTTATATAACAGCTTTGAAGTTACTCATGTACGTATTTGAATAATCAAGGGCAATAGTTTTAATTATAAATACAGCTATCTAATCTAAGTTTCTATTATTAATAAAAAACCTTACTTAAACTCCATTATAGTCCTATTAAATTGGTACAAATTAATTAGACATTAACGCAAGTAAAGCCATAGATAGAAGTTAGTCTATAGTAATGTATATTTATTCATGTCTTTGTTTACGTAACACAATAGTGTACCTGACATTCGTAGGTGCCATTGTCACGTTTCTGCACATATTTTATCTGTAATATCCAATCGTCTGATCCTTCACTGTGTAACACCTGGCGCAAAACAGATACAAATCAATTTATTTTCTACGATAACAATATATTTTCTGCTGTGATGTGTTTTATGTGGGGGTTTTTTTAAGCTTTAAGCAAACATTTTAAAAGAACGATTCTGTTTGTAGAATAGAAAGACACGATAATGTCTAAAATTAGGACCAAACTTTCATTTAAAGGTGGTTAAGGAGTCAAAAGAAAAATTTATTATCTTATTAATCGGTCTAAAAGCTGAACAGATATGTAATAGTTCAATATTATAAAAATCTAATATTTTCTGTTACCTGAAACCGTTCATCGTTTGTGTACATGAAGACGCCCGAACTAATTATGTGCCAATCACGACGTCGTACCCATGATATCTGCAACCAACATAAATTGCATTACCACAGTCTGGGAAGTTTCTTAATACATTTTAAGTTACTGAGTATGTTGGTATTTCTGTAAAAATATTGAGGACTCTATTTCGATTATTTTAAGACTTTCTTTGATTTACCCGAATATTTGCCATTTTAAATAAAACTATATTTTCGGATTTTTTCGCGGATCTATTTTGATTTTTGGTTCCCGACGTTTCGATTGCTTTACAGCAATCATGGTCACGGGAGAGACTAAGGTGTTAGATGTCTCAAAGGCATTATATAGTTGTTACAGACAGCCAACCCACAAATAACAAAATGAATTCAAAAAACTTGACAATTGGCACCAAAGTACCTCACAATATTTATTAATTTTATTTTAAATTTTAAATATTTTTATAATATAATACTTTCTTAGATTTACGCGAAAATTAGACATTTAAATAAAATTATCTTTACGGATTTTTTTCGCTTTTCGGAAATTAACAAATATATTAATGTACTTTGATGCCAATTTTCAAAATTTGAATTCATTTTGTTATATTGTGGGTAGGCTGTCTGTAAGAACTATATAATGCCTTTGAGACATCTAACACCTTAGTCACTCCCGTGTCCATGATTGCTGTAAAGCAATCGAAACGCCGGGAACCAAAAATCAAAATAAATCCGCGAAAAAATCCGAAAAGATAGTTTTATTTAAAATGTTCAATTATTATTTTAAATAACATAAGTGTGTCATAGTAATATTATAATATACTCATATACTGTAAGTTGCTTTAAACTTTAAAAACGTTTGTCTTTAAAAACGTTTATTCTCGATGTAAACTTATCATTTTCAAAAATTACCAATGTTTCATGAGCTATAACTAATTTTACAATACAAACTTACGCCTCTTTCACCAAGATTGCGAACTGGGCAGTGAAGGAATGCCACTCCACCGAGCTGGACAAGAACGTCTTCCTGGGTATTATTTATGGTAGGTTCTCTCCTCAGAGCCTCTAGCGAGGAGTACCACAGGTCCCTCCAGGCCGGTACTCCAGCTGCCTCTGCCTCGGCCTGGGCCGCAGCGTCGATGTCTGCTTGAGACATCTCTGTGTGTTGCACTTCTGGGATATTTTGGACATTTTGATTTTCTACAGCGGCCGCCTCGCCTGCCGAGCGCCGCGCCCGCTCTTATAAAAAAAGGTTTTTTTTTATTGATTTTCGTTTCGAATGTAATCAATTAAGGTTCAATCTTCTATATATTACTTTTTATTTGTGAATGTTATGATTTGGAGAGCATTTTCTTAATTTAATGTAGTATAGTATTTTGAAGTTTATATGATAATGCTTTTTCTGTTAATCGAAAATATAAAAATATAAGATAAATTTCATTTTACTTTTAATATACATTAATTAGGTACAAGCAAGCTTTTCATCGTCGTCGTCGATCTTAAGGTTACACTAAAGAATAATATAATTAATAGGCAAATTCCTGTCAAAATCAAATTTCTTGGTAAGAAATAGGATGAAGCAGTAATCAAGTAAAAAAATATAGTAATATTCATGTAGTCTTTATTTATATGAATAAATATTAACAATATAAGGATACGTGTGAGATTGTGAGATTTAGAACTGACTCGGTGGTGTAGTGGCTAACATGTACGGCTGCACATCCTGAGGTCCTGGGTTCGAGTCCCGGGTCGGGCCAAGTTTACTTATTGAGTCTTTCTGTATAGTAAGCCTCAGTAACAGCCCGGAGTTGGGAAGTTGGCGGCGTTACCCCCGTGCCTCGGAGAGCACGTAAAGCCGTCGGTCCTGCGCCTTAACTCTCCGGTCGTGTCGAGTAGTCGTCCCACCGGAGTATGAGAGTGACAGGAATAGAGTTAGGAGTTAGGTCAGGAGGATATTATTATTATTATTACGTGTTAGATGTGCGTGTTTACCGGCGGTGCCGGCGGGCGCGAGTAGCGCGGCGAGAAGCGTTAAGGCGAGCGCGGCCGCCATCCGCCGCCGTTACTGCCTCGCCCACCTGTACAAAGCATATTCTATACATAAAATATAAAACAAAGTCGCTATCTACGTCTGTTTTTTCGTTTGTTTCTTCTAAACCACGCAACGGATTTAAATCCAGTTTTCACTGAGAGAAATAGCGATAAACGTGGAAGGTTTATGTATACAATTTGTTAACATTTTGTACAAAATGACTAAGTCTGGACGGTGTTTTGTCAAGAAGACTGTTTTCGTACGATTAAATGGCTAATGCAGGTTAAACTTTTAGAAATATATCAAAACAATGTGCTAGAAAATTGTAAGTCTTAAAAAGGCCTATAGAAAAGTCCGCAATAGCATGTGTGTATTTCCTAAGGTACGCTCACAATAAGTATTTTACCTATATAAAACGTACCTAAGGGGGCATCCGAGCGAAGCAAGGTTTAGTCGCTAGTATTTAATAAAATAATTGAATAAGAAGTCTTTCATTGCCATTAATAAAAACAATAAGTACAATTCTTAAGCATGACTAAATCTATGGTATGGCAAAAGTTAGTGACTCAGCTGATACTGAAATTGAAATCTCCAGCAGCACTGATTTTCCTTTGCATATAGATCCTTGAGACGGCAAGAAGAAGGAGGAAGAAGGCAAAAGGACTATTCCTCAAGATAACTTCCAATAAAATTAAATAAATTGAAAAAAATAAAAAACAAGTATCAAAATGTTGAAGTCAAAAGTTGTGATTGTTTATGTGTATGTATGTACTCGTATGCATGTATATTAAAGTGTAAAATTATATGTTATATAAATAATAGTCAAAACAATTAAATTTTCATGAGGAATTTCAGACGGGTACTTATAATAAAATTCTAACTGAGTCGAATCTGTACATTAAATAATTTTTTGCAAAATCTTATTGAAGTAGTCATTATTATCGATACAAAGGCTAAATCTATAGTTTTTAGAATTTTTCTGTCTGTCTGTGACCGCATCACGAGAAAACCACAGAACAGATTTTGATGAAATTTAATATGATGATAGCTGCTTATCCGAATCAACATATAGGATACTTTTTACTGCGGGAAAATATCTCATCCCCAAGAAATCTATACTAACCGTTAAAGCGTAAGGATGAACCCGAGCGGAGCGAGGGTGAGTTGCTAGTATAATTATAATTCTAATTTTTGTAATAATAAGCCCGAATCACTGCAGTTCTAAATAAAAGCTAGTCCTAAAAGACCTCCAGTGAATTTTATCTGTACTGTGATTTCATCTCAAAGTATCACGAGCACTATATAATGTGAATATCTTTCGTATCGGGTGCTTTACCTGGATTTTGAATTTATCCGGCTCAACGTACAGGATATTTTTACTGCGGGAAAGTATACTAAACGTTAAAATGTAGCCGAGCGGAGCAAGGGCGAGTCGCTAGTTGTATTATCCGCAAAAAGTATATAACGTTATCTTTATAAATGATATTCTGGTATGCGTATTTGTTATCTTTTCTCTTTCTAAACAGTTTCATCGAAATCATTGTTTTAAACTCAAAAATTAAACATTATATTAATTTTATAAAAAAAAGCGCTTTAGCAAGCTACATAAGACCGTTGGATGGAAGAAGGTTGGATGCGGTTTTTGGTGCTGTTGTCAAATTATTTAATAAAAAAAATTATATAATTAAAAAAAAAAAATTAAGAGTGCGTGTATGAATGTGTAACGCAAGAACTAAAACTTTGTAAGTTATCTGTACTCTTTATGAAATTCAATTGTATGTTTTAAATAATAAGGATAGGTGATATATATTTATAGAATATCATTTAAGGAAAGTATATAATATTATATATCGTTTGTCAGACAAAAACAACGGTTACCATGGCAACAAACGTACGTACGTAAGTTTCAAAAAATATATTTCTAAAGATCACAATATTAAAATTAGGACAGGATATAACGCCTCCAACGACGAGGTACGTAACTATTGATTGTAATCATCCACATTCTGCCTAAAATTTGACGAGCGTATGTACATATTTCGTTTTAGTTAACAATAATTAATTTTGACCTCTGCCGTGTTTAAAAATGCATAGTAAGTATAGAAATTTCACGCTCTAAATTTTTAGATTAGTAGGTTTAAAATTCAAGTTAAAAAACATAACATTTTAAATATAGTTTCAAACACTCACAATTTTTTTTTTCATTTGCAGGTTTCCTGCGAATCATTTCCAAAATGATTACCAAGTGTCTTACGATAAAGGAAATATGGCGAGGAATCCTGCATGTCTGAGAGAATCTAACAAGTTTTCGAAAGACATGTGAAGTCCGCTAACTTGCACTCGGCCAGCGTGGTGGGCTATGGCCTGATCCCCCTCATATTAAAGGGAGGCCCGTGCCCAGCAGTGGGAAGGGAAAGTTAGTAGGAATACATATAATACATATGTACATACATGTATATTACACAGGTTATATAGATAAGATCTAATTACTGTACAGCGCGGTCGGTGTTTGGCGTACCAGTTGACTTAGCAATGAAGGTAGAGTAAATACTTACTCGCACATACAGTCGTTATAGCTATTATTTATATTGTGTCAGCTAGAGTAATCAAAGTGTCCTTGTATATGTAAACTTGTAAAGTCCAAGTATAGTACTACTATATCTATACATATAATAAAATTCTAACCCGAATCTGTACATTAAATATTTTTTGGAAATCTTATTGAAATAGACTTAATTATCAATACAGAGGCGAATCTGTAATTTTTAGAATTTTTGTTTGTCTGTCTGTCTGTCTGTTACCGTATCACGGAAAAACCACTGAAGGGATTTTGATGAAATTTGGTATGATGATAGCTGGTTATCCGAGTCAACATATAGGATACTTTTTACTGCGGGAAAATATCTCATCTCTGAGAAATCTATACTAAACGTTAAAACGTAAGTAGGGACGAACCCGAGCGGAGCGTGGGTGAGTCGCTAGTATACTATCGGAGGAACCGGGTGAGAAATTTTTTTCTTGAAAAGGCTTCCCGTGACATAGATGGGAATAAATGTAGTTGCTATTCAGTAATAACTTTTTGTTTGTGGAGTATTGAGTTAATAATTAATTTAATATCATCATAAGTGTTTGTCGGTCAGGATTGATAGAATAATCACTTTTTGTATAAAATATTTATATCTTTATATATTTTGTTGATACTTACGGAAAATAACTATGAAACACACATGCACATGCTAATACGCACGAGTAGGAGAAAAATAAAATCAGAAGAAGGGATTTTCATTATACTTCTAAGGCAGTTTCATATATATTACCAAAAAATCTTTCCTTAAAGAAATAATTTTTCTTTCCAGGTAACTTCAAAGTCGGTATAATTTTGTAGGCCTAAAATAATTACCTCTAATTAAGTTCATTATTAAGTTTTTGTGAAATTAATTGGGTGGGAATTTTTGAATTAGCGACGATGTGATGAAAATCAATTTAAGTTTTGGACATTTTTATGGTTTCATACAAAAAACGCTAAAATGGAACCTTTATAATTTAGCTATGTCTATCTGTACGTCTGTCTGTATGTGACAGCTATTTTACTCGAAGACTAGCTATTGAAGCTAAATCGCTAAAATTTAGAAGATAAATAGATGTTAAATGAAAACCACTAGATAATTCTGTAGTCTAAATCCAAAAATAAAAAAATATATTATTTGGCACTAGAAAAAAATACTATTCATGTAACTTAAGGGAGATTTTTTTTTAAGTCCAGATATACGTGTAGGGTATTTCAGCATAATTAGGTATTTAAAATTCAGAAAGTTTCTAAGTGACTTTTATGATCAATTACAGAGTTATATACTTTTAAAGTTTTCTTTCGACGTAACAAATTTGTTAAATGAATGTATTAAATAGATCAAACGTATACATTTAATGTTTCACGCTACGGAACCCTGGGTGTACGAGTTAGACTCGCACTTGACCGATTTTTTTCGTATCTAGTTTGCTGCAATCATTAATTATTATTATTAACATTAATAACACAATCATATAAAGAAAAAAATAATATACACTTATTAGCAACTTTTATTTGGTTATTAATAAACTGAAATGAAAATATTCTGATTCTCAACATAAAACCTTAAGTAAATTAATGACAAAGGACAAATCTCATTTTTGGATTTACCAAAAGTAATTGAAGCCACCTGACTTAATAAAAGGGACAATTAACTTCAAATCAAGTTCTTCATTAAGCGTTACGGGAGGGTCTCAACGGATCTATTAATTTCTATATTAAGATTGGGTCTTTTCATAACCAAAGGCAGTCGTAGCTCAGTGGTAGCGTGTTCGTTTGGGAGACTAACGGAAGAGGGTTCAGATCCCGAGGCTCGTACCTCTCTTAGGCGAATCGTTTTCAACATGGCTACCACCTGCCTTACGGTAAAGGAAAACATCGTGAAGAAATTTACATGTCTGAGAGAACCTAACAAGTTTTCGAGAGACATGTGAAGTACACCAACCCGCACTTTTCCAGCGTGGTGGACTATAGCCTTCTATTGAAGACAGACTCGTGCCCAGCAGTGGCAATGTTATTAAGGTGTATATAAAATAAAATAGTTTTCATACTTTGTGCAAGGTTTAATGTGTTTAGTGAACTCTCTCTGATCGGTATGCAAAAATCACTCTGACCCCTTGCTGCGTAAAAACCGGATATACCAACAGATCACTTTTCAATTTTATATGATGATAGAAATTACAAAGAATATATTGATATATCCTCATACACCGAAAGTAAGTCGGTGGCGTGCGTTTGTCTGTACATAAGTGCGCGAAATCTGAAGAACTATTGTACTAATTTTGATGAGATTTTTGCTATTATGATCAGAATTTCTTTTGAAAGCTTTAAGTGTATTAAAAGTTCAACTAGCTTTTATAGAAGCCAAGCATTTATGGTGTTAAAGACTCAAGTTGGCAGAGTTGATTGCTTTATCGATGTGTGCTGTATTATATTGTAAATGTACCTATATTACTTCTAGAATTCAGCAATACCGTACACCTAACTCTTTATTTTAGCCGTTTTAAAGACATACCATGCGTGTGCAGTAGGAGTGTAGTAGCAGACCTGAGCCTAAGCTCTAAGGTTACTCTGTCAAGTCTAATCAGTATTAAAGCCTTGTAAGGACTGCCTGCCTCATACATGTAATATGCGTGTAAAAAAATCTATATAGGTTGTATATGAGTATATTTCTTAACTAGCGTTTTCTCGCAGCTACTAATCATATCCTACTAATATTATAAGCGTAAAAGTTTGTGAGGATGTATGTTTGTTACACTTTTACGCAAAAACTACTAAACTTATACGTCATAGTAACACTATACTGGGCTATAATTTTTAAAGATATGATGGAAAAACGATAGTGTATGATTTCTTAATAATGCCAATTTCTAATCACTTTCATATTATATTATGCTTTTAAGGGAAAATATACGTGATAATATCTAGAGCAGCAACAGTAAATGAGTAGCATTTACCGGTAGTTTTAATTATTTTATTATTTATTTAAATATTTTACAGAAGTGTGCGTGTGTACGTACATGCATGCGTGCGTGCGTGTGTATGTATACATATGTACATATAGGTACTAAATAAAGCGATAATAAGTGGCTAATATACCATTAAAGATTCTAATATAGATGATTTCATCTAGAAATCATAAGTTAAGCTATTTAGCTTAACGAGTTTCAATACTCAATATACATACTTCACTTTATAAGTTAGTCGTCGTAGTAGCTACTTATCTCCACCCTACAGTTTATATTTAGTTGTAACGATCTAAATAAAAACATCGCGGGCAAACGTTGTACTCGTTCAAGAATATTTGTAGTAGTCAAAAAAGTTTGTTATTGGTTTAACACAATTTTCATGTATATACGTATTTTCTTACAAAAGCTGATGCGATTAAAATTATTTAAAGTGTTACACTTGATCAACTACTACAGGTATTTTAAGGATACTTTTAATCAGAAAAAAACACATTGACTTCAAAACTAGAATTACTGAATTTGTAAAAGAAATTTGAAATTCATAGGACAACCTTAGAGGATAATGAATCTAATCATTGACAAAAAATATTTGAAAGTCGATACACAAAAAAAAAAATAAGTTGATGAAGTAGTTATAAAAAAATCCCAGAAGATTCATAATGTTATTAAAAATAATACATAAATCGAACTGATTTTTAAATTATTATATATTTTATAATATAAATTAATGGAACCTTTTTTGTTATATTATAACATATATATTACAGTATTTTTAAACATGTGAAACCGTTATTCAGTTCAAATAATACTTTTTATTTAACATTCTTTCAAAGGCGCGCTCTGGAGGCGGGGGCCGGGGTGGCTGCGATAGTGTGAGCCGGGCTTAACAAATCTAATAATGTATAAGTCATTACATCGGTATATTGGATTATTTCTTCAATAAAGATGACATGTAGTGAATTTTCTACAGTAGTTTCCTTGCGTTTTAACATTCCACTAACGAGCGCACATAATTTCAATGCGAGGATTCCGAATGCTTTACAACAATCATGGTCACAGGAGAGACTAAGGTTTTAGATGTCATATTTGAAACATAGGGAACCAAAAATTAACTTTTTTTTTTATGACATTCAGTGACAAACGAGCAGACAGACCACCTGATGGAAAGCAGCACCTGTCGCCCATAACACCTACGGTTCATGCACTTAGGTTTTAAGTAACAAAAATGCAGAACCACAGGTGCGTTGTCACTGTGAGGACTAAGATGGTATGCCTCTTGCCTGTAATTGCGCTGGCTACCTTATCCTTCAAACCGGAACACAACAATACAATCATTGTTGCTTGGCGGCAGAAATAGATAAGGGGGTGGTACCCATCCAGTCGGACTCTTCAGGCTTGACAGAGTCCTACCACCGGTAAACTCGTGAAAAAATCCAAAAAAGATAGTTTTATTTAATAGAGCGTTGGCGGACTTCATATTATGTCTTTCGAGAACCAGTTTAAGTGTCAAGTGACCATGATGAAAATAATAAGATCTGTACATGAAAGTAAGGAAATGCTTGGAATGTATATCTTTTAAACCATTAACACTAATATTATCCATGTATGTATGTGGAAAAAGCGTAGAACAGAAATTTTAAGTTATACTTTGAAAATGTATACATTTATTGGATATTATACTCGTATACGATTGAATCATATACATGTATTTTTTTAATTCATACTTTTAATATAATATAAGTTCTATTGTATTACAAGCAATTGAAACTCACTGAAATCCATCCACTAGATTTAAGTGCCAACGGGGTCTTGCAACTTTCTCGAACGCTACTTGTTGTCAATAGTTTCGCTTGAAAAATTTGATATTTGACAATATATTTTGTTCGTTTCTATACTTTCTACTTCAATTCATTGATTTGCTTTATTTTCTATAAGTAAAATGTAAACAAATATTTATTATAAGAAAATATCTTTTATATAAAATTATCTTTTCGGTTTTTCTCGCGGAATTATTTTGGTTTTTGGTTCCCGACGTTTCGATTGCTTTACAGCAATTATGGGAGAGACTAAGGTTTTAGACGTCTCAAAAGCATTATATAGCATCTATATTATAAAAATTCGAAAAGATAGTTTTATTTTAAATGTCGAATATTCGAGTAAATCTAAGAAAGTATTTCAAGATAATATCTATTAACAAGACATCTTTATCCAATGTGAAGAAAGTGATAAAATAATTTTGCATATAATAATAATAATAATATTTATTGACTTAGGCTAAGCTATTTTATCATTCTCCACCAAAGTGTGTTAACCTTGTCGTGGCGAGGGGGCTCAGTAGTGCCCGGCAATGCAGCCGGGTGCGAAGCCAAGAAACGCACAGGGAGGTGGCCCATCTCTGTGGGCGGCGAGCCATGCGGGTTGCTCCTGGTACTTCTCTGATAGCAGAGTTGACCATGGAACAACCCCATAATTGTTGTGGTCTGCTTTGGCAGACCTGCCGTCGGGTCGTCGTGGTTAAATGCGTAAGCGATCCTGCGAAGCCCCATTAAGACGGGGGAGGATCCGTTCGGTTTTAGTGTGTAGTACTAGCTTTGTCGGTAAATCCCACACTTTACCTAAATGCATTTCCTAACGTAAAAAAAGCTATTTATTCTTTAGGACACAAAAGGATGAAACTTTTGATATTGGTATTTTTGTCGGTGTATCCTTTCTAAATAGAGATGACGTAACGAGACTTGGCTTTTTACGTTGAGATACTTAGTTTTCGGACGGGAAGTTTTTATCCCTCTAAAGTAAATAGTTCGATACTATCTAATATCTACTACATTCGTACCGCGTCTACTGACAAAAAAGGTAGAAAATCATTCAGATCATATTCAAATCCAGGATTTCATGACGTATCTTATCGAATCATAATCTTAATCGAATATAAGATTCTATAATGTAGGCGTATTATTTGATTACTAAACCAACGGACTTATTAATTACAAAATACAGTGCTAAATAAATATTTGTTACGAATGAGAATCGAACCAGTATCTAAGTTTCTGCAGTCGCTGCTTCTACACGATTGCCTCAGTAATACAGCTATAAGGAAACTAAACGAGAAAAATCTTAAGCATAAAATTGCACATAGAAGCACAAGTGGGGTCGCTTATATTGCAGAAATGGGTAAGTGACAAATCGTTTGTCGTTTTGCCGACACGAGGGTTTTGCGAGTGAAGCAATGTATTTACCCTTAGGCAATGTAAAAAGAGTCTTAGTGTTTTTTTAAACCGAAATCGAGATAGCAATTTGTTATTATAGCTTTTTGTGATATGAAGATAAAACTATAAAAGTTGTTTAAAATTAACAAATATTTGTAAGGTACTTTTGTGCTATTTTTGTATTTTTTAAAAACATTGTATAATTTTGTGGGTAGATTTGTCTGTAACAACTATATAATGACCTTTGAGACGTTGTAACCTTAGTATCAGCCGTAACCATGATTGCTGTAAAGCATTCGAAACGTCAGAAAAAACAAAATAAATCCGCGAAAAAATCGGAAAAGATAGTTCTCCTTAAAATGTCAAATATTCGCATACGTCTAAGAAAGTGTTATATTTTTGATCTAACGAATTTTATATAAAATTTTATTTCACTAAGAACGGTAAAATATCAGATTCTCAAATACAAGTTCTAATGAATTAGGATTGTTAAAACAAACCAAATTAATCCAAACTCGAAGGGTTTCTAGTTTCTAGTAGTTAATTGAAAAGTCTTATTATTGACTTCTGTCTCTGTCATCAAATCTACTTTATCTAATCTAATATATTTAAACGAGCAATTCTTGTATATTTATATCTTTATTTATTTATTTATACTAGTGGTCTCGGAAACGGCTCTAACGATTTCGCTGAAATTTGGTATGTAGGGGATTTTCGGATTCGATCTAATTTAGTCTTGTGTCTGGGAAAACGCGTGTTTTCGAGTTTTCATACAGTTTTCTTTGTGCATTATTCCACGCAGAATATGGTCGATAATTTTTTACAATCGGGTTTAAGCATCGTGGTCTAGCAGTCAAGGCGCAAGTAAGACAACACATATGTCCGTAATAGAATTCCGGTCTGAATACAAAGTTTTTACATTTGTTTTTTTTTGTAATTATTCAAGTTTTCAGTTCTTTTTATCTAAAAAAATACAATATAACAAAACAGAACTCCGAGCGAAGCTCGGTCGTCCAAGTACTGATACCAAATTATCCTACTTTTATTAGAAGTATGACAAAAAAGATAAGGTTAAATACAATTAGAGCTAGAAACTATGTTTTAAAAAATGCCCCAACTGAGTTTAAGAACAATGTTCATTGATAGCTAAAACTTTACCACCAGTTGAGAAAGAAATTGAAGTTCAAAAAGAAATTGAACGTCAGGCCGAAGAAAGAGCGTAAAAAGGAATGAGTGAGTCAGTACAATCGCATGTAAGATTGGATTAATAACTTTTAAAATATTTAACATGTTTTAATATAGTACAATTAGTGTTTTGGTACAACTGCCCTTTTAATCTATTTAAAAAATAGATTATAAAGAAACTAACAAATAACATATGTTTAATAATGTTAGTACACTAACACACAGAACCATCTAGTTCCATGGTAAGCTACGAGGTTTGTGTTATGGATACCAGATAGTTGATACACTACACATATATAACTCTAAATACATACATATTATAAATATAAACACCCATGACTGGATAAAATTTGTACTCATCACACAAATGAATGCTCCCAACGGGACTCGAACTGGCGATCTCTTGCACAGCAAATAGGGTCACTACAAACTGAGCCATATGTGTCGTCATAATATTTCCTTACACATACATTTTCATTTTACTTTTAATAATATCAGTAAGAATTATTCTATTGTTATTAGTTCGATTTGCGTAATTACCTCGAGTTAATCAATTGAATCCAATTCTTTGTTAATGGTCTTTAAGCGTGCCAGTTAAGTACCTCACTAATGTCACGTAGAGTGAAAAAAATCATTAAGCTACTACTAAAGCTACATAGCTTAATAATATAATTATTATTTACGAAAAAAGGTATACTGACATAAAAGTCATATTAATTTACTAGCGACTCACCCTCGCTCCGCTCGAGTTCGTCCCTACTTACGTTTTAACTTTTAGTATAGATTTCTCAGAGATGAGATATTTTCCCGCAGTAAAAAGCATCTTATATGCTGACCCGGATAACCAGCTATCATCATACCAAATTTCATCAAAATCCCTCCAGTAGTTTCTACGTGATGCGGTAACAGACAGACAGATAGACAAATATTCTAAAATCTATAGATTCGGTCTTTATAACGATAATACTGTCTATTTCAATAAGATTTAGCAAAAAATATTTTATGTATAGATTCGGCTTAGTTACAATTTTATTATGTGTATAGATTATTCCGCTTTGAGTAGTGGTGTTTTTTCAAACTTTACGTCTAGACAACTTGAAGGTAAATTACCTATTAATTGGAGAAATAATTATGGAAATTGAGCCAAAATTTACGAAAATATCAAGTAATAAAACAAATTATTACAATACAGTTAAAGGCAGTGGTAGCCCAGTGGTAACGCGCTCGCTTGGACAGCCGAGTGAAGCGGGTTCAAATCCCGGGTCTCGCACCTCTGATATTTTCATGTGCGAATCATTTCTAACATGATTACCACTTGCCTTACGGTGAAGGAAAACATCGTGAGGAAACCTGCATGTCTGAGAAAACCTAGCAAGTTTTCGAAAGACATGTCAAGTCCGCCAATCCGCACTTGGCCAGCGTGGTGGACTATGGCCTGATTCCCCTCGTATTGAGGGAGGCCCGTGCCCAGCAGTGGGACGTTAAAAAGGGCTGAATACATTACAATACAGAAGAATGGAGTCATTTCCTTCTTTTTTTTAGTCAATCAAAAGAGGAATGAATCCGTTGTATATCGTGTAACTTCAACAAAATACCACATAGTAATATAATCTACAGGCACCTTATATAAAGAGATATTCATGAACTGATCGAATAATTCATCATCGTCGAGCGTAAACCTATTAGACCTAGAAACATGAAATTTGAGCGGTAAGAGAAGGGCTTCATAATGAAAATACCAAGTAAGGCCTTTTGGAAATGCCACTTGTATGAGGGGTTAAAATACTTAAAAACTAAAATTAAATTTTTACCTCCTTTCAAGCGAGTAAAGCCTTGAGATAGTAGTTGTATTGTATACAATACTAAAATCATAGTAAAATTCATTGTACGTTTGTGCATAATTATGCTAATGACTTAATAAAAAAAGCTTTAATGACATGTTTTTCTTGAAAATCCATTTTGTACAGTTTGCACTTTTATCAGATCGTGTTTTGACGTTGATCGTTCGTTTCACGAAATTGTGTTCAAAAAGCTCTAAAAGTTTTATAGTTGAAGTTAAAGAATGTCATAAAATAGATAACTCTATAGAGTAGACCAGACTTTGAAAACCAAATTATGTATATCACCGAACATCCTGTACCTGTAAAATTAACATCTACGAATAATTTTCAACCAGATAACTACTTGTTAAGACAACAGACGAAAATATTTTGAATAAACCTGTATGTCTGAGATCAGTTAGCTAATATTCGAATTGAAAGTAACTTTATTCAATTACACTTATTTTTTAAGACTTATACAAGAACTTTTGAATTGTGAATTCCGCTTACTACTTGGCCAGCGTGATGGATTGCCTGATCCTGTCGCGTAGCGGATAGGCACGTGCCCAACAGTGGGATATGAAAAAGACTAAGGAATATTATTACATAAATAAACTAGTCACCTTTTAAAAATGAATTTTATTTATGAAAAAAAATTACATTCATTATTTGTTCTTCTACAGGAATATAAAACCAAAAATTCAACAAACAAACTGTATCGTAAACGAATTATTTTTAACAATATTGTACTTTAAATAAGTACATGGAAGTAATGAAGAAGTGATTTAAAATTTTTATTCCTTGTCTTTAAAATATTGTTTTTTACAGTCATATATGAAATTATTTACTGAGTAACACTAGTTATTATTATTAGTTTATGATTCATAGTAAGTACTACATTTATCTCCTAAACAAATCGGGATAATTTATGTATAAATTATTCACGTTTCTCGTACACATCCACCCTTTATAATATAGTAGACAGTGCGTAATATAGCTACTGTGCCTCGCATTATCAACATAATTCAGAACAATGTGCGAGATGAAGGATTAAGTAGTTAGTTTTTATGTCTTCCCTCTTTTTCTGACTGAGATTATGGAGAGAATGTACCCACTTAATCAGATATTTAGTATTAACTAGCATTACAGCTTGTCACGTACTATTAAAACCAGACCGAAATAATGATTTAATATATTTATGATTAATGGGTCAGGAATCAAACCCCCTACATTTACCTAATAGTCGTCAGATAACTGCTTCATTATGCTGCAAATGTCATTTAATATTGTTAGAATATTCACTTCCTATTAACTACACATGGTACTTCTAATTCAAGTGACAGTTAAATCTAAACTATCACCTGAGCGGATATGCATATATATTAGTAATATTAGTAGCAATAATATTAATATTATATTAACATTACATGTATCCAAGCTTGATTAGATGCATTCCAAGATCAGTCCTAAGGCCTAAATCACATTTCCCAAGTTTCCGTTCAACAAATCACATGTCACTAAAATCACACTACACGTTTAAGCACAAATTACGTAGGTCTACGATCTCCTTGCGATCCCAAATAACGTCCGATCACGACGACGACCGCGGCACGACTGACGACGAACAAGCAGCGAAAAGCTCCGAAAACGCACGAATAGTAAGCCTGAAATTATAAGCCAGGAACTGATCGCCTGAAGCGAGCTGCCATCTTCTACACTACTACTTAACTGCGGCCGCTAGCTCTAAAGTGAATCTTATTTAGGAATTTGATTGACTGATAGGGATGCAAATAAACTATATATTTAATTCAGACTTTCTCAATGGTAATGCACTCGCTTGGGAAACCGAGTGAAGCAGGTTCAAATCCCGGGTCCCGCACATCTGATATTTTCATTTGCAAATTATTTTTAACATGATTACCACTTGTCTTACGGTGAAGGAAAACATTGTGAGGAAAATCCCATGTCTGAGCCCGCCAACCCGAACTTTGCCAGCACGGTGGACTAAGGTCTGATCTTCCTCGCATTAAAGAGAGGTTCGTGTCCAGCACGTTAAAAAGGGCAGAATACCTGAATATTTAACAAATAAAGTAAGTAATCCAAGTACCATAATATATTGGACTTAGAATTGGTTGGCCAGCCCCTGGATTATAAAAGCGTCCTTATCGACTATACAGTTGTAGCTCAGAGTGCGGGCGCGAGAGCTCAGTCCGCTGAAAGGGAGGTAGCAGTGACGTCACACCGTACATTATGCACAGGAGTAAAACTCCGCAAACAAAAATATGATTTATCCGTTTAAATTTAAATTCAACGGTTTAAATAATGCTTTCAACTTTTTATTACGACTACACCAGCTGTCACTATAGTGCGAATAACTCATTATAAGCTTATAATATAGCTATACCATACTTAACGCACTAGCTATTAACCCTGGCTTCGTACGAGTCTTAGGCTGTTAGCAATTGGCTAATTCCCGCAGCTATGTATATATATATGATACTAGCGACTATGATACTCGTCCCTAGACAAAAACAAATCTATCCCCCGGGAACCGTACATTTTCCGGGATGATATATAGCCTATAGCCTTCCTTAGTTAACGGGCTACTCAATGCAAAAAGAATTTTTCAAATCAGATTAGCAGTACCTGAGATTAGCGCGTTCAACCCAAACCAAAATAATATTAGTATAGGTTGAAGTATAAAAAGTAACCTATATCACACTCTCGCCATTTCACAGTGTCATATCTATAGAAAAACACATTGCTACCAGTTTTTTAGTGACATGAAAGAAAGATTAGTAACTATAAAAGTAAATTTACTTCCAATATTTCATACACATTTGCTATTCCAATCCCTCATCTTTTATATCTTTTATCTTTTTTAGAAGTTAGCTTTTTCCAAAGTTATAGGAGATGAAAATGTGTGATATGATCACAAAAAGAACATTTGTAGCATGTTAGATATCCTTAATGTATATGCTTTCTATTCGACTCTAAGGCACAATCCACACTATAGTGTAGAGCACGGGTCGTTTTCGGCCCGATTTTGATCTGGTAAAATTTTATCGTGTTCGTAGAATACAATAAGGCTTCGATCACAATTCAGTCTTAAACGTCAATAGTTAATGTCGGATTTAAATAATACATGTTAGAGAAGTTCAATATCTTTCAGTAAAATATTCTTTGAGATGGATTGTTGATGAAATGTGATTTGACCGGAATTTATTTAACTCATTGTTTTTGTATAAAAATTTCATAGGTTAAATCTTAAAATATTGACTTAATCTTGTACTTACCGAAAATAAGACACTCCGTCCGAAATTTCTTCTTCGCGCATTATTTTTGTAACTTTTAAATACACATTGCGACATTGCGCTTGCAGTGTTTCAATACAAATAATCGAAATATACGCTCACTTTTCAAGTGAGCTGATATTTAACGAGACGGATGTCTGACGCCGACCCGATATCTAGAAGTATTGTTGATCGAAGATAAAAATACATTACCAGACTGATATCGGACCGAGAATGAACCGCAATCGGTACCTTAGTGTGGATCGAGCCTTAGTCTATCTTATCGACTAAACATTAGGGGTGGAGGCAGGGAGCGACATCACATCATATATGCAGATTCTTTAGAGGAAACGGGCTTCTCAACTAATTAATCCCTTACCCTTTTTTACTAACTACAAAAAATAATAGTCAGTTACTTAATTATGGATTAAGTTTTTTTTAATTTCGATTTGATCAGAACCATATATGAGCTACATTTAATAGATTATAGTAAAGAAATGTGTACACGTTACAAGCGTATTCAATTTCATTCACTCTCAAATATTTGTTTGGCGATTATTTGACACGACCGGTGAGAGATCAGGTGCATGAGTGACAGCTTTATGTGCTTTGCCAGAACTCGAACCCATGACCTCTTTTGTTGCCATACATGTTACCACTAGACCAAAATCAGTTAAGACGACTACTCTAAATTTTGGTAAATTGAAAGTGTTGGCAGAGTTAAGTACGTACTACGTACGCGGTGAACGGGACGGAAACTTAAATAGAAGAGCAATCTTAGCCGAACTGAGCACAAGTTATAATTACTTACAATCACTTCTGAAGAATGTTATCGGCTTGCTACTTATTGTATATATTTTATTTATTTATTTAGATCCACCAGTTAAATTCACATTAATCCAATATCGAGTAAAAAGAAATACAGGGTAGTTTAATTCTAAATGCTTTATCTTTTAAGGCAGATACAGCATGCAAATATTAGGACGTTTATAAATAATTTATTACATTATATTAAAAACGTATTAACTTAGTGGCGGAAATTATCAAAATGAAATCGTTTTAGATTGCAGGTATGTTTTAGGTTGCAGGTATGTAGGTAGTTGCAGGTATATTTTATGAGTTATTTGCTACAGGTATTTATTGTTCTAATATACTAATAATGTTAAACCAATATATACCTGAAAGGACAATAATAAGGATTTAAACACATTCAATTCATATATTTGAAAGTTACTTTAGGACAAAATAACTTACATACATACATACATAAATGGTTCATAAGTTCTTATACTATTGGATATAAATAATAGGGAGTATTATAAGACCTTAAAAATAATTAGTGCAACCATTAAGGTGACTTTTCAAAGGAAAAAATGCGACCTCTTTTAAACCAAATCCATGTTTTTATGCATTAAAAAAGAAATTATGTCGCGTAACATACACAAAAATATATTATTTATTCATTTCTGAAACATACTTCCGAGTAATAACTCCTTTTTTGATGTCGACCAAAAAGAACTTTCGAGAGAAAGGATAATATTATTATATACGTAATGTTTACGTATCGTGAGTATCGATAGATAAAGATTAATAACTTTGTATTAAAACGGTATCTTAGAGCAAATATGTACCTTATATATAAAATTTTATGGATATGTTATAAAGATAATAAAAAAAATATGATCTAAAATGAGTTTTTTATAGAAAATGAATTTTCATCCCAGAATGGCTTATGGAATTGCTAAATGACTGAAAAAAACGTCTGCGAAGCTTCGAAAGTCTAATCTAGTCTAAGGAATCTGCAATCAATACTCACATTTTATGAAAGCATTTATAATAAGGATAATATAGGTTCATATTTACTTTATATTTACCTATTTTTATGTACTAAAGCTATTTTCAGGGAAATCCGACTGAGCCTGCGTCAAGGTCTGAGCTGGCACTGACGGGTCAAGCCCGGCCTTATATTAATAATCTCTATGATTAATGTCAGTGCTCATGTATTTCCTGTAACATCGTACTCTAATTGAAGCAATTGTATCTACGTATATTAAATTACAAGCTTCACAATAACATACTATAGGGTAAATATTGAAACCCTACAATCTACAGTCCCCACTCTACCTCCCTTGCATTACGGACGTACAATGACTACTAAGCAGGACAGACAAATGTTTATTTACTTTAGCTACGCTGATATTTGCCTCGGAACCAACTGTACACTAGCTTATGCTGATCTTCTACAAAGTTTGTTGAAAACCCTAATATCCTCGTAATACTTAGTATCCAAAACTTTTACATCCCTAAGGGGATGAAACTTGCAACGTCTAAAACTATGTTGAAATAAGTATGCATACCTTTAAAATTATTTTATAAATTGGACTACTATTATAAATGTGTGACTGTATGTACGTTCGTTACTCCTTCGCTGAAACGGCTGGATCGATTTTGATGTAATTTAGTATAAATAGACTATGACCTGTGTGTATGAACTATGACTATATTTTCTATATGATAAAATATACTTTATAGTAAAATCATTTTTAAATCCAGTCTAATCTTGTGCATGCGCTTGTAAATAAATAGCTAAAGGACTTAATATGATTTTAATGAAAAAATACTTGAATCGTTGTGAATTTTAAAATTTTTGTTCAGCATTAAATTATTACAAAAATTTACTGTCTACCGCCAGTTTGTAAAGAAAAGCCTCCCGTATGAAATGAAAGAAACTCATACATTATAGCTCACAACATCACTAGACAAAAAATAAATTAAAAATTAAAAACAAACACAACACAATAACCTATTGAGGCCTTTTCAATGAGCCTAAACACAATATCCCTGCAGTATTTCAGTGAAGACTTGAATATCTTGCAGTTAGTTGACATGTCATTGAAATAATGAGATACTAAATTTCAAATAAATTTGTTTTTTTTTTTTATAATTTGGGAAATACATTTACGCATACCTCTTTTAGATATACAGGTGGTTATGTGGGACTCACCGGCTAGAAAAGCCAGCACTACCCACTAAAACCCAACAAAACCTTCCCCGTCTTAATGGGGCGTCGCAGGATACGCACCCAACCACGACACACCGACGGCAGGTCTGCCGAAGCAAACTGCATAATCAAGGGGTTGCTCCACAGTCCACTCTGCTATTAGAGAAGTACCAGGAGCAGCCCGCATGGCACACCGCCCACCGAAGTGGCCCAGTTAAATTGCCGGACACTAATAAGCACCCCTACCACGACAAGGTGAACACACGTTGGAGCAGAAATAGATTAGATCTGTGGATGTTGCTCATAACCTCTTACCGCCTAGAAAATAGTTGAATTTTAAAATTTCGAACTGAAAACACTGAAAAGAAAACTAAATTCCAATCGGTTCATTCGTTAAGGCATTACAATGCCATAAACAGACACACAGATACACACGTTAAACTTATAACGCTCCTCTTTTTGCGTCGGGGGTTAAAAGTAACGTTTAGTGCCCTTTTATAAATGTTAATGAATAGAATACTAATCATTTACATTCATTTCACATTACTTTGAAGCACATTCACCGTAACAAAGCTTGCATAAAGAACCTAATTTTAATTCTCGCCCTTTCAAATGCTATTTAGACTGAAGTTAATTTACGTTAAAATAGTGGAATATTATGCGGCCGCGTTGAAGCAAATTTAGACAATTAGCAATTCGAAGTGGAGCGAGCGAGCTCACGGGGCCCCAGGTATGCGAGCTACGCTTGCTGATAGGAATGTTTATGTTATAGATACCTACTTGTTAACTTACGTCTTACTTTTCATACTAATGTTGTTTGCAATCTTATCACGTGGAATAAATAAAATCTATACTAATATTATAATGCTGAAGAGTTTCTTTGTTTGTTTGAACGCGCTAATCTCAGGAACTGCTGATCCGATTTGAAAATTTCTTTTTGCATTTGATAGCTCGTTAACTGAGGAAAGTTATAGGCTATATATCATGCCGGAAAAGTGTACGGGCCCCGTGGGATAGATTTGTTTTTGTCTAGAGACGAACCCAAAGCGAAGCGAGGGTGAGTCGCTAGTAAATAAATAAATATGTTGGGACATTAACACATAGCACCATCTAGTTTCATGGTAAGCTACAAGGCTTGAGTTATGGATACCAGATAGTTGATACACTACACATAGACAACTTTAAATACATACATATTATAAATATAATATGTATGTATTTAAAGTTAATAAATAATATAAACACCCACGACTGGAGTACACACATTCATGCTCATCACACAAATGAATGTCCCCAGCGGGACTCAAACCCGCAACCGCCTGCACAGCAAGTAAGATCACTACAAATTGAGCCAAACGTGTCGTCAAATAATGTCCCATAGAAATGATATGATGCATCAAAAAAAATCTTCTATATTCTAAGCTCAAGCTATACAACAATTATATTTTCACTAAAAAGTTGTTTATATATTTTATTATAGCTTTAAGGTGGAATTTTTATTAAAATGTAAATGGGGTCATCCTCTAATTATAACCCTTATTATAGTAAAAAAAGGTAAAAGAAACACATTTTCGCGTAGTAGTGCTGGCTCTATAAGACGTTCACACGACGCAATTTTAAGTTCGTAGCACGAAATAAATATTTGTATTGACCATTCTACTCGCTTTTCCAAATATCCAAAAAGAAAGCTAAAAAGTGAATATTATTGAATCTATTTGTTGCAAAACATGTGAAATTTTAAGAGTATGGATTTCATACGTGAATTTCTAACATGGCCACTGCCCCTATTGTCGTTACATACCGTTTTGCATTAAATAAGTATGAACAAATATTACAAAAAATATAGTAAACATGTTCAATATTTATTTCCCTATAAAGATGGAGGCCGCTAGGTTTTCCTGTATATCAATACATACTCAAATAACAAACACTTTGGACGCGTAAAATTCGAAATCCAGGTAAAGCACCCGATATGAAAGATATTCATCCACATTATATAGTGCTCGTGATACTTTGAGATGAAATGACAGTACAGATAAAATTCACTGGAGACCTTTCAGGACTAGCTTTTATTTAGAACTGCAGGGATTCGGGCTTATTATTACAAAAATTATAATTATAATTATACATACTAGCGACTCACCCTCGCTCTGCTCGGGTTCGTCCCTACTTTTAACGGTTAGTATAGATTTCTCAGGGATGAGATATTTTTCCGCAGTAAAAAGTACCCTATATGTTGACTTGGATAACCAGCTATCATCGTACCATATTTCATTAAAATCTGTCCAGTGGTTTTTTGGTAATGCGTTCCTAGACAGACAGACAGACAAAATATTGATTTAGCCTCTCTATCGATAATAATGACTATTTCAATAAGATTTTCCAAAAAATATTTAATATACAGATTGGATTCATTTAGAATTTTATTATATGTATAGATTTTAAATTGTTCCCTAACAATTATTTGTTTAAACGGATAAAAAATATAATTATCCAATCCATATTAGTTTTTTCGAATTGTATTATATTATTATGTATAGATTCGTGAGCAGCTCTTGAAACAACGTGGAGTGTCAGCTATCACCGCGAGCCGGCGAGAGTGCCGGAGAGCGGCAGAGAGCCTCCTCTACTGACGCTTGTGATTTATCTTTTTTATGAAGCCAGATGTATTTAAATGAAATGTCATTGTCTACCAACTACTTGATATAATAGGAAAAATAGCGGACGTTTTTAAATATACACTATATGTATTTAAATTTGCAGATCTGTCTAATAAAGCGTTGCAACATTAAATACTCAGTCAGTATGTCTTCTTCATTTTATCGGCAAAATGTCTGAATTCTTTGGAAAGGAAAGGAAATTAACTATTTTAATTTAAAAAAAAATGTAACATCATAAGGGGATGTAAGTGATTGAAAATAGAAAAATCATATTTGTTTTAAACTTTCGTATAAGAAACTCGGCTTTTTAAGCTATATATATATATATATATATATATATATATATATATATATATTATTATCATGATATCACAACATAAAATATAATTTAAATGGTTCAAAAACTCGGATAAAATTGGGTGGTATGGTATTATTTTTATAATTAACTAGCGTCTCACCCTAGCTTCGCTCGGGTTCGTCTCTAGGTTGCTTCCCAAAACAAAATTAGTTAATTAATTTGGTTTTAATTTCTTTTTAAATAAAAGCTATCTGTCAGTGAAAGTCCCTTCAAAATTGGTCTAGCCATTTCAGATTCAGATCAGATTAGCCGGAACAAACAGACAAACAGACAAAAATTGTAAAAAATGTTGTTTTGGTATATGTACAGTGTATACATCCATATGTATTTAGTAAAAAGAGGTTATTTTAATATTACAAACAGACACTCCAATTTTATTTATCTGTATAGATTTTTGATAATCGTGAATGCAAATAGCATTAATAACAAAGGCTTTAGAGTAGTTTGGACGAGATTAAAGGTTACTCAGAACTGTTATTTTAGTTCTAATCAATTAATTGAGATCTACACGGCCCGTGCGAATTACCCTATTGATAACAAAACATGTAACATTGAGTATTCCACTATTTGTCAAGTAGATTATTATCATTGTAATAGTAAATACGTAATCTATACATATCCTGATAAAATTATAACTAAGCCGAATCTGTACATTAAATATTTTTTTGGAACATCTTATTGAAATATACATCATTATCAACACAGAAACCGAACATATAGTTTTTAGAATTTTTGTCTATCTATCTGTCTGTCTGTCTGTTACCACATCACGGAAAAATCACTGGAGGGATTTTGATGAAATTTGGTACAATGATAGTTATCCGGGTCAACATATAGGATACTTTTTACTGGGGAAAAATATTCTATCTCTAAGAAATCTATACTAAACGTTAAAATGTAACTATGGACGAACCCGAGCAGAGCGAGGGTGAGTCGCTAGTACAAAATATATAACATATATCTAAACTTATATTATAAAGAGAATAGGTTTGTTTTTTTTTTGTGTATTATTTAAAAAAAAATAGATCTCTCTACGAAGCTATTTTTGTTTTATACTAATGACATTTACATTTTTTTTTATTTTTTTTTTATTATATGGGGTTAAATGGAGATCTGACGCTATATGCAGACGATACTAGTATGTTTTACTATGTTGAATGAATTCGATCGTAAAAGATGCACAAAATGATTTGGTCTGTTTAAACAAGTGGCTACAAAGCTGCTTACGTGCCTGAAAAAACAAATTATAAAATTGTCATTGCACTTAAAAATAAGAAAATAGGTAGTTTTGATCCTTTATTAAATGGTACTGATTTCAATAGGACTAGAAGTGGAATATATCTTGGTATTACGTTAGATAGCTGTTTGACATGGAAGCCTAATTTAGAGAAAATTAAATCTAAATTATACTCATTGGCTGGAGTATTACGCGGCAATGTACGTTGTTTTCTTAAACTAATTCGATTATTTATTAATATAATGGTACAAACCCATATAGACTACTTAATTGAACTCTGGGGCACTGCAGCACCAACTAATTGCTGCAATATACAAAGACTGCAAAATAAATTAATAAAAATGCTTTTATATTATGACTATTTGATTCCTACTGAAAAACTGTACCATGAAACTAAATTTATGAGCATAAAACAATCATGTGTGTATAATACTTCAATTTTTATTTATAAAACTAGCGACTATCCCTCGTTCCGCTCCGGTTCGTCCCTAGTTACGTTTTAACGTTCAGTAAAGATTTCTCAGAAATGAGATATTTTCCCGCAGTTAAATGTATCCTATATGTTGACCCAGATAACCAGCTATCATCCCACCAAATTTCATCAAAATCTATTCAGTGGTTTTCCCGAGATACGGCAAGAGACAGACTGACAGACAAAAATTCTAAAAACTATAGGTTCGGCCTCTGTATCGATAATAAAGTCTATTTTAATAAGATTTTTCAAAAAATATTTAATGTTAAAATATTAATTCGACTTAGTTACAATTTTATTATATTATATATAGATTATAAAAGAATTAATACATACAAATATATTCTTCACAAAGAAATCACATACACTAAAACATTCACTAAGAAATTCAAATCAAATAAGTTTAATTAAACCAAGGACTAACTACGGCAACCTTAATGTATGGAGGCGTTCTAATATTTAATAAATAACAATCAAATGTAATAGAAACAAAACCATTTTATAAATTAAAAAAAAACTAAAAAAATCATGTGTTAAACAACATACCTATAATTTAACAAATAATAAAAAAAAAACAAAATCTTATATAAAATATTTGTACAACTTAAACCTAAATATAAACTCTAATCTAAATATAATATAAACTGAATATATACCCGTATAATATAATCTATACTAATATTATAAAGAGGAAAGATTTGATTGTTTGTTTGTATGTTTGTTTGCTTGCATCGAATAGGCTCCGAAACTACTGAACCGATTAAGATGAAATTTGCTAAGGAGATAGTTTGAGACCCTGGAAAGGATATAGGATAGTTTTTATCCCGGAAATCATCCCTTAAGAGGGTGAAAATGTGGTTGAAAGTTTGTATGGGGAAGCAAGCTAGGGACGAATCCGAGCGAAGCAAGGGTGAGTCGCTGGTAGTTAACATTTTATTATCATACTCATTGTTATTACTAAATTCTATCCGTATCTCTTCTAGTAACCAGCTCTCTATACCTTTGTGTTTACCAATTAAGTACGTAGAAATTCTAGCTGTAACATCGTTCTACCAACAATATTATGGAAAACATTATATTATTGGACTAAATGTATATTTTTTTTATTATTCTTATTGCCCCTAATGAACTCAATAAATAATACCATATTTTTTGTTTTATATTAAATTGTTCACGATGTTAATAATATTCAACTACCTACTTGTAACTTTTTTCTCATTAAGTGAATATTATTCTATTGAGAACAAAAAAGCATCTTTAAACCGAAGCTAGCAATAATATAGCCCAAGGTATCATTTTGCCTATAAAAGTCATCCTTTGACCTGCACTGCAAAAATTGTTATTAAACAAAATAAAATATTGTTGTTGTTGTATTACATGTTTAAATTATGTTTATAGTACTTATTATTCACCCACAAAAAAGTCCGTGAGTCTATATGTCTATTACAGTTAAGTCATAATAACCGCTTTTTATCCAAATTAGTCAGTCAAACACAGGTAGAATCGAAAGATGATGTCATAGTATGTATTCAGCCCTTTTTTTTAACGTTCCACTGCTGGGCACAGGCTTCCTTTCAATACGAGGGGGATCAGGATATAGTCCACCACGCTGGCCAAGTGCGGGTTAGCGGACTATGATGACATTCGTATCATGATAATATTAATCCTTATCCAACTAAATACTTTCATAATTAAGGTTGATTTTATGTACATGTAAATTCCTCTTTAAATTATTGGAATCCGGACCTTTCGTTTAGATTTATTACGTAAAAAGTACCTGAGCGAAGCGAGAGTGAGTCTCTATTTATATATAACTAGTGACTTACCCTCGCTTCGCTCGCGTCCGTCCCTAGGTACCTTTTATAAAGACAAAAATAGTTATCGTGACCGTACCTTAAGAGATAGACACATGCTATTGAGGACTTTTCTATAGGTCTTTTTAAGACCTACAATTTTCTAGTTTGATGTATATCAAAGGGTTTAACTAAAAGTTTAGCCGGCGTAAGCCACGTAGGAAAACAGTTTTTTGACAAAACATTATTAAGGCTCAGTCATTTTGTACAAAATATTTACTAATTATATACTGTTAGTTAAAGTTGCTCAATTGATTCTTGTTAATAAGAGTATCTCAATTGATTATGTTGCTCATTATTTATAGATCATATTGATGCTTCATATTTTATTAGTTATAATATTTTATATTATTGATTTGATGTTAGTTATTTATATTTTATTATTTACAAGTTTATAATATTAATAGAGATATGAGTTTGTTATATTTTAAATATTAATATTTTAAAAGTATTGTCATCCACCGTGGGGTAATGTGTAATCTGTATAAAATAGGTGACGCTACATTACACCCAACCGCCAACGGTGGGGATATAGTGTTTAAATAGTTGTGATAATCAATTTGTAAGACATTCCGTTAAGTGATCGAAATAAAGAGGAATTGCTGAATCTCTGTAGTATTATTTAAAATTTATTATTAACAATATATAAACCTTCCTCGTTTATCGCTATTTCTGTTAGTGAAAACCATATCTAAATCCGTTACGTGATTTAGAAGACGTAAGCGGAAAAACAACGAACGAAGACAGCGACTTTGTTTTATATTATGTATTGTAACAGATATTGAAGTAAAAATTCCTTTAGAAATTGTCTCTGCGTAGATATAAATTCGGCTCGCAGACTCTTGGCAATTCATCCCTAAATTACTCACAAGAAAGTAGCAAGTCGATCTAACTTTCCTTCAGAAATGATTGTAAGTAATTATAAGTTGTCTTCACTTCGACCGAGATCGATCCTCCGCTTGTCTTAGTAAGCTTCGCCCGTCGTGTACTCTATCGTTCGTAGCTTTCAGTCAACGTTTAACTTTCGTGATTAGTAAACTGTGAAAGTAAACAAATTGATTTAAATGGAATCTATGAAAATACTTCTCTTACTTAGTATTTGTTTTTAATTTGATTTCATTTTCTATAGTACAGTAATGATAATAGTAATTGTATGGCAATATTCTAAACAAATATTATTTTAAAAGAGCAACTGTTGAGTTTCTCGCTGGCTCTTCTCAACCTTCTCAACAGAACTGCCTTCCGAGCCGGTGGGAGGTTACTCGCGGATTTACATACTGACATTTAATTTAAATTTTAATAATCAAAAAACTAGTGATTCAAATGTGTTTGTAGTCTATATTTTGATTTGATTTGAATACTTGTAGAAGTAAACTAAAGATAAGCTTTTTCCCCTAAACGGTTGTGCAAAATCGGCCATACACTTTGTCAAAGATTCGATTCTTGCGTTGTATATTTATATTGATCATACATATTTTCCCAAAAGGAAAATTGCGGACAGCTGAAAGGAAAATTGTTGAATCCAAACACCAATTTTATCAGAGGAATTTATTATTCTTGCAAAATTTTAAGTGTCAATATTTTCAAATTGAATTTTAAGCGGTTCAATATAATATTGTAACGAAAATTTCATCTAAAATATTAACATGATATCAAAAAATCGAATCGAAAGATTGTGTATTTAAATAAACTAGTGTTCAGTCAGCGGTGGAAACTCGACCATAAACACTATTAAAAATTTGAGGGAAGCATATAGAAATGAATTTATACTTTTTCAACATTTTTCATTATAACACAAACAAAAAAAAAGAAGAAAAACGGTTGACAAACAAAGGAGAAAAAATTGACAAAGAGTTCAGTGGTCTGTTTTGCCTTTGCCAGTTTATACATATCTATATTAATATTATAACGAGGAAAGATTTTTTGTTTGTTTGTTTGTTTATACCGAAAAGCTCCGAAACTTCTGAACTGATTTGATGGAATTTGGTAAGAAAATAGTTTGAGACCCTGGGAAGGACAGTTTTTATCCCAGAAATCATCCTTTAAGTGGGTGAAAATGGGGATGAATGTTTGTTTGGGAAAGCAACCTAGGAATGGACTCGAGCGAAGCAAGGGTTAAATACTTGTACATTATATGTACAAAGATGTCGAATCACGATAAGTCAAGATATTTTACATGAATCTAATAAGGTCGCAGTATATTGAAGCCGGAACAAAGCAAGGGCGGAATTATGTAATTATTCATTACCACTAAATATTAGCCACCTTTGGAAGAAAGACTTAACCGACGGAAACCAGGTTAGCTATATTTTTGTTTTAGTTCTGACCATTGCCTTTAAAATCTATACTAATATTATAAAGCTGAAGAGTTTGTTTGTTTGGTTGAACGCGCTAATCTCAGGTACTACTAATCCGATTTAAAAAATTCTTTTTGCATTAGATAGCCCGTTAACTGAGGAAGGCTATAGGCTATATATCATCCCGGAAATATGTACGGTCCCAGTGGGATAGATTTGTTTTCGTCTAGGGACGAACCCGAAGCGAAGCGAGGGTAAGTCGCTAGTAAGTAATATACGTTGACATTTATTCAATCATTCTCATCTCCAATTCCAATCCGATCGATTAATAGACTAAAATACATAAGAACATTAGTTTTGGAGAAAAATAACTTTTTTTTTAATTCAATTATTACAAAACTTTAAGTTTGTTACGTTGTGAGATTGTAATGCTTGAATCAATTAGAGGCATAATAACCATGTAGGGTTATTTTGATCCTATTTTTCAATAGGAAATTCTCGTGGGATAGTTGAAATACTAATGTTGAAAAATTATTGAAAAAACAATGTTATATGTGAATATTCCAAATAGATATTTTAAAACTAATTGTGCATTTAGGCCGAAGGGATACGCGCAATGATCGCCACTATCATATAAACTACATTTTGTTTGGATATTTGTTACCGTTCCGTACCGTTTGGTTCAACAGAGAAACGGGAACGATATATTCTTGTACAAAGGAAGCAACATTGTTACGTTTGAATACGGTAATGAGCGCAGTTTTTCCATATTAATCTGAAGCATTATATGTTGTTGGGTTCAAAGAAATACTCTCGTATTTTAATGATGCACAATTTCTATTGTGTTTCAATTTAGACGTAACGATGTGATCGTAAGTGTAGATATAATGACAGATTTGATTTTTATTTACCGCTCAGTGTACTGCTACTATTTAGTAAATATCCTAATAACTACATTTGTAATCAGGTAAGTTAATTATTATATCGATTTAACTAGAAGCTTTTCAATTACTAATAGAAACTTAAGCTGGACTCGCAAAAGCTTTAGAGGTTCCCAGCACCATTCCCGAGAGTCCCGCTCAACGGAACAGCTACTGTCTGAGTTAATTATCTTTTTTATTCTTCCGATTGATGTGGAAAAGAAGGTGATTAACATCTTGCTTTTAGTTTCAAATGACAAAGAATTTTATAATTCTTTCTATGAAATTTCAACATCACTACTATTAAAAAGTATGGAAAAAAAATTAAATAAATACTAGATTTTTATAAATTTGTATTACAAATTAGAGTATTATGAAATAAACATGAATAAATTAAAGGAATAGTATAAACAGATATTTAATAACATTTTCGGGTATAAAACAATATGTATTGTGTTACGATGAAACTCTAAAACATAATTTTTAAAGCTTTTTGAAAAACAAGCCAAATTAAATTTCAGTATGTCTTTGGTCAACAAAGCCTTGTACTCCCGCGGCGCGTTTGTATTCCGAGTTAGAGCGTCTCATTATCATTTTGTTTCATAAAATGTTACCGCTTTCAGAATGCGGCGGTGAAATATTAAAATTTTATTTAACTGTTCCATTAAAGGACATGAACTTTTTAAATGTTCTATTATTTAATATTTTTCCAATCCCCTTTAATGTCCCAGTGCTAACACGCGCCTTCTTTCAAAACCAGGGGATCAGGACATAGTCCATCACGCTGACCAAGTGCTGGTTGGCGAACTTCACGTGTCTTTTGAAAATTCGCCAGATTCTCTGAGACATGCTGGCTTCTTCACGATATTTTACTTAACTTAAAACAAGTGGTAATCGTGTTGGAAATGATTCACGTATGAAAGTATCAGATGTGTGAGATTTGAACCCGCTCGTTTTTCCAAGCGAGCGCGCTACCACTGGGCTACTACTGCCTTCTCCAATAACATATTATATTTGGTTAATAGTATATATTTAGTTCTATAGAAAACCAAATTTGCAACTTTTAAGATTAGAGCAAGACACCATTTCTTACCATTATCACAATTCTACTGGTCCATTTACGAAATACTAGGGCCTTACTCTTGCTTCGCTCGGGTGCTCCAAAATAGCCAATAAAGTATTATAATTTTCGATTTCAATGAAAGTCATTATAATTTCTGACGGTAAACACCCAACGGAGTCTTCTCCGACGTAGACCATAATACCCATAAGGTTGTTCCCTTGGAAGTAGGTGTGTACCAAAAGCAAACCTACCTCTAACAGAAGTGGGCCACCTCTCCGTACAGTATTTTTTTATTAGAAACAGGACATGGTGCAGAACAGCCAATCAAAAATAGAAAAGTTATATGAATGGTTTTTAATACTACACAGGTACATAACTTCAAACGAAAGTTTCTTTTAAGATTTATTTGCATTTTTGTGCCACACGGATCCTTATGGAGTTTTAGTTATTTCCGACAAAAATGCGTACACTATATCGTAAAAACAGAAGGTATTTTTCAACATATTACTTCAAAGTTACGTAAATATAACTTAGCATCACTCCCGGCTGGATTGCCGGACGCTAATATGCGTTAAGATGTTTCATGTTTTGTGAAATATTATTTTTTTTTTTATGATTTATATCAAAAGCTGTCTGATAGATCTTGATTATAAAATGATCCTTAAAACTTAAAATTTAATTGTATAACTTAATATAATACATACATTACTTAACAGTAAGTTAAGAAGCTGAGCAGAAAAATATAATAAAAGCCGTTCTCATATTAAAAAGATAATTTTGAGTTAATGTTCACACGATATACCTTTATTACGACGCGCGGTCGTGACCGGAGCAGGAGCGTCAGCAATCAATCTGAATAGACCTCTGTGACTGATCTCACAATGAGTGTTGTATTTGTGTTTTCAAATCTGTATCCAATTTAAACCTTAACTCAATACACAAATCACTGTTTTTTTCTACTGTCTCTTGAGTATGCAGTGATTGATGTTTATATTTAACCTTCAAAGTAATCTTTAGATGGAGTTAGGAAATTAACAAATTGTTGTCTACAGATTAGTTGATCATTTTCTAATATTTAAATTGCGCTTGCTCTTTTAAAATGATGCATCAACTCATGGGTTTAGGGCTATGAATAAATAGACTTATTATTTGTTCGTAGGTATAGGGTTACTATTTTCAACCGACTTCAAAAAAGAGGTTCTTAAGTCAGCTGTATTTTTTTTTTAGAAATAGGTCATGGTGCAGAATGCCAATCAAAAATAGAAAAGTTATATGAATGGTTTTTTTATACTACATAGGTAAATAACTTCAAACGAAAGTTATAAATCGTTCTAAGAATTAATTTGCATTTTTGTGCCACACGAATCCTTATGGAGTTTTAGTTATTTCCGACAAAAATGCGTACACTATATCGTAAAATCATAAGGTATTTTTCAACATATTACTTCAAAGTTAGGTGAATAAAAACTGAAAACGGTTTTTTTTTTATATGAAGGAAATCAATATTTTCATTTTAAATAACTTATTATGTTAAATATAATACAATATTTATAAAGAATTTTTACTTTACATTTGTACAATCCATACTCCATACTAATATTATAAATGCGAAAGTAACTCTGTCTGTCTGTCTGTCTACTTTTCACGCTTAATTCACAGAACCGATTAGATGTTATTTGGTATAGAGCTATTTTAAGACCCTGGGAAGGACATAGGATAGTTTTTATCCCGGAAAACATTCCTTAAGGGGCGAAAAGGGCGATGAAAGTTTGTATAGGGAATAATGTGTCAAGTAAAGGATATACCTTTTTTTTTCATTTTTAAAGTAGGTACTTACTTTTCTATAACTGTGTATGTACATATATATAGTTTATTATATACTAACTGTGAAAACGTACCTATTGACGAACGCGAGCGAAGCGAGCGTGAGTCGCTAGTAAATAAGTAATAAATTGATTGTATTTATTTTAAAGAACAAAAAAATAGTATATATTATTATATACATATGCGATTTTTTGGTAAAATTTATACTCAAAAAATATGTTTAATTCAATATCATCTGTACGTGTCCTTTAGGCCATTATCTAAAACGAATCACCGTAAACAAAGATATTTGGGCCGACAACTTCACGTGTGGATGATATACACAATACTCATTCCACGCGGGTGACGTTGCTTAAATTTGACGATGGAAGCTACAGAATAGTGAATATACTTTGAAATTTCCTACAACGGAACAACGTCAGGATCTCTCAGTCATATGCTCTTTTGATTTCACACAACGCCAACTCGCAGGTCGACGCATTTCATGTCTGAACTACATAAGTTCACTCAGTATTATATGAACGTGAGATCCTGAGCTGTGAATCACGTTATGTAAAATATGCTTAGTCTTTATTTCTATTATAATATTAATTCAACCTTGCTTGGCACGCGCTACCCCTCAATGTGACGGGCATTAGACATAGTCCACCAGACGGACTAAATGGTTGGTGGACTTTACACGTCTCACGAAAAGTCTTAAGGTTTTCACAAACATATTTACCTACAGGTTTTACTATGGCATTTTCGTTTACTATATTAGAAAGTGGTTATCATGTTTTAACCCAATGGGCTGCCTTGGTTAACAAGGGATTAGTTGCCTTTAAAGAAAGTCAGTTACCAAACTAGTCTAAGTTGCGCGCCCGTTCGCATGTAGCATTATAATGCAAATCCAAGCTTATAAATGAGTTACCATGATTAATTATTTCCCTATACACTCATACTCGTATAATATATGTATATCTTAAGTTACATTAGGTTTTTTATTGAGGCTATAAGTATCACTTCGACCATTTCTCGTCTATTGTGATCACCTAATATCAGACTTGAGTAACTCACTAAACCTTAGAGCTCTAATAAATCGCAGGATTTGTTTAGGGGTACACTCCATAATTTCATCTAGGCCTACTGACATATAGAAGATCAAATTGAGAAAGACATGATATCCACTCAGATTTTTCACAACTTTATTTGATTTTCGATTTTAATAACTATATAGCTTTTGAGACTTGAATTTAGTCTTTCTCATGACCATATAAATCATTCGAAATGTCGGAAACCAAAAATGAAAATAAACCTGCTAAAAAACCCCCGAAAAGATAGTTTTATTTATAAAACACAAGTTATTTTTAGTGTGATGGTCGAAGCAGCAGACGAAAGCTAATTTAATATTAATAATGTCGTCACATTCGCCCTTTAAGCCAAATATAACCTAAGAAAAAAACTTATTTTAGAAAAGAATTGAAACGAAAATGAAGAAAGCTAATTCTGCAGTCTGCTGTAAATTGAATCGCCAGTGGGCAGAAGTTTTATGCAATATAGTATAGTTCGGTAGACACTGCTGTAATTATAGTACGTGCGGAGCGACACCGAGGTAATGGAATGCAAACAATGCCCGAGGCTATCGCTATTGGGACTTAGAATCTGGCGTAGACTTGCGACAGTATCGGCCAGTACAATCTTGCACCATTTTTTTTGTTAATTTTATATTGGTACTTTAAAATATATATTTAACATCTATTTCATAATGCTTGAGCTTATAATTAATACTAGCGACTTACCCTCGCTTCTCCCTTGAACGTCCCTAGGTAGCATAGGTAGTCTACCTGTTTACTACATTTCATGGAAATGTTTCGCCGTTTTAACTTGGAAATGTAACAACCATACACACACATACATACTTTCTCAATTATAATATTATAGTCCGATAACCAAGTATTTTTCCGTGCGAATTTTTGCGTGCGAAAAACGAATAATTTGTACTTAATCGTCTAAAAATTAAACTATTTGAATCATATATTTATGATGCATAAAGAAATATTGATTTTTTTATTATTTATATAACGAAAAATATTATTATAATGGGTACAAGAATTATTTTTACAATAAATATCATTCATTAGTTTCTTTCTTGATTTCTTCTCAGTACTGATCCATTTTTTTAAAGGTTATGAGTTTGAATATAAATTGAAATAGACTTTTTTGCGAATAATAATCATTTTTTTTAATGAAAAAAAAAAAAAAACAAACAAATAACCGAGATATTTAAAGTTTTTAGTTCTGAACACTTAAGATATAAATTAGGATTAAAAATCTTTATAAGCCATATCGAGCTATAAAGATTTTTGAATCCAATTTTAGTTAGGATTTTTTATTACTGCACAGGAACACCGATACCAAAGAAAATATAAAATATTTTTACCTGGTAAGTTAAAGCTATTTTCTGTTTTTGTGAGAATAAACTCTTGCACTTAAAAATATTTACAACCCTGCACGATAACGTTGTTTTATTTTATTATCGTTCCGTAGTCAAACGGAAAAACCAAAAAAACCCTACAATTTTATCATATTAGTCGTCTCCGTATTTCGTCTTCCGCCATTTTACTGGGAAGCTATTTCAAAAGATATGAAATACAAATTAAATTCTATTATGTATTACTACTATACTATACTTATTTATATTACTATACTATACTTATTAACATTAATATTTGATGCCTTAGCATAAGGGTTTGATTAGCAACGCTGACGGATTATACGGCTTTTAGTAAAAATGTTAATCAAATAGAAGAAATATATCAATATTTATAGATATTCTCTTTGTCTAATTTTTAAATTTTCTGAATAGTGAATCAGTATTGACTTTCTGAAATTTTCCACATTTTAAGGCTCCTATAAAATTTTATTTATTATAACTAAATACTACATAAAATCATTAGTTTATATACAAATACAACCAAAAATATGAACTGAGTAACTCGTCCGTTTTTGAAGTCAGTCACAAAAAGCTAAAGATAATTATTTTCAATGTAAACGCTAGTCTGCACCGCCCTGTCCGGGATCTACGCTAATAATGTGTACAGTAGCGCAGCATTACCTGGTGTTTCTTATTACCTACTTGTTTGCGCTGCGAGGGACGCTTCGCAATGTTATTTTTATTAGAATTCGTAAACACGTTTTTTATTTCACATTAGAATTCATAGTCACTTACATTTGGATTCAAAACCGGAAAACTGAACTTTAATAGATGGATTTATATTGATTTTTCACTTGCTCTTTAAACAGTCGACGCACCTTAAAAATATTTTATGAGCACATCGAAATTTTAAATAGGAAATATTTGATGTTTATTTATTTCAATTATATTTATTTTTTGTAAAGTACCGTTATATATAATAGTGGCTAGCATTGACAGCTGTAGCTTAAGTCCTGGGTTCGAGTCCCGGATGGAAGATATTGGCAGTGTTACATCTTCATACCTCATAAAGTACGTGAAGTCTCGCTTGTGAATTATATTATTTAAAAAAAAAATTAAAGAGTGCGTGTATGAATGTGTACACGCGCAAGAAGTAAAACTTCTATATGTTATCGGTACTCTTTATGAAATTCAATTTATGTGTTAAATAATTAGGATTTTTGAATAGGAATTTATGTTTTAAGTTATTTTCTTTGTAGCGGCTATAGAATATCACTGCGATAATTCCTGGTAACACAGAACTTTAGTTCTGTCCCTAAGCCTAAATTTCACTTTTAAAACTCAGATTTATTCTAGTACATGTAAAAGTGACTAGGATAAACAACAAACTGTATTCAAAATTATACAGCCTTTATTTCGTATATTAATTTCTTTCCGAGAACAATTTCCGAGAACAATTTCCGAGAATTCAATTGTTATCGTACACGCCGGCGTGTATGCGGTCCTCGAAGGGTTAAACTTAATCCATGACAAAGTTATGGAGGTTTTATTTGATCTTTTAATCGAAACCGGCATCAAATACGTAGTTAAAAATATATTTATATAACATGAAGAAAAACAAAGCCGTCGCGGAACGCCAGTCAGATGTAAAACACCGAAACTATTTTGTATAGAAAATACGCATGGATGCTTTTTAAAGGCAGTAAATATGACATAATTAAAAACAAAATATTCAGATCTTTTTAGTAGAAAAATAGAAAATTTGCACGACATGATGGTTTTGAAAGGCAGGTAAATATGACATAATAAAGTACAAAATATTCATTTTTTTTAATGAAAATAAATATATTTAAAATGCATACGAGTCGATTTTACTGCCAAGGCGCGCGAATAGATGTTTCACATAAAAAATTACAATGATTTTACAACTAGAGGACTAATCAAATAATTCACTTTTTTACTATCTTTCTTAAAATATTTGAAATGAAAGTAAACTAAAGTTATAAGTTTAAAACGTACTGTCCGACTGAACAAAGAACAGCAAATGAAATTCTAAGATAGATAAAGATATCATTATCTTTACTTGTAAGAGAAGGGTTGTCGGAAAGATTGAAACCACCATTAGGTTCCATATTTTTATTCCAAAACACTGAAAAATACACATGTTTATTGGATTATTTTAATAACAATAAACGTCAATTATAATTAGCGATCTTAAATAATCATTAAAAGCTGATATAAATAAGACAATAACTCACGAACAACAAATGCTTTAAGATTCAAATTATTATATTTGTAAAGAATTTAAACTTATAAAGAAAACTTTTAAACAAAATAAATTCCATCAAATTACAATTCCTTTTTAAAAACATAATTAAATTCATTAAACTCATTATTTAAAACAAGTAATAAACAAATAAGCTAATATTTTATTAAAATAACAATATAATTTAATATAATTATCAAGCTTTTTATTAATTATTATAAATTTTAGCAGAGCTTTCAGCACGAGAACTGACAAACGAATGTGTCTCTCGACAACGCAATCCGCTTTTTATATTAAAACTAGCATTGCCCGCGGCTCCGCCCGCGTTCAGGTGACCAAAAACTAAATTCTTAGGTTTTACATATTAGTATACTCTTATATTACAGTTTTTGTATTTTTTTTTCAGAAATGAGATATTTTCCTGCGGTAAAATGAATCCTATATGTTGACCCGGATAACCAGCTATCACCATACCAAATTTCATCAAAATCCCTCTAGTGATTTTTCTGTGATGCGGTAACAGACTGACAAAAATTCTAAAAACTATAGATTCGGTCTCCGTATCGATAATAAAGTTCAAATTCAAATTCAAATTCAAATATAATTTATTGCGAATTTGGGTTATAATATAATAGATTTAAATATAAATATTAACAATGTCCAGCCAAATTCAGCTTTAGAGCATGCAATAATACAATTTAATAGCAATTCAATAATAATTACAATAAGTAGAATATATTTCATTATAACATGTTAGACTTTATCCAAAATATAATCATTAACAGAATAATACGTCTTTTCTAATAAAAATTTCTTCAATCTCCGTTTAAATATATTAATTTCATTAATTTCTAGAATACATTTAGGTAAATGATTATATAAAAGTGGCCCAGTACAGAAAATACTCTTTGAGAAAAGGTCAGTCTTACATCGAGGGTGGCGAAGTAAGGCCCTATGTCTTACACTATTACAATTTTCAAATAAATATAAATTATTTTTAACATAAATAATAGTCTCGTAAATGTACATATTCAGTTCATTTCAATAAGATTTCCCAAAAAATATTTAAGGTACAGATTCGACTCAGAATTTTATTATATGTACAGAAGATAGATATAAGAGTGGGATGACAGATAATAAAAATCGATTAAACATTAATTTTCGTATAAATCATTGATTAAATGTTTGCGCCGATATACTAATATATAAAGCTGAAGAAATTGAATGTTTGTTTATGCTAATTATTAATATTTTATTATTAAACGTTTATTTCGGACAAGAAGTCCATAAAAAAAATAATCAGTATTTTACATTAACACAGGAAATAGAGATAATATACTACAGAATTATAACAGAAGTAAGCAGATTGAAAATACAAATATTTAACGTTGAAATAAATAAATCATATGTCAATTTAAGGCATGACAATCAGTCAAATTAAATTAATACTTAATATTAGATTACATTACATCAAGAACGAAAGTAAAGAAGCTTTAAAGAACAATTAAAAAAAAACAATCTTTTTGTATTCTATAGTTTAGTAGCGACTTAAGCTTTCTTCGCTCGGGTGCATATAAGATGCTTATCATTAGCTTATTTGTACTTACTCTAAGTCATGATGGGCGCAGAGCCTAGAAACGATCTTGGGAGATCCCATCTCGATGGGCGTTGTATAGCGATGATAGTAGCGTTGTGGTCTGCCTCGACAGGTGATCAAGTAGTGAAAGTAAAGGTATTCTTGGAATTTTCTCAAATTTATAATTTTAGTTTTAATAATATAGTTAAATTAGTTGTGCTAATTGAACATAAATGTACTTTTGGTAGAGTTAGAGAAACTTCGTAGTGGAAACTTAGCGATTACGGTAGTTATGAAGCGCGCCGCCGGCGGGGGCGTTTGTTCGGGGGAAATCGCTGTTGCTTTGAAGATATCTATTATCTGTTGCTTCATATTTATACTAGCGGCCCGCCTGACTTTCTCCTTTGTACATCCTTCTTCCTTATTTAATATTATAAAAATACTCGTATGTGATATCGACTTACCTTCGCTTCGCTCGGGAGCGTTCGTAGGCGGCTAACGATTGCGTAGACCTTACTAGGACTAGGGTTTGGGGTTACTAGGCCAATATGGTATTCTAGGTCATATTTTATCTTCTTATTAAATTTTATACCAATTCTCAATTCACGCACACACACATGCAAGCACGCACGCACACATGCAATCACGCACGCACACATGCAATCACTCACGCACGCACACACTCGATTGCCGTGTCTTGTATATTTGTCGATATTTGCTAACGAAGAGTGAGTTTAGTATACATGGGGCCCCGAAAGTTATGCTAGACTATATTTTAATCCGCCAAATTAAGTGGTCCCGTGAAATATAACTCTCATAAAAAAGTCCTTCGGGATGCAAACGAGCAGAACGAAGATGGGTCACTAGTTAAATATATTTTGAAAACGTTCAAGATGGTTGTTTGAGGTATAACAGATGCCAGCCAAGCCTTATTTAATTTAATTTTTCGAATTGTGATAATGGTAAAAAACTGAGATATCATTATTTTGATAATTCCTAATATGTACAAATAGGTGTTAAAAGTATATAAAAGTGTTGAAATAATCTCAACGAACACTTGAGATTGGTGGGGATTAATTGCACTTGTTATTGCCGTAACTAAAGGCAAAACAATATTTTTCCTCCCTAACTTTTTGAGCTTACCTGGATAACTGTAAATTAAAACACAGTTACATAGTTTCATTTAAATCCCAGAAGATTCAAAGATATGACTTGAGTTTATTGGGAGAGACATTCCGAATGGGAAATTTGCAGAGAAAATACAAATGAATACACAAGCGAAGTCACAAGCGTGGCTCGTGACCAATACAAACATTTTCTAGTGTAAATATCGAACCCACTACCCAAGAAATGGGTTAAGGATTAAGTAGTCTCGCGAAATAAAGAATATTATTAATGGTATTTACACTCCGTATCACGGCGCGGGCGAGGCGCGTTCCGCTCCATACATATTGTACTCGTGTATATTGTCAGTTTTATTACACTCATTCATTTTGTTGTTTGTTACATTTTGCTGGGGAGTTGTAAAGAATAAAAAATAACATAACATAAATATATTACAAAAAAGGTGATTTTTACAACTCTTGATAATATTTACTGTTTATCTATACTCTATATTATTAATATTATAAAGCTGAAGAGTTTGTTTGTTTGTTTGTTTGGTTGAACGCGATAATCTCAGGAACTACTAATCCGATTTGAAAAAATCTTTTTGCATTAGATAGCCCGTTAACTGAGGAAGGTTATAGGCTATATATCATCCCGAAAAAATGTACGGTTCCCGTGGGATAGATCTGTTTTTGTCTAAGTTCTGTCTTGTTTAAGACTCTCGTTCTTATTATTGGTATCTGTTGAAAGAAATATTCAAGTATAATGTTTTGGCACAGTGTGCCACTGACTGCTAAGTCAGACAACAGAGGGTTTGATTACTGCGTATAAAGAGTTGTTTCTACCTACCATAATACATATGTAAATGTTATAGTCCACAAGTATGCACACAAACTCAACATGCATTCTCTATTCCTGTCATTCTCATATTCCTGTAAGTAGGGAGCAGGCGCAAGACCGACGCGAAACCCTCTCTCTGAGGCAAGTGTATAACATTGCTAACATGCCAACCCTGGGTTATTAATTGGAATTTATTGACAGGAAATTCTAGTAACAATATTTGATCCGACCCGGGACTTGAACCTAGGATCTCCGATGTTGTATCGACACAGGCTAGCATAGCTAACCTAGAACAAAGAGGTAGTTATATGTATATAGTATCTATATACTACCTTACGTGCTACAAACAGACGCCCAAACAATACATTAATAGTGGTATTATTTAAGTATTTTAAATTTTCTTATAAATATTATTCATAGAAATTAATAATTTATATGGCCTTAGCTTGTATAGATTTTCTTTTGAAAAGGTAAGACGAATCAATTCTTACAGGAAAAGGTCGCCTAATTAATTGGGGATTACCACGAAACGGTCGTAAAAGGTACATTTTTAATTTATTTCAGTTCAATGATTTCATAATATTGTAATCTTTTCTTTTCAAACGTCACTTCACTTATTGAGTGACAGTCGCTAATACGAAATCGTCATTTTATTTTATTCTTCTATATCGATAATAATCACTATTTCAATAAGATTTTCCAAAAAATATTTAATGTAAAAGTTCGAATCAGTTAGAATTTTATTATATGTATAGACTAGCGTAACGTGAGCGTTAGGTATTAACGTTTAGTATAGATTTCTTAGAGATATTTTCCCGCAGTAAAAAGTATTCTATATGTTGACCCGGATAACCAGCTATCATACCAAGTTTCATCAAAATCTGTCTAGTGGTTTTCTATTGCCCCAGGTGGTATTCCCAGTCAGACAGACAAAAGTTCTAAAAACTATAGATTCGGTCTTTATCGATAATACTCGTAATGACTATTTCAGCAAGATTTTCCAAAAAATATTTAATGTATAAATTCGACTCAGAATTTTATTATATGTATAGATATACATAAAATGAATCTTAGTAGGTTTATAAAGTTATATAACGGTCTTATAATAATTATAGTATGAGTATGATTGCCTTGACCCGAATTCCCTATTATCCTGCTATCCCTGAAGATGTTTAAAGCTTCTGAAACTGATTTTTTTAAAGTTTTTATTTAATTTACAAATTTTGTTAGATGGCATGTTTGTATGGGTTAAATCTTGCAATGTGGATAAAAACCACTTCCTCAGACCCTACACAGTATGTACTTCAGGTGCAATGATAATGAATTAAATTGATGTTGATTGAAACGTTCCCCATAATACATCTTGAGTAATTTTTAATTTCATATCCATAAACATCACCGATTTCAAGTATTTGGTATTTTTATTTTCTTAACTTGTAATATTTTTCTACTAAATCTTTTATATTGTATTGTATTTTTATTATATATGTATATATACTTTGTTATTTATTTTTCACGCCGTCCATTTTAATATTTGATTTGTTGTGTAGTTAATGTATGTATATAAAAGGTAAAAAATAAGGTTTAAATAAGAGGTAGCTGACACATTTTCACACATACGATATATTTAGGAAAAAAATAAAAGTTACATCGTAATCAAGAGAGATTTGATATATGTGAGAGTTTAATGACGTTTGATCAATCACTCGTGGGCGGGCGGGCGTTCGATACGTACTCATTCAACGTTCTGATATACCTTTATAGTACCTTAGGCGGAATGGGTTTACATTTCCTTCTTCTCACAGGTTACCTATTATCTCGAGAACTGGTGACTTGTTTGGCATTATTAAATTAATAATAATCTATACATATAATAAAATTGTAATCAAGCCGAATCTGTACATTAAATATTTTTTGGAAAATCTTATTGAAATAGACTTTATTATCCTCACAGAAGCCAAACTTATAGTTTGTAGAATTTTTGTGTCTATCTGTCTGGCTATCTGTCTGTTACCGCCTCACGGGAAAACCACTGGACAGATTTTGATGAAATTTCGTATGATGATAGCTGGTTACCCGGGTCGACATATAGGATATTTTTACTGCGAGCAAATATCTCATTTCTGAGCTAAACCTTAAAACGTAACCAGGGACGAACCCGAGCGGAGCGAGGGTGAGCTGATAGTATTCTATAACACTACCTTTTACAAAATGTATAGGAATATCTATAGAAAAATTACAAGCACTCGAGTAATTTTTGAATTCTAAGAATTATCCTTATAATTTCACCAGCTATTTGAAAAGATATTGCATTTTCCTATATTCGATTCGATAAACATTAAGCCCTCAAACTAAAGAATAAATAAAAATAAAATCTTACATAAATAGAGAAATACAATTTGTAGAGAAATATATAAATGCATTCAAAAACAGATTCATACTTTGGATATTATCTTGCGAGGGTGAAAATGGAATATAACGACCAAAGTCCGGTTCTCGTTTAGGCGTCGATTAAGGTCAAGGTTACAAAGCAAAATCAATAAACTAACATTAGAGTGGATTTCAATTTCCATCTGAGTTGATTTTAGTTTTTTGTTGAAAACACATTAATACCTTTTATTTATTTTATAGCTGACGCGGCCGCGGATAAAGAAGGTCGAATAATATAATAGACGCGAAACTCATTTAAACCAAACATCCACCAATTGTCATATTATCTTTGAATTAAATGTATATTATTAAGTAAGTTTTAATTTTAATTAGTTTTACTTGAGATTTACTTATATCTAGTTTTAAAAGTGGTTGTGAGTGAACTTTCAACCAATCAAAAAACAAATCAATTCGCTATCAATATTTTAAATATTTGCACCCGAACAAAGCGAGGGTAGGTCGCAATTAATTTATAGATATTATTCTAATCCGTCTCACTTTCAAGACACGCCTAAATAAATTGACTTTACTTCAAGAAATGAAAGAAGGTTTACACAAGCCACGATACGATACACTTGCTGACACAAGAGTTGCGAGTTGAATAGTATTTAACACATTTTAGCGCCCCACTGCTGGCCACGGGCATCTTCAATACGAGGGGGATCAGGTCATAGTCCATCACGCTGGCCACCTGCGGGTTGGCGAACTTCGCAAGTCTTTCGTGAACTTGCTAGTTTCTATCGGACAAGCAGGTTTTATCACGACGTTTTCCTTCACCGTAAGACAAATGGTAACCAAGTTTGAAAAATGATACCCACATAAATTCAGAGGTGCGAGATCCGGGATTTGAGCCCGCTTCACTTTGTTTCCCGGCGTTACTATTGGGCTACTACTGCCTTCTATCAATAGTAATGTTGCTATATTATATTATTACAAAAAATAATACTATTTTACTAAGAATATTCATAGGTAAATACTATAAATTTGTTTTACCATCCGCGCCATCTTCCTATTTCTTTATGTATTTTATTAATCATATTATGACAACTAAAAAATATTTCACTTTCAGAAATGTTATATGAAATACGTAGGTAATATGAAGCTAGGCGAGTTGACTGAGAGTGTCCCGCGGGAAATGTTTCGCAAAAAGCGCACTGCGGCTTGTAGCGCCTCGCTCGCACCAAGTAGCCCGAGATACGGCTGGGAAAAATGGAGTATCATTTATAAACTGTGACATCTATGAATATGTCCACAATTTAGTACTCTAAGCATGCAGTAAAACACTATGGTTGAATAAACAAAGTATATTATAGTATTTGATAAATTCGTTTAGTTAGCATAAATAAAACTATCTTTTCGGATTTTTTCGAGAATTTATTTGAATTTAGGTTTCTGACGTTTCGAATGCTTTACAGGTGCCGTCTGTAACAACTGTACATAAAGACCTTTTACACATTTAAATGCTTAGTCTATCCTGTAACCACGACTGCTGTGTATTCAAAAATAAATTTGCGAAAATATCCTAAAAGATTTTTATTTAAAATGTCAAATATTTGCGTAAATCTAAGAAAGTATTATCGTATAGCGCCATTTAATTAAATCTATGTAGTGAGTTCGGTATATTCGACGGACACACATAAAATAGTGGTTGGGATTAAAGAAGAAGAAGAAGAAATTTAAATAAAAGTAGTGTTATTTTTGTAAGACAGTAGAGCGTAATTTGGCACAACAGAAAACATTCACGCATTATCATAGAAAATAACCAACCACCGTCTCTTAAACTATGTACGCTTGAGGTGGATTAATTTTTGAGTCGCACAAAATTATATTTTTGCAATCTATTTAGAGCTCAGATTTATTAATAATGTAGCTATGTACGTTAAAGGTTATTTTTAATATTATTATTTTTTATCTTCACTCCATTTCTCCAGTGGGTTGTGTCGTGGCCTCCTGTCAAAATGCTCTGAACATGTGTTTCTACGTCACACTGCGCGGGTTCAAGTTTTGCTCCTAAAAAAATATTTTTACTATCCATATAAATATCCAATATTGGTCGCGATTTGTGTTTGTTTTGCTAATGTTTCATCTCCGCTACATGGCAACTACATGATCAAAAACAAGTGGAGGAGATACTTCACACCATCCTCTATTATATCATCATGTAAAAATGGTGGTATTGACCGCAATGGTTTTTGCAAAGAAAGAAAACATTATAATTCCTTATACTTAGGTACAATAGGGGATAATTTGAATCTGAAATGTTTCATGTTATTTTCATCATCAGAATAGATATTGAAAAGAGATTTCTATTAGAAAATATAAAATAACGAACATTCCCGCCGCCTGAGGGCAACAGAATAAAAACCTTGTTGGTAACCTTTCTGTATTAATTCTGTAATTATATTTTCGGTTTATTTCGCGCATTTATTTTGATTTTTGGTTGACCGTGATTGCTGTAAAGCATTCGAAACGTCGGGAACCAAAAATCTAAATAAATCTGCGAAAAGATAGTTTTATTTAAAAATGTCAAATATTCGCGTTAATCTAAGAAAGTATTATCTGTAATTATGTTATTAAACTTAACATAGCATAGTAGATGATTGTGACTGTGTTCAGGTCAAGATTCGAATCCAACAGTATTTTTCTATAGCACATACATACACTAATACTAAAGAAGTAGGGAAAACATTTTTTAACATTAAATAATTAACATTTATGTATTTGTAACTGTTACATATTATAGACGGAGATGAAACATAACGATGCCTTATTCTGAAATAGTATTTATTGTGACGGCTTTATATTTACTGAATTGTATATCTAACGGATTGACTTAATATTATTAGCAAAGTTTGATTTAATCAGTTAAATTAATCTAAAGCTACCTCCGAAGGCTCCGCTCTGTGCGGTTTCATGTAAAGGGTTTACGATTAGCGATTGTGAACTAAATTGAAACACATGAACGCGTGAAGCGTTGTTTTGGATAAGCTTTTGTTAAGTGTATTATAAATTAATACTAGTATTTTTTCGCAGCTCTGCCGGCTTCGTATAATTTAATAGATTTACTTCACTATCGTAGGTCGAATGATGTAAATAGCCTATAAAATGTAAAAAGAAACACATTGAAACAAACAAACTCTTTTCTCAAGCTTTATATATTATTATCGATTTTAAAGCTAAAGAGTTTAGTTGTAATATAACTCACTATCGACTTACGCTGGCTTCGGTCGGGTGCGCCAGGTCGGTCTGTTTGACTTTGTAATATTATATACTGGCAGCGCCGCCTTTTAACAAATATTATTACTAACAATATGTACTACCCCATCTCATAGTCTATATGTGTACTAAATTTCATCCAAATCCACGCAGCCGTTTTAGCTTGAAGATGTAACAAAAATACACACACACACACATAAAAACTTTCGTTTTTATAACTGTTGTACGATTTATTAAAGAACGTTACAGGATATTCGATTTTGCCTCCACTTTCGGTACCTACTCGTAATACGATGATAAAACGTGGCAGATATATAAATCGAGGATATGAGCTATTTCCATTCTGATTTCCATTTGAATTCGTTGACTTCTTACAGCGTGAAATAACAAGGATTCAGATATATTTAGAAAGTTTCCCATTCACAATACTAACATGATATAAAATCAAGCTATACAAACAAAATTATGGTAGCACAAAGGGTATAAAACTAATTATCAATAACCTGACAAACTTTACCCAAGTACGAGTATATATCTCGAGAACCACTACTGCGGGAGAATTACATTGATATGGTGTTTTCTTCTATTTTTTATAATCTTTCCATTCTTAAAACTAAAAAGTGAATTCTTGCTTTAATTAAGGATTACGCGAATGAAATGAAAGAAGTTTGGAGCTTCGCGTTGAAAGCTCAATTTCAAAGTTCTTTGTTAGAATTCACATGCGTTTCAGGAATTTTCAGCTTAAACGAGACTCAGCGTAAGTCTAATTGCTTAAAACTAAAAACATCCGCCTTTTGTACAAAGAATTTAACTTTAATGTATTTTGTATAAATATGTATCTACATAGTGCAGTATACAGTACACATACCACCTGTATACATACAGGTGATTATGTGGAACTCGCTGGCTAGCAAGGCCAGTACTACTTATAAACCCAACAGAACCTCCCCTGTCTTGATGGGACGTCGCAGGATCGCTTACGCACTCAACCACGACGTCCCGACGGCGACTCGGCTGAAGCAAACCACAGAACCAAGGGGTTGCTCCCACGGTCCATTTTGCTGTCAGAAATTGCCAGGAGTGGCCCGCATGGCACATCGCTAACCAAGGTGGGCTTACCAGTGCGTTTCTTGGCTTAGCGCTAGGCTGGATTGCCGGTCGCTAATGAGCCCTCTCACCACGACAAGGTGAACGCACATTGAAGGGGGCACAGTACACCCCTATATTGATTATCATGAATAAAATCAAAATGAAACTATTTTTATGGATATTTTCGCGTTTTGTTGTGATTTTTGATTTGGGGAATCATAAAATGTAAAATATTCGCGTACAAATAAAAAAAAGTATTGTTAGATTTTGGTGTTTTCATTTATTTGTTCGTAATGCCTTTTTAACTCCAAATCAGTAATTTTATTAAGAATAATTTTATATAGAATAGAAAATTTCATACAGTCTGAGTTTGAAATATAAAATATTATACTTTCTTAGATTTACGCTCATATTTGATATTTTAAATAAAACTATAATATATTACAGCAATCATGGCCATGTCCCGTCACGACACGGAAAGTCTCTCTCGTGACCATGTTTGTTGTAAACATTCGAAACGTCGGGAACAAAAAATCAAAAAAAAAAATCCGCAAAAAATCCGAAAAGATAGTCTTATTTAAAATATAAAATATTATTTATACTACTACCGGATAGTTTCGTACGTCGTGGTTCGAATCTCTCAGGAGGTGTGCTTACGAAACTTCCCTTCGAGCTTCATGGTCAACTTTCTACAGGCTTCCTGTCAAAAACAAGCTATCCGTTTTACCACTAAACCCGTATAGTGGGATTCATGTACTTCTAACGTAGTAACACCAGTGTAACAAAACATTGTAACCACGGGTACGAAGTCCTATTGACGCCATTTTATAAATTTTATATGCAACTTAATTGAAAAGTCATACTCCGTATTATTTTCTAAATAAATGATAACTACGCACTATACACGGTAGATTGTGGACACGCAACCAATAAATACATGCGAGTATATTATCTGTTTAGCTTTTCATATACTAGAAATCCGACTGAAGCTCAGTTACCTAGTACGAGTAGTGACAGGCCTGTCAAAGAAAATATAGTTAATTAATTTTGCGAATGGCTAGTTTTGAGTAATACATCTTATAAATACAGATTAATTATTTTAATTGAATATTAATAAAGTAACTGTTAATTAAGGCAAATGTAAAATGGCTGTTTAAAATAAATTTTCAATTAAATTCCTCATTGAAGTAATTAAAACAAAATTTGAAGAGTTGCTAAAGCCGACCGCAGCTGGCGCGGCGGCGCGGCGGCGCGGCGGCGATAAAGTATGTAGTTCTTCACATTAATTAATTTTATTCATCAAACAAACTTTCACCAATCCATTTATTATATAAAAGCAAATTATTATTGAGAGTTCTTAGAACTAAGCAGCTCGGCTACTACCTATACCTATGTATGTAGGTAGCGGGGAGCGGGTTGTAGTGAGCTCTGATCGAGTTTACCTACATAATACAATTAGTTCTATATAATTCATCATCATCATCATATTTCATCATCATATCGCATTAAATGTTAAATAAATGATGATGATGAAAGTATGCAATAAAATTTTTTATCAAAAGAAAGACTCTCAAGTCTCAAATGTACATAAGTAGGAAGTAGAATATTTAAAATATTATAATTGTCGTCAAATCAGCCTGAGAAAAAGAATAAAACTTTTAACATGCATAAAATCAATTGAATAGAGGTAAAACGGTTCAGGCCTAAGCAAGGCCTAAAATGTGGGGCATTTGTGAAATTCTATAAATTTGTTTAGACGCAGTAGTTATATTGCAAGTTGATAATAGGGGAATATTATATACCTACAATTGGATCGATTTTTTATAACTAGTATTTGTTACGTTTGGCTCAGTTTATAGTGACCCTACTTGCTGTGCCAGCGGTCGCGGGTTCGAGTCCCGCTGGGGGCATTGATTTCTATGATGATCACGAACGTTTGTATTTCAGTCATGATGTTTACATTTATAATATCTGTAACACAAGTCTCGTAGCTTACTATTGAACTAGATGGTGCTGTGTAAATGTCCTAACATATTTATAAAATATTTAAAATCATTATAGAAAATTAGAGAAAAACTTATACGAATAGAATTTATCTATCTATATAAAAAAGAGTATTTCTTTTATTTTTTATTAATACTACTAAAGCTCGTCAATAGCTAATTAATAAAAAAAAGAAAATCGGTTGACAAACAGAGGAGAAAAAAGGTATATTTTGAACGGTAGGTAAATTTTGTGTTTAGTTATCTATATAAAAAAAAAAAACTTTTTCCCAATGTTTTTATTCATAACACTATAATGCTCGTCAATATTTAATAAAAAAATGGTTGACAAACAGAGGAGAAAAAGGTGTTAAATTGTTTCGTCTTTGCCTATTTATATAAACTTTTAGAATTTAGATTGATTTTATAAACTTTCAAGTACTAAAGAAGTCATATTTTGAACTTTTATATTATTTATTACTTGAGTTTTTAATACTTAAAAATAATATTTCAGTTACTTTCGTCGAAACAAAGAGAGATCCAGTTGTCAATTCAGTGTACACTGTACAATTAAAATACAAACAGTTGTATGCTTGTTTTTTATACGTGAAATGTAAAGTATTCGTACTTCACTCTTAAAGGCATTTTGTTATATCGTCACAATTATAGAAGCACAAATTTGAATGTGTGTTTGTTGCTCTTTCACGTTGAAATGGCTGAACGGCTTTTGATGAAATTTAGAAAACAGATAGATTATGAATTTGAGTAGGATATAGGCTACTCTTATGCCTCGGTCACGTGCCTATTGTAAAAGAATATCAATGTAACTGTAAATATTATGAAAAATGAATTAAATTTTGCTAACCATTAAATGTACAAAGTCGAGTATTTTCAACACGATAATATTACGGGACTAAAAACGCACAGTCAATCCTATTAATATTCAGGATCGAGCTACTGGAATTAGGGTAGAAGTGGGGAGGAGGAGGGAGGGGTGCAAATGGGGGTTGATCCAATTTGAGTCGTGTGTGAACACAGAACACTGCCAATACCTTTGATAGTTGTAATTTAAGCCTCTATCAGACGCCAATTGTTCCGTGCTTTTACTACGAGTTAGCACGTTGTTCGCTATCGAACGCGTTAATATTTTTCGATATCGCCATTATAGAACGAGTTATAGTAATATAAAAAATAAAATGCTGACTGCATGTTTGACTACTTCACTAAATAAAGAGATCAATCTTATTTTTATTTATTATATTTATTACTATCGACTCACCCTCGCTTCACTCGGGTTTGTCCCTGGGCAAGTCTTAACGGTAAGTATAGAATGGACTATAATGTTTACATATATGTACAATGTACATACATAAGTATATAAAAGTAGATAGATATTATAAAAAATAAAAAAAAATATCCCTTACTTGAAAATTGATCCTATGTCATTCCCAGGGTCTCAAAGTATTTCAATACCAAAATTCCATCTAAATCGGTTCAGAGGATTAAGCGTGAAAAAATGACAGACAGACGGAGTTACTTTCGCATTTAGTATTAGTATAAATATATAAAGCTGGGTTTTTAGTGGTGCCGGTCTATCATAATCGGCTCGGGCTGAACGTTGCGAGAAACGCGCATACACAAACAGACATAAAAATTAATAACTATTGTTTTGGGGTCTATATTATGTCATTGTTTTAAAAAAATATTTCATGTACAGATTTCGCTAAGTTACTGCTTTATTATACTATCGACTAGCGTTCGTCTCTAGGTACGTTTTCACGGTTAGCCATGTTTATACATAAATAGTAGCTTGCTGTTCCTAAGATATTCATTTATATTATATAGCGATTTACCCTCGCTTCGCTCAGGTGCGTACGCCGTACTCGGATTTTGTTCACAATTTCATGGGTTATAATTTTTTTTGCGGAATCCTGATTCTTTTTCTAAAATAAAAGTAGCCTAAGTTATTATTTATAACAGCAGTTATCTGCCAGTGAAATTCCCGTCAAAATCGGTCTAGCCGTTTCAAAGATTAGCCAGAACAAACAGACAGACAGACAGACGAAAATTTTAAAAATTGATTTTTTCTTATAAGTAGGTACCATATAAACTTTCACCTTTTACCGGAAGGCGAAGCGTGGGCAGGCCTCCCACAAGGTGGACCGACGACTTGGTCAAAGTAGCTGGAGCCCGCTGGATGCGGATGGCACAAGACCGGTTCTCGTGGAAATCTTTGAGGGAGGCCTATGTCCAACAGTGGACGTGTTCGGCTGAGATGACGACGAGACGACGAAACTTTCACATACATTTCGTAAAAAGCTGTTATTTTGACATTAGTTTTTTTTATCTGTATTGAGTATTGATTATAATTATAGATTACCTACAACTTTGAACGTATTCTTTGTAGTTTCTGCAAGGTGGTAGCATAAAAATATTAAATTATACTAGTTTTTGTCCCCGATTCTTGTCGCATGTTAAGTAAAAACGTAACAAATTACACATACTAGAAATTTGTTGCTTAAAGCTTATATTTTTCATGCCAATTTTGTTACAACACAAAATTATTATACTAAAGTTACGCCATATAGTCAATAGAGCAACAATAAAATACTTTATTACTATACTATAAATAGAACACTATACTAAAATGAATACTATCACATCTCCCCCCAGTAATCCATACTTCCATACTAATATTATAAATGTGGAAGTGTGTTTGTTTATTTGTCCTTCTTTTGCGTCGAAATGGAGTGACAGATTGGCGTGATTTTTTGTGCGGAGAGAGTTGTAGGGCTGGAGACTAACATAGGCCACTTTTTACTGCGGAAAATCATCTAATTTCCACGGGAAAACACGTTACAATGCAACCTAAAAATTATTTATGATCAGAATTATTTGAAACTTGGTATTAATGCTCTTCAATAGAATTAAATATATACGTATTTTAGCATTTTTTCGAAATTCATCCCATTAGAGGTTAAAATAGGGGTTGAAAGTTTTTATGAAACCCATCTTTTTAGAGCTTTTTTTGTAGTTTTAGCGCGAGCGATGCCGCGGGGTCTGCTAGTATTTTATAAATGTGTCTATATGTTTGATTCTTTTGCGACACAATAAGGCAATAGACCGACCTGTGTGCAACCTTTTTATTACCTTACACTGTAACTGTATACACGAATTTCGGATAGATCGATTTTAATCAAATTTTTAATATGGGATCATGGGCAACGTAGGCTCTTTGTGAACCCTAGTCATTATACAAATAGTTAATACTATTGAACTAATTTAGTAATAGATGAGGGAAATATAAGAGAAACTTTAGAGTTTTAAATAATTTGAGGCAAAAGTAGTAGAGTAGTTTCAGGATTGAAAATAAATATCTACTATCTGTTACAAAATATTTCTAACACACAATTTAAAGAAGCTAAAATTATTAGTATTAAGCTATAAAGTAAGATATTTCTGATATTTAAGCACCGTAGCGTCATATTCTGTTAGTGGTTTTGGTGGGATATACCCATACTTCAAAATACGAGTACTTTCTATTTTTTAATGTGACTATTCTTTGACAGTAAATAATCTTCATGTAAGATCCAAGCGATCTATTTGGGAATTAAGGATTTATTTATTCGTAATTTATACATAGTACGTAGGTACCTATGTATATTATTATTACAAGCTTTTATTGAACTTGCCCTGTTAGTGTTAGTATGGGACAAATCTTACGAGTTAAATTAGAACCACTTCCTGTCTTTAGATTAGGTTAAAATTTGGTTTACTTACGTAATTTCGGCGACAATGCAATAATATGGTACCATGAAGCTGGTCTCAAGATGGAGTCGGAAGGTAAAAGGTAAAGATAGGAACTCCTAAACTAAACAAGATAAAACCGTTTTTCTTCGTTTAAGAGCATTTAAATAAAAGCTTGTTTTAATTTTTTTTTAATTAATATTTTATATACTTTCCTAAATTTCGTTTTATCTCTAAGTATATTTTAGGACGATTTTTTGCTTTCCTATATGTTTAACTGAGCAGCTATAGCGACTGGACAGATTTTAGTACATCTATTGTATTGTACAGTTATAAAGCACTGAAATAAAGGCATTATAACTAAGTTTTCCCAAGTTATGCAACTAAGTTCAGTATAAACTTTCTTTCTGTTATAATAGTGTATAATAATAGTAAGCAAAGTTCATGCTCTGTGGTAGCAGATTAAATAGAAAGATATACACACGCGGTACAGACACAGTAGCTTTAATATAAAATGAAAATACCTAATGGTACAAACAAAACATATTCTATTAACTGTCTCTCTCCATCCCTTTCACCTAATAAATAAATAAATGTTGATAAATATGTCGGGACATTAGCACACATCACCATCTAGTTCCATGGTAAGCTACGAGGACTGTGTTATGGATACCAGATAATTTATACACTACCCATATATAACTTTAAATATATACATATTATATAAACACTCATGACTAGAGTACAAACATTCGTGCTCATCACACAAATGAATGCCCTCAGCGGGATTCGAATCTGCTATCGCTGGCACGGCAAGTAGCCTGTAGCAAGTGGCTACAAACTGAGCCAAACGTGTCGTCACCTGTAGAGGTGGTATCGAGTCGCACGTCACGTAGCGGTCTCCAGCGTCTTTCGTCTCACTAGAGTGGGTCATGCATGTTTTGGTCAAAATCGCCAATATAACTCGTCTCATCACTGTAAGAACTTTACAGTAAAATAATTTAGCATTATTGAATAAAAAATTCTTTATTGGTATTAGTTTAAACTCTTCGAAAATACTTTCTCGATCAGCTTTGCCTCTATATGTAGATCAGTATTGGGACTTAGACAATATAGAACGCGCTACTAATAAATATACTTATGAAAATAACATATTTACTTATTATGTCTCGTGGTATATCACCGTTTTGTAAGCGATATTGATTGTAGACAAATGGACTGTTATATAAGGAGTAATGGATATTTTATTAGCACATCACGTCCAACATTCATTGAGTGAGTCCTTGTCTACTTATTCATCTATTAGTGGCAGTTCACTTTGTTTTAGGAAATTGTTTTGAAGAATATATATACATACGTTGAGATTCTTGAGGTATGTTTACAGTACCACGTGTTCAGCCATAAAATATATTTAATTAAAAAAAAATTACGAAATATTTATTTGGTTTGATATTATTTAAAATTAAAAATATTAAGCAAAGCTATTGCCAAATTTAAATATTAAAAATATTAATCTGAATTGCTATAATATTAATCTACACAGTAAGAACTAACTACATCTTACCGCCTGTTATGTGTACTTTTAGTATTTAATTTTAGGATTTAGGTACCCACGAAGATGGTAACTCCCAGCCATCTCCGCTAGTGAAATTTTGATGATTTTTGATTTCAATAACTTCTCGAGCCTTTTCAGGGTGACTTTAAAATTAACAAAAAAATGTACCTACTTTGGTGCCATATTTGTATTTCTTAAAAATCATTGTTAAATTTTGTGGATAGATACTGTCTGTAACAACTATCTTTATACTATACTAATGACATTTGAGACTTCTTAAACCTTAGTCTCTCCAGTGACCATGATTGATGTAAAGCATTCGAAATGTCGGGAATCACAAATCAGAATATTATTGAAAAAAACCGAAAATATAAAACTATTTTAAAAGTGTCTAACATAACATGAATTTAATTTTCAATAGAACACTGACTTTGCGAGTCAGTCTCGCGTTTGAACGACGTTTTTTTAATAATAATAATACAATTAACGCTCTATTTATATTCAGTATATTGAACGTACGTATTACGTCTGTATGTCTGCTTTTCGTCTAAAATGTGTTGTACTCTATGTTCTTTATTTTGTATGTGGTTGGAAAAATTAACCGTAATCAGTATAATATGTAAAGTAGTGCGTTATATTTTAATAACATTACAAGCGCTTCTTGCGAAACGGTTGATCGTCAAATATTTTTTTTGATCATACTTTTTCAACGTCTTGAAATATAACTTTGAACAAACGAAACAAGACTCACAAAAAAACGATTTCGGTGACCTCTCATGACTACACACACCTATACGAGAATATATGAGACTTCTGAGTCAACATATAAAGTGCCAAAACAAATCTTTTACTAATAGACTATACATTTTTTCTAATAGACATGTATTTAGCCCTTTTTAATGTCCCACTGCTGGGCACAGGCCTTCCTTCAGTACGAGATGGATCAGGCCATAGTCCACTGGACCACGCTGGCCCAGTGCGGGTTGGCGGACTTCACGTGTCTTTTGAAAACTTACTAGGTTCTCTCAGACCCAGTTTCCCATTCGAGCGTGTTACCACTGGACTACCACTGCCTTATCTAATAGACATATACCTATGTATATGTCTAAATTACAAACATGTTCTTGCAATAATATAAATGTACCATTTGCTTTTAATTTTTTTAATAAACTAAAGAAGTACTTTCCCAGCCAAGCGCGGATCCAGGGGGGGGGGGGTCATGGGGGTCATGACCCCCCCCCCCCCCCCCAAAGCCGAATATATTTTTTAAGAAGTTTGAAGTTTGAGAGCAGAAGGATTAGGTAATACAAAATATTTATTCGTTTATGAGTTTTTCTTTAATTTAAATTTATTTATTTATTCATTTATTTATTCATTTAAAACAGTACATGAATAACAAAAACAACTAAACGATAATAACTGCATTAGTGTAAAACTGTGTCGCAGTTATTAGCTATTAATATGCGCTAAAAGTATAAAACTACTTTTCTTTCTATCATGGATAACTAGCGGCTTACCCTCGCTTAGCTTGGGCGCGTCTCTCTAAGTTTTAAATAGATATAAATTAGGGATGGGCCGAAATTCGTTTTGAATTTTGGCAGCTTGAGCCGAACTTCGGCATTCGGCCGAAATTCGGTTTGAATGCCGAACATTTAGCAATAGAAAAAAAAAACCTACTTGCACTATTTTGACTGAAATTAATAGAAAGCACGTCTATCATGACCTGTCGGTTTGGAAACAAAAAAATTAAAACCTAAAGTAGTACCTATATCTTTAAAACGTTAGCACGTTATCTATACTAATATTATAAATGTCAAACTTTGTGAGTATGAATGTATGGACGTTTGTTACTTTTTCACGCCAGAACGGCTAAACGGATCTGCATGAAATTCGGTACAGAGATAGATTAGTCTGGAATAACACATAGGCTATTTTCTATCCCGGAATAATTTACGGTTCCCGTGGGATAGGTTTGCTTTTATTTTCCTAGAGGCAAACCCGAGCGAGGTGAGGGTGAGGCGCTAGTATACCATAATTATGACAGTTTTTACAATAACCTCAAAGTTTTCGAGATATTTGCAAAATTACCCGTTTTTCAATTTTTTCTTGGTTTTTTATTTTTAATTCCTGCAATATCTTTTTGATTTAAGTGAAAGTAGGGGAAGGTAACCTTCAAAATACTTATAACGAACAAAAAAAAAATTTAGTTGAAATATTTAGCCGTTTCCAAGAAATTTATGTTTTATGGTCTCGAGAGGCTGAAAATCACCTTTAACTTTGTACAGTCGTCCTAAAAGTACAGTAAGGTTGAAATTGAAAAAAAACCTATTTTTAACGCCTTTCATCCCCTTATTTCTCGGGGATAGCTGGATATCGGGGGCATTTTACGGTTTTTTGTTCCTTGCATAGGTACTTGCTAACTTTTTACGACGTTAAATTTCAGGTTTTAATTTTTTTTCTATTTTTAATAATAAACAGATTCCGATCGGTCTACATGGTCATTTATTTTAGTTTATTATATTTAGTTAGGAAGGTGTAAACCTTAACACGTATGCGATAAAAAATTAAATTAGTTCTTCTTAATTTAACAGTCCCAAAAATCGTTGCCTAATTAAATAGACAAAATGAAATAAACTTAGTATTCTTCTAACAAACACCTTAATTACAATTCGTAAATTGAATTAAAAAAATCACGTTTTTGGTTACAAAAAACACTCAGAAACATTAAGTATTTTTAATAATAAAGGGTCACGTTTCTCACGAGAAAGCGCGGTGAAATCGAACCGAAGTTCGGCTGAATTTCTGCCGAATTTTTTATTCTCACCGAATGTTCAGCCGAAGTTCGTATTCGGTTCAAGCCACATTCGGCCCATCTCTAAATTATAAATAGCTATTACGAGTGTACCTTACAAGAAAAACTTATGCTATTGTAGATTTTTCTGTAGGTCTTTTTAAGACCTACAATTTTCTAGTAGATATATTGTTTTGATGTATTTCTTAAGGTTTAGCCAGCGTTAGCCATGTAAATGTCTTACCTTAATCTTAATTAAATGTCTTTGTTCTCAGAGGGTGTCCTGCCAAGTATCTGTCCGATATTTGTCCCAGGACATACGGGTACGCGACCCCGGGTCCTCGAGCCACCACTATCATACCTTCATCCAGTCCGTGAAAGTGGTGTCCACTCCTCCCCTTTCCTTCTCCTTCTTCCTGATCCCTTCCCTCTCCCTCTCCCTCTTTTTGGCACATTCCTTATCCTGGTTTTGCCCACAAAATGTGGGATTTTGGAGGTCAGATGGCAATCGCTCCATTTAAAACCAATTTCGCCAATTATATGAGGAGGACCAAGAAAATGCTGGGTACGGCTAGGGCGTCGCCGCTAAACGACGCGCAGGCACATCGCCCTACACCTGCGACAAGTGGGCAAGGGCTACCGTGTCGAGTACGGGCACGGCTAAAGAAGTTAGTACCCAGACGGAAACTCCGCTTTGCAACGTGGAATATTGGCTCTCTAACAGGACGATGCAGGGAACTCGCAGATGTACTCATGAGACGTCGGGTCCAGTGCGCTTTCCTTCAGGAAACTCACTGGAAGGGCAATAACGGTGTAGCGGTAGTGCTCTCTGAAGAGCTTCGGAATGGTCTCCTTGAAGTCGACCGTTGCTGCGACCGGCTGATGCGGGTAAAGGTACTGATTGAGGGTGTTACCACCAACTTGATCAGTGCCTATGCCCCCCAGGCAGGCTGTAGTGAGGCCGAGAAGGAATCTTTCTGGGAGCAGTTTGAAGAGGTACTACGCGCTATACAGAGTACCGAAGTGATAGTTGTTGGGGGGGACTTAAACGGTCATGTCGGTAAGGCAGCTGAGACGTATGAACGTGTTCACGGCGGTTTTGGTTATGGTCGTCGCAATGCAGAGGGAGTACACATTCTAAGAACCTGTATTGCGTCTGATCTGGCCATCGTGAACACGTTATTCCAAAAGAATGATCAGCACCTTATCACGTATAAGAGCGGGTTCCACTCAACTCAAATTGACTATCTGCTGACCAGAAGGTGTCATATCGGCAAGGTGGCCGATGCAGACTGACTTCCTGGCGGAGGTTGAGAAGCAAAACCTATTGATTCACACCGAAACCGCCCAGGAGGCTTGGGATCGAGCACAGTCGGTAATTACCGCGGCGGGAAGGCGAGTTCTTGGCGTTTCTAAGGGAGGACGAGTCATCGACAAGGAGACATGGTGGTGGAATGACCAGGTACAGGGGGCGATTCGAGAAAAGAAGACTGCGTTTAAAGAATGGCAGCAAACCAACTCTCCTGAAGATAGAGAAGAGTACAATGCAGCCAAACGTGCCAGCAAGAGAGCTGTAGCCAGAGCCCGCAGTGATAGCTTATCACCATTATATGACAAGCTAGAAACTGCGGAGGGGCAAAAGCTCATATACAAGCTGGCACGTGCCCGGGATAAAGCGACGCAAGATATCACAAAATGTCTTTGCGTCAGGGACTCTCAGGGCACGCTGCTTTGTAACCATGCCTCTGTGAAGGAGAGATGGAAAGACTACTTCCGGGAGCTGCTGAACAATCAGCACTCATATAGTCTTCCACCCGAACCGCCCCCTAACCTCGGACTTGTTGCTCCAATCACACCTGACGAAACTCGGGATTGTCTTCGCCGCATGAAGAACCGAAAAGCGGTGGGACCTGACGACATACCGATCGAGGCGTGGAAATCGTTGGGCTCTCTTGGTGTGCTCATGCTTACTGATCTCTTTAACTGCATCTTGAACACTGGAAAGATGCCCAATCAGTGGCGTTTAAGCTTTATAACCCCCATAAACAAAGGCAGGGGCAGTGTTCAGGATTGCGGTAGTTATAGAGGGATCAAAATCATGTGTCACACCATGAAGCTCTTCGAACGCGTGATCGACCTCAGGCTCCGTCAGGAGTGTGCTGTCTCTGAGTGTCAATATGGGTTTCAGCCGGGATCAAGCACAATGGACGCCATTTTTGCCCTCAGAACTTTGATCGAGGCTTACAGGGAGAAAAGGAGAGCTCTGCATTTGGCTTTTTTTGGACCTGCAGAAGGCCTTTGACTGTGTACCTCGTCAATGTATCTGGTGGGCGTTGCGATTCAAAGGTGTACCTGAGGCCTATATTGACATTATTAGGGACATGTACAGCGATTCCGCTTCGGTGGTTAGAACCGCTGTTGGCGATACCGAGCCCTTTCCAATTTCTGTAGGGGTTCACCAGGGTTCGGCTCTCAGCCCGTTCTTATTCAGCGTAGTACTCGATGTTGTCTCGGCATACATCCAAAACCAGCCTCCATGGCTAATGATGTATGCCGATGACATAGCGCTCGTTGATGAGAACCGGCTGGAGCTGGAGCGAAGGGTGAACCTGTGGAAAGGTACGCTTGAAAACGGCGGTCTCAAACTAAATGTGGCGAAGACCGAGTACATAGCTTGCGGGAGTCCGGACTCTAGCGCCATCCAAATAGGACTTGAACCAGCCGTTAAGTCGGAGAAGTTCAAGTACCTTGGATCCGTCCTGCACGAGTCCGGAAGCATCGATTACGACGTTCAAGCCCGTATAAGCGCTGCTTGGGCCAAATGGCGGGAGGTTACAGGTGTGGTCTGCGATCGCAGAATACCGTCCAAGCTCAAGGGACAGATATACAAGAGCATTATCCGACCGGTCCTCTTATACGGAAGCGAGTCCTGGTCAGCGCTATCTCGACACACTCAGGAGCTTCACGTCACGGAGATGAAGATGCTGAGGTGGATGTGTGGTGTAACGCGGGCTGACCGCATACGCAACACGTTCATCCGTGGCAGTCTCGGGGTCCGTGACGTAGCGGATAAGCTTCAAGAGCGTCGTCTGAGGTGGTATGGCCATGTCGCGCGTCGGTCTGAGGACTATGTCGGAAGAAAGTGCCTTGATATATATGTCCCTGGAACAAGGCCTCCTGGGCGCCCAAGAAAGCGATGGCTGGATGTCGTGAAGCAGGATATGAGAGCCAATGGACTAACACAGGATGATGCTAAAGACCGTGCAAAGTGGAGAAGACTAAGCAGGAAGGCAGACCCTGGCAATAGCCGGGAATAATAATGCCAGGCAGAAGAAGAGCCATGTAAATGTCTTAGGATGACTCGATAGAACCCTGACACCCTGAAGAAATGGAATTGTTTTCTGGGAACTAAGATTTTCCTGTAGTAAAAGTCACCCTTAATGTTGACCCGAGTAAAGTTATCACTACACAAAATTTGGTTAAAATCGGTTTAATACTTTTCGCGTGAAACCGCACACACAAACAGACATACTGACAAAAATTTTGTTTTGGGTTCTATATTCTGTACATTATACATTAGAGTAATTTTTTTTAAGCAAATATTTCGTGTACAGATTTTGCTAAGTTACTGTTTTATAATATGTATATTTCAGTCTCTGACCCCCCCCCCCCCCCCCCCCCCAAAACTTAACCCTAGATCCGCGCCTGTTCCCAGCTTTGTATCTAGCGATGATTACTCGATAGTATTTGTTCATTTTATTTTATTTCAACCGTAATTGCAAGCGAAGGTTCATTGTTGAGTTAACGCTAAGCATATGCCACAAAAGGAACATCAGATTTCAGAACCGTTTATGTAAATATTTCTACCCCGGGGGTGGTTGAAGGGTGGTAAAGAGATAAATTTTCTTCACAGCGGAATAGTGGATAGGTCTGCTTCATTCAAACTTAAAAAGGAGTTTTGCGAGAAACAAAGCGTATATCAATGTGGGATGGAATTTAATTACTCCAGCATAGTTTTAATTAACTTATAAAACGGGGATTCCTTGTTTACACATACATATATTGTGTGGACAATGAATACATTAAAATTTAGCTTGTGAACTATGAAGTTTTATTACTTACTGGAGTCAACATTGCTATCTTATATTTTTTCTAGTACCTAGGCAGCCGAGTTTCGCTCGGAGTTCTTTTTTGTTATATCGTATTTCTATCATATTTTTAGAATAAAAAAAAACTAAAAGCTTGAATAAATAAAAAAAAAAACAAAAGTAAAAACTTTGTATCTGACCGGGATATCCGAACCCGGACACCTGGTCAATCTTGCACCTTGGCTGCTTGACCACGATGCTTATGCCCGAGCGTAAGAAATAAGTGATCGCATGACATAAGAAGAATCTAGATCGATTTTTCGCCCCCAAAAACTCCCACATACCAAATTACAGCGAAATCGTTAGAGCCGTTTCCAAGATCGCCAGTATAAATAAACAAATAAATAAATAAATATACAAGAATTGCTCGAATTATGGAAGTCACAGTCAGAGGATGCAAATGAAATGAAAACTTTACTTATAAAATACTTCAATACTAATTTTATAAACTAATTATCCTAAGGTGATTACTCTGTCGAAGTGTGACAAATGCAATGAATGAAGAAAGTCTATAACAATAAGGTGCACTCGGATGTTACAACACTGTCACTTCACGAGAATTATGTTGAAATACGAAGAGAATGCGATATTGGTGGTCGACGCGACTCGCATGGGAACCAATGCATTAGAGTTGCGAAACAAAGCCGTTAACAATAAAAGTTCATACGAAAGGAAAGCGACATTGGTAGTCAACGCGAGGTAGTTCCCATGTATTAATTAGGGTTGCGTAACACTCGTTTGAATATATTAGATTATTGTGCTCATTGAATTCTCTATGGTTGAAATCAACTTAATATGTTCTTTGATTTTGAAAATCGATGTTAATCTATTTAAATAGAAACTTTGAAACTGATAAACCTTATTATGTAAAATTTTATGGTTCAAATTCAATACAAAGTGGTTTGGATTTTAGAGCATCTGACATAAGACGTACATATGTTTTGGTTGCATTGATCACTGAGCAAAATTTATTACACCGCTAATGTGCCAGTGACTTTAGCATAATTTAGTATTTTAATCTCGTAGAAGACATCCTATACAATTTCTATTGATACTGTTGGAGGACCCCCAAAATAAGTCTTTTTTTTAATGTTGGGAATGCATTTACGCCTACCACCAGTATACATACAGGTGGTTACGTGCCACTCACCGGCTAGGAAACCCAATACTACCCACTACCGCCACCACTAACCCAACAGAGCCTCTCTCGTCTTAACGGGACGTAGAAGAATCGCTTACGTACTCAACTACCACTCTATAAGGCAGACCTGGAGCAACCCATATAGTACAGCGGCCCTCTTAGTAGGAAGTATCTTTCATTTATTGAAGATATACTACTGATTTTATTGGAAACGAAACTTTCATCAACAGGAAGTTACATTACATATGAATGGCATAATATTTTTCCTCTAGATATGTTAAGTAGTTTATTTCAGGCATTACTCATAGAATATTGCAAAAAAATTATACTTAGCTTTGTATAATAATACAATCACAGACAAACTGAATTACTTGATATAATAATAAATTTCTCGAGAATCGCACGATTCCCTTTTATTAACTTGTTTGTCTAGGAAGCTATAGCTCTCTGTTATGATTGTCTATATGCGCCTATTCTGCCCATCAACATATCCATCTCCGACGCCGCCCGCCCACAACTACCGCCCGCCCACCGGCGGCCTGGCTTCTCTCATCAACCTTTATGTTATCTTATTAAGTATATTTATATCATACTAGCGGCTCACCCTCGCTTCGCTCGGGTTCGCCTCTAGACAAACAAATAGAAATCTATTCCACAGGAATCGTACATTTTTTCGGGATAAAAATAACAAATAGACTACTACAATAACAAGTAGGCTACTACTTGTTATTCTGATATATGAACTATATTATTATAAAATTTCATTAAAATCCAATCAGTAGTTTTTGTGTACTAAGCTGTATAAGTTACTATAGTTTTCTAACTATCCCACGGGAACTCTTTAATTTTCCGCGATGAAAAGTATTTAAAATTTTGACCGGGGATTTATATCCATAAATTATTCAATTGTGTATTTATTTTTTGTAGTTGTACTGTGTTAGTCACAATATTTTGTACATCTAGTACGAGTATGATACAAGTATGTGAACAAAATGATAAAGCAGTAAAATCATTACGAATTCCTCCCGAGTTACGTTTTGATTTCCCTTAAGAACACAATCTAAGTTTGCTTTCTACACTTCGTTACCTGGCGCTACCTATCACTTACGCAACTCTAGAGATTTTTTCACAGGTTCTTCTTCAGTGATTCATACTAATATTATAAATGCTTAAATAAGTTTGTTTGTTTTTGACGTAACAACGATTCAACGTGATTTCTTTGTATTAAGGAGATTGACATAAGTTACATTTTACAGCAAGGAAAATTTTCATTATTTCGGGAACACACGTTGCAATGAAATTTATACCCAGAAAATTTTGATGAATGTAACTTTCTATATGGAATTAATGGCAGGGCTTAAGTATTATCACACTCAAACATACTACATAAACATAAATAAGAAGGCTTTTTATTTCAGTCCAAGTCCAGCAGATGGACGTCAAAAAGGCTGAATGTGTGTAAAGCAGTGTTAGCCCACAGGTGACGCGCTCACTAGAGTAACCAAATGGAGCAGATTCACGTTCCGAGTCTAACGTCTATTTTCATGAAATAAAAACTTAAAAAATAAATAAAAACATAACTGATTGGCAGTTTTCATTTAATATATTTACCAAATCAGATATTTTAGAAGTCAGTGTACTTTGATTTTTGTCGGCTGGCACCCCAAAAAAAATATATGCCTACGTGTCGAATTGAGAACCTCCTGCTTTTTTTTCGTCGGTTAAAAATATTAAAAATCGTAATTTGTTGTAGGTTTTACACAAAGGTTTTCAGCATTTGCTGTTTGAAATTATTTTGATAATCACGATAAAATTTTCTAGAATGACCCACTTATATACTTTTACACAACAACTTTCCTAAAGCCCGGATTCTGGAGTATGATTAGACTCTAAATTCTTATTCATGAGCAAATTCGTTTTTCTTTTCCTTTATTTACGTGTTTTAATACAATTTTCTCTTTTGATTTTTTCATATAAACTATTTTCTTAGTAGGTAAATATATTTTGTTACCTGAGAATAATATACCTACTAGCGGCTCACCCTCGTTCCGCTCAGGTTCGTCCCTTGTTAGGTTTAAAAATCACTCTAGTGTTTTTCTCGTGATGAGTTTCCAGACAGACAGGCAGCCAGTCAGATAAACATAAATTCTAAAAACAATAGAATCGGCGTCTGTATCGATAATAATGACTATTTTAATAATCTTTTCCAAAAAAATATTTACCTAATATACAGATTCGACTCACAATTTCATTATATGTATAGAAAGCCGAGCTAAATAATTTATATTCAATTTGAGAGAAAGGAATTCATATCTGATATAAACCGAAATATTCTGACTATTATCTTTAGTTATACTTTGCCTATGCTTTGAATAAATTATGGATACTTTATTACAAAAATAATTGATGGTAATATTCGGGATAAACAGTTATCACTATTCATGCTATTAGTATTATACTATCTATTAATGATATTCTTAGAATATAATGTTATAATTCGTGGTATTTTAAAGAGATTTTAGATCATTTGTGTGAGATCTGAAAAATCTTTCAATACCTATTGCTCTATTATCTCTGAGCACCAAATTATATGTATGTATTGTCTATTTTAGCTTATTTTAGTTATCACAATTCCTGTCTAGCAAGTCTGCAAAAATAAGGTGTTCTTAAGTTTTACATGTGCTCTCTAAGCGGTTTCATATTATTGAAAATAATGAATGGTAAATATTTTGTAGACTTAAAAAAGTTTTTAAATCTTTAAGTCGACAAAACCATATGATGATGATATCCACGCAACCAACTTAGGCCACGGCGGCCAATCTCACAAAGACTCGCCAGGAGATATTAGAATACATAGATTACGCGCAGACAAAAGGCAAAACCATATCTATACTAACATTATAAAGCTGAAGAGTTTGTTTGTTCGTTTGGTTGAACGCGCTAATCTCAGAAGCTACTAATCCGATTTGAAAAATTCTTTTTGCATTAGAAAGTCCGTTAACTGAGGAAGGCTATAGGCTATATATCATCCCGAAAAAATTTACAGTTTCCGTGGGATAGATTTGTTTTTGTCTAGGGACGAACCCGAAACGAAGCGAGGGTGAGTCACTAGTATTATATAACTTGGCGAAATCATATAATATATATATTATATACATAACTTTACTATATAGATAACGAGATCGTGGCGATCATCGCCAAATAAAACTCAAGAAAAATCGCGCGGTGGAAAGCTTATAATATTGTACAGGCGATAATAATTTATCTGACGTTATCAGTAAAGCACGATTTTTCAACCGACTTCAAAAAGGAGGAGGTTCTCAATTCGGCTGTTTTTTTTTTATGTTTGCCTCCTTATAACTCCGTCATTTATTAACTGATTAAGATAATTTTTGTTTTGTTTGAAAGTGTATACTGAAAATTTGGTCCTATTTAAATTTGAAAAAAATAATACCACTCTTAAGGATGGAAAATAGCTAATGAAAATTTTACCTACTTCCAATTGTCATGTTGACTTGAAACTTTGTAAGCGTTTCTATTTCCGTTCATAGTGCAGTGGTTCGGTATCGTCGACCTGATCTGATGGTAAGGACAGAAGGTGATTAGGTGGAACTCTTCAACGGCTAATAGTAGATACTTTGAGTTTGAGCTTATTTTGTTTGATGTGATAAGCCCTATACGTTAGAAATGGATTTCAGAACCAGATTATTTGTGTTATTTTTTGTAAGCTTAAGTATAAGAGTTGATAAAGGTAATAAATTCTTCATTATATAAAGAACGAAAATATCATTTGTATACTTATTACTTTATTATCATCAAGCAGTTGATGTGATCTGCTACATGTACAATTATTAGAAATAATTTAAAAAATATAGATATTAAAATAATTTATCATTAAATTTAATTTTTTAATTAAACTGTATACGATTTTATTGGAATTAGAAGAACAATCTTGGTCAGTTATTTAGAGACAATAAATATAATAGACTTTTAATTTGTGCAAAATCATTTATTTCGTTTTAAATAAGAATATATAATAGATATATATAAAGATAATTTTAAGTGTTCTTTAGACAATATAAGAAACCACTTATTCAAAAATGAATGAACAAACTTATTATAATTGGGACCATCGCTACAGCAAGCTTAGGTGCAGCATTACAAAGGTTTTCTTCACAAACCTTGCAATCTTTGACTTCTTGTGTAGTAGCGCCGATCAGAGCCTTGCATCTCTCCTCATTATTAGCCCCCGACAGAGAGCAACCCCTCTTCACTTTTCTTTTACCATTTTCTGTAAATTAAAATTAATTAAACTTAAATAACAGTCATCTTATGTCAATTATTGATTTATCCCGAATTACAAACGTTTTCTATTGTGAGAACGTCATTTTTATTTTGCCAAAAGACGTTTGAAAAAACAATTTTTTTGTAAAATGTGAAAAAATAAACTAGAAAATTATATATATATATATATATATATATATATATATATATATATATATATATATATATATATATATATATATATATATATAATTTTCCAGTTTATTTTTATATATATTATAAATTATAATATCTCAAAATTGAGTGTTACTACTTAGTGTGCAAGTTGCAACTAAAATGAAATCATGATCAATTATTTAAGTATGTTTAGAATAAAAAAATACACAGATTTTGCAAGTATAATATTATGTAAACATATATTTTAAAAAACTTGTACTTAATACTTAAATAAGCAAATTCTAAGAAAGAATCAATTATAAACATTGTCGAGATTGTTATGAAGTGGACATATCAAATATGTAATTTCTACGTTTATGTTTAAAATTTCTAAGTGAAGCGTTATGATCTTATTTGATAGTTATTATATAGAAAAAAGAAACCAGGCAGAAATCCTTTAATAGTAAAACCTTATAGCTTCGCCATGTCTATCTGTCCGTCTGTCCGTATGTTACAGTCATTTCAACTTAAGATTAATACATATAACATTAAAGAATTAAATTTTAAATGGACACAATTTTGAAGTGTAAATTTTAGGTGTAGTGTGAATAGTGTTTAAAATTCTGATTTTTTTTGTTCAAGCAAGTAGTTGCAGAGTTATATGCCTTTAATGTCGTTGACTCCCTCTCTAATTTTTTAAGTATGTGTCGGAAATTTTTGAAAAAAATTGCGATAATAAAACTTACAAAATATTTTAAACGAAGATTATTTTGAAGAAAATACGTTGAGTAGTTTTTCAGATATGAGGTATTTTTCGTTTCACACGCTTCAAAATTAACTTTATTTCTTATAGTAGTGCTATGAAATACAAATTTATTTATGCCGTAAATAAACAGAATATCATGGTATGGAAGTAGTAACTTATTACATATTCATCTATATTCTATAATCTTACTAGTTAAACTGTGTTAATACTTATTTACCTTCGATGGAAGCAGTGACACAACGTACTTCACTGGCCCTGGTGATCAACAACGCCGCGCGGGACACCGTTGCAGAGTTCTCATTCATCTGAAATTTAAACATGGACATTTATCGTCAAAAGTCGCAGATTCGACAAAATACACGTACATATATTTTGTCAAAATGATACAATTTTGCCAGATATATTTATACCATAAATATAATATTATGACTTCTGAAGAGATTATTTGTATTATTGAACTTTTTGAACTGTGGTGTTGCAGGATTTTTCCGATTAATACCTACATGAATATACTTTTATTTAAGCAAGATGTCAAACTTTAGACCATATCAAAAATAATAGAATAAGAATAGTAAAACTTTATTCTATTCTATTCTTATGTTTTACTATTCATCTATTTCTTTTTATTATTTTAAAAGTGGAATATAATTAACAGATATAGCTAAATAAAATTTGATATTTCAAATACAACTATTTTTCAAATTTTCGTATATTATAATTTTTTAAATTACAAGGTGCATACATACTTTCGTACCACTTTCTTTTAAATTATTATTTAACTTTCTTTCCGCAACTATGAACTTTTGAAATGTCAGAAGCCTTATTCTCTCATGACTATTTTTGCTGTAAGATATTCCAAAAGCCGAGATATTTTTTTTTATTTAAGCCGAGAAGAAATTCGAAGTAGTAGTTCTATTTAAAATATTAGATATTCTGATCTAATATTTGAGAAAGTATTTGAACACATCAAATAAATTGAACTGTATCATATTGATCAAATGAAAACAGAACATATTTGAATATGGAAAGTTTTGCTTTATAATATACTAGCAACCCACCCTCGCTCCGCTCGGGTTCGTCCCTAGTTACGTTTTAAAGTTTAGTATAAATTTCTCAGAGATGAGATATTTTCTCGCAGTAAAAAGTATTCTATATGTTGACCCGGATAACCAGCTATCATCATACCAAATTTCATTAAAATCTGTCCCATGGTTTTCTCGTGATGCGGTAACAGACAGACAGACAGACAGACAGACAAACAGACAGACAGATAGACAAAAATTTTAAAAACTATAGATTCGGTCTCTGTATCAATAATAGTGTCTATTTCAATAAGATTTTCCAAAAAATATTTATTGTACAGATTCGGCTTAGTTACAATTTTATTATATCTATGTATTGAAGATTTCATTTATTTATTAGTTACATAGTGTCAACTTTGATAAACTTATCTTTATAGAGAAAAAAGTATTTTCGTCTATGTATGCTTTACCTGAATAGACCTTTTATCTATGCGAACTGCTCGTGCTGCTTCATTAAGTCCACTTTTGCCTGAGCTCGGATCTTGGGAGTTACTCTGGTCCGATTCACTTGGTCCACTTGCTTCACCTCCACCTGGTCCACTTGCTCCACCTCCTTCTGAATCACCTCCACCTGGTCCACTTGGTCCACTTGCTTCACCTCCACCTGGTCCACTTGCTCCACCTCCTTCTGAATCACCTCCACCTGGTCCACTTGCTCCACCTCCACCTGGTCCACTTGCTCCACCTCCACCTGGTCCACTTGCTCCACCTCCACCTGGTCCACTTGCTCCACCTCCACCTGGTCCACTTGCTCCACCTCCACCTGGTCCATTTGCTCCACCGTTTCCACCTCCTCCTGAACCACCTTCACTTGTTCCACCTCCTCCGCCACCAGAGCCACCTCCACCCCCTCCACCTGAGTCTGTTCCACATGTTTTAGCAGTAGTTTTGAAATTGGTTTCACAATCGTCACACACGTAACATTGTAAATCAGCAGCAGCTGCAAATAGAAGCAATTTTAAAGAATAAAGTTTGAACATTATTCATTGATTAATTAAATATCGGTCAGACAAGGATGAAATTTCTAATATTAGTCGATATTGTTGTGATTGTGTTAATGGAAAGCGTACTACTGGATGCTGTTGTCACGTTGCAGCGATATTATATATTATGTTTCACTTGCTCGATATTTGGCTAAAATAATAAGTCCCGCCGGAATATTAAGTTGTATTTTTATAGATGAAAAAGTTAATTTTGTAGTAAATGAAGATAGTGACGATTAGTGACAAAGATTAACTGACATGTTCTCTCGGTCAAAAATATTTATTTATGTATTTTTCTATCAATAATGAAATATTAATTCATTGGAATGTAAGATAAAAAAAGTGTTTTTAATTTTTTCACTTTTTTCCACCACATCAAAAAAAAATGAAAAAAATCCTGAGTATAAAGGATTACAGAAGACATTTTCTGATAAAATTTGGAGGTAGATACTTTTCAAAAATACGATCAAAAAAATAATTTTAGTTTTATTTCTTTTCTTCTTCTTTTTTGGCTTTCGGTCTGGGAATCATAAAATAAAATTTTTCATGCCTTTTACTCGTAAGTATTGGTAAAAAATCGGCGCTTATCAAATTTCAATTTTATCATGGAAAAAAATAAAATCGAAAAAAATAGGTTTTTTTATTAATCTCGATTAAAGCTTGAGATAAAAAACTAAAATTTTGACAGAATTAATTTTATTTGGTACCACTCGATCGATCAATCTGGGGATCAATCGATTCCCAAAGTACGAAGAGAAAACTCCGCGGGGATAAATTTCATATGGTATACATATGAAATTTATCCCCGCGGAGATTTCTCCTTGTGCTTTTTTATCCTTGTAACCCCTTCGTTGTGCTTTTTTATCCTTGTAACCCCTTCCTTTCTAAAAAATTAAAAATACTTTTTACTCGTGTACATTTGCATCCGAATTTCCATTCACTGGTAAAAATATAACTATAAGTATTCCATTTTGACCGCGCGCCTACTAGAGGGCACCAGGGTATTGATTGCACACGGGCACTACATGGGCTAGAGCCGCCTCTGTATAAATAGAAATAGTTGGTATCTTTATTTACATATCTATCTATACATATAATAAAATTGTAAGTAAGCCGAATATGTACATTAAATATTTTTTGGAAAATCTTATTGAAGTAGACATTATTATCGATACAGTAGCCGAAACTATAGTTTTTGAATTTTTGTCTGTCTGTCTGTCTGTTACCAAATCACGAGAAAACCACTGGACAGATTATAATGAAATTTGGTATAATAATAGCTGATCATCCGGGTCAACATATAGGATACTTGTTACTGCTGAAAAATATCTCATATCTGAGAAATCTACACTAAACGCTAAAACGTACGAACACGAGCGGAGCGAGGGTGAGTCGCTAGTATATATATATAAAAGGCAAAAGTGAATGATGTATCAACCCACAGGCCGGTTTTTTTTAACCGGTGGTAGGTCTCTGTCAAGCCTGAGTAGTCCGACTGGATGGGTACCACCCCCTTATTTATTTCTTCAATTTCAAGCAACAATGATTGCATTGTTGTGTTCCGGTTTGAAGGATAAGGTAGCCAGCGCAATTACAGGCAAGAGGCATATCATCTTAGTCCTCACAGTGATAACGTACCGGCGGTTCTGCAGTTTTGTTACGTAAAACCTAAGTGCATGAACCGTAGGTGTTATGGGCGACAGGTACCGCTTTCCATCAGGTGGGCTGTCTGCTCGTTTATCACTGATTACCATAAAAAAAAAACTTAAGGCTAGAAAATTTAAATTTCGCACACGTATTCCTCATATGACGAAAGCATCCACTAAGGAAGGATTTTTCAAAATTTAACTCCCAAGGGGGTAAAATAGGGGATACAACTTTGTATGAAACTTTTTGTTCCTTGGACATATTTGCAAGAAATTTCGTATAAATTGAGTAGGTACGGCAAAAATAATGAGTTACGTATTTCAGCGTTTTGTAAAATTCAACCCCTAAGAGGGTAAAATACTTTAAAATGAAAGTATGTATGTATTCAGCCCTTTTTAACGACCCACTGCTGGGCACGGGCCTCCCTTCAATACGAGGGGAATCAGGCCATAATCCACCACGCTGGCCAAGTGCGGGTTGGCGGACCGGTGGTAGGGCTCTGTCAAGCCTGAGGAGTCCGACTGGATGGGTACCACCCCCTTATCTATTTCTGCCGCCAAGCAACAACGATTGCATTGTTGTGTTCCGGTTTGAAGGATAAGGTAGCCAGCGCAATTACAGGCAAGAGGCATATCATCTTAGTCCTCACAGTGACAACGCACCTGCGGTTCTGCATTTTCGTTACATAAAACTTAAGTGCATGAACCGTAGGTGTCATGGGCGACAGGCATCGCTTTCCATCAGGTGGACTGTTTGCTCGTTTGTCACTGAGTACCATAAAAAAAAACATGTCTTTCGAAAACTTGCTAGGTTCTCTCAGACATGCAGGTTTCCTCACGATGTTTTCCTTCACCGTAAGGCAAGTGGTAATCAAGTTAGAAAATGATTCGCACATGAAAATATCAGAGGTGCGAGAGCCGGGATTTGAATCCGCTTCACTCGGTTTCCCAAGCGAGCGCGTTACCACTGGGCTACCACTGACTCAACTTAAGTATGTATGAAACCTATCTTAATAGGTTTTTATAGTTTAGCGCGAGCGAAGCCGCGGGTTCTGCTAGTTTAATATAAAGAAAATTTCAAAATAATATGATTATTACTACTAGTCATATTGAAAATTTAAATGCAAAGAAGAGTAAGTGTTTGTTGTTTCTTAACGCTGTAACCGTCCAATAGATTCGAGTGAATAATACTTTCTTAGATTTACGTGAATGTAACATTTTAAAACAAATCAAATTGATGACACGTTTGGCTCAGTTTGTAGTGACCCCACTTGCTAAACCAGCGGTCGCGGGTTCGAGTCCCGCTGGGGGCATTCATTTGTGTGATGAGCATGATTGTATGTATTTAAAGTTATAATATATGTGTAGTGTATCAACTACCTGGTATCCATAAGACAAGTCTCGTAGCTTACCATGGAACTAGATGGTGCTGTGTGTTAATGTCCTAACATATTTTTTTATTTATACTTCTATACAGATAAATAAAATTGAAGTGTCTGTTTGTAATATTAAAATAACCGCTAAAATAAATTGTCACTTTCGGTACGCTAACTAAAGAAAGTAATTTTCTACAATTGGCCACCTTGAATACAATAAGTGTGCCTGCTGTGTTTTATATAAAATAGGGATACTTACATTTTAACATTTAGTATAAATTTCTCAGAGATGAGACATTTTCTCGCAGTAGAAAGTATCCTATATGTTAACCCGGATAACCAGCTATGATTCATACCAAATTTCATGAAAATCTCTCCAGTGGTTTTTCTGTGATACGGTCACAGATAGACAGACAACATACAAAAATTCTAAATAATATAGATTCGGCCCCTGGATAATAATGTCTTTTTCAATAAGATTTTCCAAATAATATTTAATGTACAGATTCGGATCATTTCGAATTTTATTATATGTATAGATGTTCAAGTTCACTTGCAATTTGCTTCGAGCTTATTACTACGTACATAAGTATCAGTCTCATTTCCCCATCATCAATGGCGTGATGGATGCAAGGACATGGAATAATCACTGCAAACCCGATCGATGTTTTAGTGTTGATGCAATGCATGTTTCACTATAATGAAGTGATATTGAAATTGATATACTAGAAATTTATATCATATCTACGAAAATGAATATTGTCTATGAAATTAAAAAGTAACTTATTTAGACGGTTAGGGAAATAACACAAGTACTTTGGTGATTTTATTACCTTGAGATTTGACCATTTCAATGTTGGCGTAAGTCGTACCTAATAATATTTATTTTAGACTAAATAATATTTTTTTAAATTGATCTGAGTACAATGATGTTGTTAGAAAACGGTTAATAATTAATTATTTTTATTTTTCCAAAATTTAAAAGTGGATAACGGGATTTAGTAATAAGTAGTAGGAGAAAAATGAGTTCATAGGTTTCTTGGGTTGCATCAAAGCCTTGAAAGTTATGCAAGCCAAATTAAAGCAATGAAAACAAAACTTTTATTATATTTACCATTTTATAAATTGAGCTAAGATCATTTGAAGTTGTTTTTCATGGTAGGTTTTATTGAGTTTAGTTTAATTTTTATGTCAAAAAGCCATTACATTATCTAGATTTGCATGACGAGCACGTTTCCTGACGCCATGCCACCCTGCGACGGGCGTCGGCCACATCACCGTGATATCGCTTCATCAATATAATCAATAACGCGCACACTCGTTAACATAATATAAAACTTACTTTAAGATTAAACTGTCCACAGATAAGATGGTGTAAATATATTTAATAAGAGCCTTTAAAATGTTTTTCACTTGCCCCATCGGGCAAGCTAGAGTTTTTAATGTTGGGAAATTCATTTACGCATACCATTTTGACTCTTTAACTACCATTTCGGATGTCTTTTTTAACTTAAAAGGTACATTGTCTTCAATAACTCTTATACGTAATTATTCTACCTTTATAGGATTTGTGATGTATACCACTTTGACACGCCGAACACGTGTCATTGCATGTTCCCACTTCATAATACTTGCTCCGTCAACTTGTTCTCATCTTTTTTTAGTAAAATAATCAATAAAAATACCAAGATTAAACGTTTTCTGATAGCAATTCTATGCTTCGTAATACATGTATAGTAATATTTTTATACTACAAATATATAACACGAACGCAATGGACAGCTCTAGCTGATGTGAATAAATAGGCAATATAAATATTAGCTTTGTTATTAATAACTGGTGTGAAAGTAACATTAGCTGAAAGTAATATATAATACGTTAACAGCTCACTCTCGCTTCGCTCGGGTTCACCTCTAAAAGGAAAAAAAACAAACCTATCCCACGGGAACCGTACATTTTTCTAGGATAAAAAGTAGCCTATGTTATTTTAGACTATAGTTTAAATCTGTGCCAAATTTCATCCAGATCTGTTCAGCCGTTCTGGCGTGAAAGAGCAACAAACATACATCCATACATTCTTACAAACTTTCGCGTTTATAATATTAGTAAGATTAAAATAACTTTCTTATTCCACTTTCGCTGCAATTACACCGACAATGGAGATGTACGAGTATGAAACAATAATGAAAGTGATATTCAAAATATACGTTTTATTGTTGATATTTCTCCATTTTATGGTCTCTTTTTTATAATTAAATGTAAACCCACTTTAGGCACTAACATGTAAAAATTAACTGTCTTTTTTTTCAGTCAGTTGGTTTATTTGTAAGGTGTCTAAACAATAAACATATGGTTAATTTTAGGGGTAACTCAGTAGCATCTGGAAATGTGGATTATATTAACAGTATTCTATATATATAATAAAAATCTGACAGAGTCGAATCTGTACAATAAATATTTTTGGAAAATCTTATTGAAATTGAGTCATTATTATCGATATAGAGGCTGAATCTATAGTTTTAGAATTTTTGTCTTTCTGTCTGTCTGGGAACGCATCAGGAGAAAACCTATAGACGGATTTTGATGAAATTTGGTATGATGATAGGTGGTTATCCGGGTCAACATATAGGATACGCTTTACTGCAGGAAAATATCTTATCTCTGAGAAATCTATATTAACCGTTAATAAAGATCTAGAGGCGAATCCGAGCGAAGCGAAGGTTATTCGCTAGTCATTTATATGTCATTGCAGGACAGCGAGAACCTCGGCACACTTGAGATGGTATCTTATCAACGATGTTAACACAAACGATTGCAAAATGATGAGTTAGTTGAATCAAGTGTTATTTGGTACATATTTATCTTTGAAACAATTGCTTAGTGATTATTATTTATTGGAATCGATAAAAGGGATATCTTTAACTCCACTCAAGTTTAAAGCATACTAAATATTTTGTTAAAATGGAAATCAAATGCGTCTTTAGGATGTTCCAAAGATATATTCATGTGATTTGTTACAGTGTCACGACACAAACACGTAAATGCATAAACCAGAGAATTTATCCTAGTTTTATATCTAAATATAAATTCTAGTATTGTGTAAAGGGTTGCTGTCTACGGACGGGGAAGGCATGTGATGTTACCACTTGCCACTACTGCACGGGGACTTGTTCAGTAATTATGAATGTATATTTATGTACGTAGATACGTACGAAATACATTCGTGACCTACACGCATTACTTCGTTCTTAACTTTTACATTTATAATATGCACCCATAATTGTTTATAATTTTGCAATTACATTACAATGTGCTTTCACGTGGAAATGATCTCATTATCGTGGAGACGTGGAAATGATTCATTGCAAAAATCACACAAAGTGGACAATTTTCGGAGTAAAATAATACAAAAAACGAGCAAATATTTATCTATTAGTTATTATCATAAACAGTATGGATTTGGGAAACGAGAGAAGCGGCCGACGTAAAATAAGAAAGTTTATGAGTCAGAAACTACCATGGGCTTATTTAATTCTATACTTACAATGGTTACTACCTACACGTAGGTTTACAGTATCCATACATTACAGACGTCTAGTGAGACTGAAGATGAATTTGAAAAAAAATCAATTATTTATCTTTAGCATATTGCGATAAAAACTTTAAAAAAAACCGACTTCCAGGCACTGAAAAATAAAAAATAAGTAAACGGGGGTTTTCATTTAGAATAGATACTTAATCAGATTTTTTCGAAGTCGGTGTGCTTTGCTTTGTATTGGCTGGCACCGACAGCCTGACCGGTTCGTCAGACATAATAAAATTATGGGTACTACTCTATAGTATATAGGCTGAAATTATTAAAAATACTCTAAACTAATATTATTTTGGACAACATGGTGAATCGACTTTGGTCCTGTCAATAATGGGTCGACCGTGAAATATATTTAAAACTTAAATTCAAGCCAGTTTAAATTTTTAATTTCTACTTTTATAATAAATTGCAATTTAAAACTATTCTAAATATCTTTATTTGAGTGAATTAGAGTTAATGAAGTATATAATGTTAGGACCGCTACTACTTACCCGCTAGTGCGACGACGAATAGGAGCCCCGCAAGAGCAAGAGCCAGCCGCATGATGATGAAGCCGCAACCAATGCGACACAATCGATGTTACTTTCATAAATAATGAATCGAGCCTTTGATTAGAATTATTATATATACGTTGATAGAATCTAGGGTGTTCTAAATTAAGACATTGATAATATTTTAGCTACTGATTTGTCTAAAATTAAAAACGTCATGGATATAAATTATAAAGGATAATAAAAGTGATGCCTGTCGATCTGGCGCCGCACTGGTTATTTTATGACCCGCGGCTTGGCCTTACAGCGTGATTGATTGATTAACTGACAAAAACACGACAAATTTAACTATTTTTAATTTTTTATTTAATTTGACCTAAAGGTCCAGACCAGTGATCTATGCATACATAATAAAACAGAGCCTGATTTCCTTTAAATATTTTTATTACTTTATATTTATGGGTTTTAATACTGAATCTCGTGACAACAGCTAATATCTTTATTTATAAATAATATTTATTATATGCGACTGATATAAAAGCTAAAAAATACGACAAATACGAGTCTGACTCCCATACATAGTTCCGTAGCTCGAAATACCACTTTTATGTTACTTTAATTAAAACAAAATGCGTACGAATTTATAACAGTGCGTAATTATATGTAATTTAAACAATACTCTTCTACAATATTTATTTTATTGATGGCTTAATTTTTGTATCCGTTTGACAAACAAATAATTTTGTTTCTAATTCCGCTACTGGCTGGATGCGTGGTATAGAAAATATATTAAAAAAAAAAAATTCAATGCATGAAATTACACGCTATAACAAGGTAAGTTAATGTAAACAAAAAAGAAAAAACTTCTAACTTACAAGAGAGAGAAAAAAAGTGTGTAAATGCGTGTGAGTGGGTTTGGTTGCATGCTTGTGTGTATTATGTTACTATTACAATTTGTATATATACTTTATTTATTATTTTTTTTATACTAGCACAAGGTTTTCAGCTTGCTCACACGTTAGATTAATTAGCCATTCTTTTAAAAAAAAAAAATCTATAGTTGCTTAGATTTTTCACTGTGTAATGGTCATTGAATTTATTATAAATAAAAGGGACAATTGTATCATAGTGCCTTTGAGCCAAGACACTTCTTGTCCGTGGAAGCGGACAGCGGTCATGTTTTTATTATTTTTAGGTCTTAGTAAAACACTAAAATTTATAAGTGCCCTAAAAATGCATATTTAAAGTAACTGGTCGAAATAAAATACTTATTATCACGCTCTCACAAAACATGCACTTTCATTTCATTTAATTTAAATAAAACATTCTGTATTTCAATTATCCACTTTACTTGTTTATCAAAACCATCCTCTACAGATAATGTGAGAAAAAATATCGATAACGAACACAGGAACGAATCGATCGATTAAATTTAATCCCTATAAATTATATCTATTCTAGTAGGTATTTATATTATATAGTTTTATTCAGTTTCTACTGATTGACTGCTTACCATTGTTACAAATTAGATTTTTGCAACCAGACTTAATACTGATGGCAAAGCAATACTAATAAAATCTTGGGTTTTAAGATAGGAAGTTGAAGCTGGGCATTTGCAATACAGACGTTTATTTATTTTATTTATTTACATCTAATTAAAACGGCAGTGTCACTTACACTAACTTAAGATTACACATACATTTATATTATACATAGTTATATTATACGTAGATAATACATAGTTATATTGTTTTTACACATGTATTAGTTATTACTGCTGTAAAGTGTAAAGTGAGTGTACGAGAACTATGCTGTTCACATACTATTTTCTCAGTACATAAGATAATGGCTTAATCAAGTCACTAAGCACTATGTTCCACTTGCAATAAAATAGTCAACTCGTTTCACTTCACCTTTCACTTCTATGTGTCTCTATCTTCAGTTAACGTTAAGAGTTAACTAGAAAAGAATTCAAGCGAAACGGCTGTATCGATTTCGATAAAATTTTGTACACAAACTATGAGAGAAGGCTACCTAGAATGCCTACCCAAAACTGAAGTGTATAAGCTTTACTAGATTTTCAGATTTTTGACAAACAAGTTTCAGAACGGTATAGTGACCATATGGGCACTTCACGAAACTATAATTATCATTCTCCACGAAAATGATATCTTGGTGAAATTTTAAAGGCTCTGCATTCAATTTATTTAATTTCGAAATATCTTCTTTCTTTCTAAGAAATTAAATAACACGTTATTTAATTTCTAGTAAAAGAAATAGATGGTAAAGTTAAGTTTTTCCATTGCTCGGTAATGGTCGTATGAAATACTTTCTGTCTATTTAAAATAAACATAATAATTAATAACAGACATTCAAAACAAAAATAATAATTTAACTATTTAAAACAAGATATTAATCTTTAAATTTAACTATTGAAAATTTTTAATACGGTGAATTCAAGCATTGTCAAACCTGCCTGTATGAGAGAACTTAACGAGTTCTTCAAAGCCGTGTGAAATCAGGCCACATTTGGCCAGCGTGGTGGACAGTCGCAGTGTTGGGACATTAAACAAGGACTAAATTATAATACAAAATAAAACTTCATCTGGAACATTATCTTTGTTAAATTACTATGCATTGTGCCTTAAAAATTGATTCAGGGCTAGTTTTCCTTTCACATGAACCTCGATAACAGTCCTAGTGTGAAAATGAAATATTTTCAAGTTTTATCCGTGAGTAGTCAATTATAATTATTGCAGGCAGACTTACTTTCTTAAAACATTAGTGAAGATAAAGATATCGCAAGTAGAAGTATTTATTCATATAAATATCCACTTCAGTTTATTTACGCATATATTGTATATACTGATATCTTTATAAGAGATAGCTGATTGACACAAATAACTGAAACATTCTAGTTAGAATAAAGAAATAGTGTTCTTCTAACTGATCGCGGTTACCATAACATATTATGTATGTATTATATTAAGTGTGCAAACATAAGTACGCAACATCCTCTACTATCTTAACTCTCATATTCTGGGACAATATCTCGACATGCTCTGTAAGAGATAAGGCTCAGAAATAACAGCTTACGAGGCATGGGGTTACTGATTGTGTCATGACAAGAAAACCTAGAAATCGAAGCCAGGAAATGCTGACTAGGCCAATAATATGCTTATATATCCACTATAATGTACATAATGGCCTCCCGACCGACTTCGGCCACTGCGGCCAATTTCATGGAGACTAGCCATCTGCGCAGGAGATATTATAGTGCACAAGTGTACATGCAGACAAAAGTGCATTCTTTATTTATTTATGTGGCTTTACGTGCTCTCCAAGGCTCGGGGGGAAACACCTCCAACTTTGCAACTCCGGGCTTTTACTGTGACTTACTAAACAGATAGAGTCAATAACTAAACTTGGCCTGATCCAGGGTTGAACCCAGGATCTCTCGATGTGCAGCCGTACTTGCTAGCCACTATACCACCGAAGCAGTTAATAATAATAATCCATTATAATAGTACATTTATATGTTTTTAGGTAAATTTAAAAACATATCTTCATATATATACTAGACCTATCTAAATCAAGATTTTGACAAATCAACTTAAAATAATAAAATGAATATTACTTATAAAATGATATCACCATTTATCCAATACTCGTAATATCAAGCCCCAATTGTCGGGGTCTTCCCAGAGCTCATAGATATATTACATTATTATAATATTATGTTTCTTTTATATAACTGCAAGACTGTTAATGCTAAAACACAAATTTCTAAAGTCAATGATCACACTTTGAGATTTTGTTACCTTAAAAAGAAGTCCAATCAGCCAACGATTCGAATCAGACCTTAATTATTGTTACTTTCTGACAAACGGCACTTTATTAATTGGATATGCGTATGGTTGATATAAAAGTAATAACTACTTTTAACTTTCAAAATAAATATTGGTAGGGCACTTCAACTATACATATTATAAAATTATGTGAAGGAAATTGTAGGTAGTTAAGGTAACGCCCCACGGATATGAATTAAATCGAAATAGATATTTTTTTAAATTATGCCATAAAATATAGTATCATCAATTTCAAATAGAGTAGATAGAGATAGATAAGTAATACTTGTTGTTATGTTTGAACAACAATTGTGCATAATGGTGAGTAATAACCGAATTGAAATTACTAGCTAATAATTTTACTGGAGTTGAAAATCTCCAGGACACATCAATAAGTGCAATTTCACTACTATTTAATATTATTATAATTTACTACAACTATTTCACTTAATTTTTGGGTAATTAATAAAGACATTTCTATCAATATCTAAAATGCAATGTTTAACATTTTTCTTAAAATTCTACACAAACTCAAATGGCATAAGTTGGTGAGAGTGTTTTTTTATACCCGAGTCAACATTCAGGATAACTTTTAACAGGAAAAAGTAAAAAGATGTAAAAAGGAAAAGTTTCTTAGAAGATTTTATAAAAGCCAAACTCTTTTAAAATCACAGTTATTTTCGAGACAATACATACATTGATTTCCACATTCATGGCCTATTCAGTCAGATTTAATATTTAGTATATTTTGTATTCAATTAAACACAGCTGTTTAGGTCAAAAGTGTCATCAGACTCTGGTTTTACGCCACGTGTACAACGTGTATAATATGTGTACATTTTAAACAGTTTCTTTTCCTCCTTAGAATTCACTAGAGAGTTTTTTTTCTGCCTTATTTGTATACCTACCCACAATCTGCTTAGTCGGTTGAAAAAAGATCTCCATCTTTTTTCAATCGACTTCCAGAAAGGAGGTGATTCTCAATTCGACTGTATATATGTTTTTTTTATTATGTGTGTTCGCGGATTTCTGCGTCGTTTATGAGCCAATTTTGATGGTTCCTTTTTTGTTGGAAATGCGATATCCCGAGGGTGATACCATGATAAGGAAACCAGGATCTGATGATGGCATCGCAGAAAAATCGGGGGAACCTTCGAAAATAGTAGGGCGACTAGTGCAAATAAATAAAAAAATATTTTTTTCATTAAGTATTTTAAAACACTACTATTTAATGAAGGTATGGAGTCAATCTAATGATGGAGCCGAAAGACAGTCGAGGGAACTCCTCAACGATTTACAGAAATTACCTGGTATTGAGGCTTGATTAATTTGTATTGATGAGAACTTTACACCTAGATGGGTTGTGACTGTCATTAGAGGTCTGAATAAATGACTTTTTTTTTTATAAGATTCAGTGACAAACGAGCAGACAGACCACCTGATGGAAAGCAGTACCTGTCGCCCATAACATCTACAGTTCCTGCACATAGGTTTTAGGTAACAAAAATACAGAGCCGCAGGTGCGTTGTCACTGTGAGGACTAAGATGATATGCCTCTTGCCTGTAATTGCGCTGGCTACCACTTACTTAATCGAATATGTTTTTTAAAAGTCTTTCTTCTTACAAATTACCTGCTTACTACGTCTACACTAAAAATGGAAAAATAAAAACTTAAAAAGAAACCGTCTTCCAGGCACTGAAACGTAAAAAAATTACTAAACGGGGGTTTTCACTTACAACAATACCTAATCAGATATTTTCGAAGTCGGTGCCAGCCGATACGAATCAAAGCACATCGACTTCGAAAATATCTGATTAGATATCTAATCTAAATGAATGCCCCCGTTTAGTTATTTTTTACTTTTCAGTGCCCAGAAGTCAGTTTTTTTTAAGTTTTATTAACCTCCCAAAACATAAGTTATAAGTTTAACATGTGTGTCTATCTGTTGCATCGTAGCTCCCATTTAGCGAAAGAAAGAGAATTTGTTTAGCTATTCAGATTTTTCATACATGGTCACGGCCAACATGGCGCTTATGCCGAAATGTCGGAATCTCTCAAAAGTATGTGAATGCTAAACATGGTAAAAATCCCGTATTACATAACAAAGATTTGAATTCTCTATTTTCTTTTGGTTATTTAGCTAAAAATCACCATTTAAGTTCCATTTAAACTTATGAAATGAGATTTTGTTTAACTTTTTTTAAGAATATCTTTTCTAGTTATCTTCTAAATTAAAACTTTTTAAAATAAATAAAATAAACTTTTATAATTAAAAGTTTTGAGAGTCTGATCTCTACAATTATTTAAAAAACATCACGTAAGCAAAGCCAAGATGGGTTTTTCTTTTATGTCCATTATCCAGTACCAAACTTCTGGCTTTATTAACAGTTCAACTTGATACCTTCTATACCGTTACTGTCAGAAATACGTGCCAGTACCCAACTTTATACTCAAATAGTTATTATACACGTATAAAATCTTACAAAAGCGTGTCAAAAGTCACTCAAGTTGATCTTTAGTAATATTTTTTATGCACAGTATGAATAATTTTAATTAAGGTGCGGTCTCATTTTTTAGTATATAGTAGGTGCCCAGTAATAACGCACTCACTTGGAAAACCGAGTGATATATGATTACTACTTGTCTTACGATGAAGGAAAACTTCATGAGGAAACCTGCATGTCTGCAACACCCTAACGAGTTTTCGAAAGACATGTGAAGTCCGCCAACTCATACTTGACCAAAGTTATACCCTCCTCTCCTTTCCTCTCCAAGACCACACGTGCTGGTCGGAAATTCCATCCTCACACGGTACTACCCATACCATCTCGTACCAAAAGGTTTGGTAACTCCTACCTGTGCCGCACTATTGGGAAATGGAATTCATTACCGTCTCACGTGTTTCCCCCTTCCTACAATCCTGGGTCTTTTAAACGGAGCGTGAAAAAGCACTTATGCGGGCCGATGAGGTGAGGTTGATCGGTATCGAGATCATGAATCATGTTACTTACCATCAGGCGACATGGAGTCATCTTGTCGAGCGACAATAAAAAAAAAAATTGTAAAGGAATTTTCAATTTCAGTTTAAGTTTCAACAAAGCGAATATTGTTAAAAAATAAATTTCATCTATAGAATTTACAACGTGTTCTAGTACTAGCGACTCACACTCGCTCCGCTCGGGTTCGTTCCTAGAAACGTTTTAACGATAAGTATAGATTTCTTAGAGATGAAATATTTTCCCGCAGTAAAAAGTATCCTACATGTTGACTCTGATAACCAGCTATCATCATAACAAATTTCATCAAAATCTGTCCAGTGATTTCTTTAATTCTCGTAATGCGTCCTCAGACAGATAGACAGACAGACGAAAATTCAAAAACCTATAGATTCGGCCTCTGTGTCGATAATAATGACTATTTCAATAAGATTTTCTAAAAAATATTTAATTTACACATTCGACTCAGTTAAAATTTTATATGTGCCTACAGATTCATCGCGTAAATTCAATTTTTGATTAATCTATCCAGATTGATTAATCTATACATCTATAAGATGTACATATGTCAATCACTCTGCTTTACTATACTCTATACGTTCTTGAATTAATTAATAAACTAGTATCTCTCGGATAGATATCCCTTGAGATAAAAATTGAAATCTTTATGCAAGAGAGAGGTCGATCTGTTGCTCTATTCTTACATTGTTACGTTACTACGTTGTGTCTTCCATCTGACCTCCTCTAGAATATCTAGAATATATATAAATTTTAAAGTATCATCTAAATTAGACAGTGGTGTCTCATGTCTCAATTATATTATAAACAAACAAATACAACCATCTAGACAATCATTTATCCAGTGGGTCTTCAAATAACATCAGATAAAAACTTCATATTAAGTGAGAAATTACTTCGTAAGTTAAAGTAAATTAAATAAGGTAATACATGTACCTAATATTCTAACCCTTAAATACCTTATAAGTTAGGTATAGAGTGTAATGATCTGTTCACTTGCTACTTATAATTACAGCGATGCATCCAAATGGTCCAAATACTGACACTGTATATTGCATTTGATATACCTATTAATCATAAAGGCCATTCCTGCTGACAGTGTTAAATGTACAAATACGAACTAAATGCTCGCAATAGTTCAGATTAATTAGGTGTGACCAAGCGCAGGAGGTAAGTGGCTGTAACCGCGAATATCTTTGCTTAATGTTTCAACAACTGATATAATAGCGGTGTGACGTGTTTTAATATTTGTAGATATATAATATGTCCAATCTTAAAATTAACTATCTACTCTCTATGACATTTTCAGTTTTTGATAGCAAAATAGTACTTTTACAGCCTCGGTGGTGTAGTGGCTAGCTTGTTCAACTATACACCGGAGGTCCTGAGTTCGACTCCCGGGTCGGGCCAAAATTACTTTATGAGTCTTTATGTTAAGAAAATTCTATTAACAGCCCGGAGTTGGCAAGTTAATATTTACGCCTGATCTCTCATATGTCGTGTCGAATTATCGTCCCATCGGAATTCGAGAGTAACAGGAATAAAGAGTGCACTGGTCTGCGCGGGCGAAATAGGACACCGTCACTATTTTATCAAATTAATCGATACAGTCTATGGTAAGGATAAAATCTCTCGAACAAACATTGCATTTTAGAATTAAAGAAAACGATGAAATCTTATAAATTATGTTATTACAATTTGCATTTTTATTTTGTTTGATTCCCGGTTCAGGAAGCTGTTTTTTTTTAAAATTAAATGCAGTTTTTGTTATTTTTAAAAATAAAGAAATGTATTCTTTAAGTAAATCTTGATAACTTCAATATTTAAGGTACTTTTCTCTCACGTCCCATGGATTTGTTTCACCCTATACAGTAAAGCAAAGCAGAAAGTAACAACTTAATAAAATACTTTGTAACATTTCTTATTCACAGGATGTAAAGTATTATCTCGGCTGTGGGTAATGACGTCTTTAAAACCCGGCGCAGGCTATAATATAAAATGGTATAATAAAAATTAACTTTGTTTTTTCAAATTTATCCTTACTTATACTCGCATTATACATACGATTTTTTTAAGTTATATATCTTTTGGCACATTTAGAAAAAAATATGAGAGTAAAATTTTTACGATGCGCCCGCACACCGACAGCCAGAAAACGACATGATGAAGTCAGCTGATAACTGTATCTCCGGTTTCCGTGAAAACTCATAACTATATTCTATAACACGTGTTTTATATCATTGGAGATAAAAAAATTATATTTATTTTTATTAATTTATCTTTTCTATTACATACAGTTGTGTCATACGGGATGAAATCTTTAGCTATTTTTGTTCTGTTACGCCAAAGAAGTATAACTTCTTACGTGCGTACATAAGTACATACACATGTATTTTTTTTCAACAAAAGGTATTAGTCGATTATTGTTGTTGTATAAAAATAGTGTAAGTGCTCTATAAATGTATATATATCCTAATTAAAGTAAAAGATACCCTCAAATATGATTGTACTAACGACTGAAGTCCCTAAGTGCTTCATAATAGCCTTGTATTAGTTTATCCTGTCCCGTCAAAGTTTATCTGAATACTAAAAATCATCTAAATTCCTCCAGCTGAAGAAGTAGTAATACACATACACGTAAATACATACAATATTGCGTAGATAGTTTTCTATTACGTAATACTTTCTAAGATTTACGCGAATATTTGACATCTATACATATAATAAAATCTAAGTCGAATATGTACCTTAAATATTTTTTTGGAAAATCTTATTAAAATAGACATTATTATCGATACAGAGGCCGAATCTATAGTTTTTAGATTTTTTGTCTGTCTGTCTATCTGTCTGTCTGTCTGTCTGTCTGTTACCGTATCACAGAAAAACCACTGGAGGGATTTTGATGAAATTTGGTATGATGATAGCTGGATATCCGGGTCAACATATAGGATACTTTTTACCGCGGAAGATTCTCTCATACCCACGGGAATACACATTATAACACAACCCAGCGCAATTACAGGCAAGAGGAATAACATCTTAGTCCTCACAGTGATAACGTACCGGCGGTTCTGCAGTTTTGTTACATAAAACTTAAGTGCATGAACCGTAGGTGTTATGGGCGACAGGTATCGCTTTCCATCAGGTGGACTGTCTGCTCGTTTATCACTGAATACCATAAAAAAAAAACCAAAAAATATTTATGATCAAAATTTCTTGAAACTTGGTATTAATGCTCTTCAATACAATTAAATAAATACGTGTTTTAGCGTTTTTTGAAATTTGTATGAAACCTACCTTTTTAAAGTTTTTTTGTTGTACTTTTAGCGCGAGCGAAGCCGCGGGTTTTCTAGTTTTAAATAAAAATATCTTTTCTGAAAGACTTTCCCGTGACTATGATTACTGTAAAGCATTCGAAATACCGGGAACCAAAAATCAAAACAAATTCGCGAAAAAACCGAAAAAATAGTTTTATTGAAAAATTTCTACATAGTATGTCTTTAAAATAAACCAGCATGCTTGAACCAAATTTAGGACAAATGTTATAATTGTTGCCAGTATAAGGTCAGTTAATGGGGAAAAGCCCTGAGCGGAAAAGAGACTTTTTTCAAAATGTCTATAAGTAGAATTTGCTTTGTTTTGTCTGTATAAAAATTGGATAGTTTGTGGCGTGATCAGTTCGAATTCAAAGTCAAATATAAATGAAGTACCATAGTTACTCTTATAATAAAGAAATAAGAATGAAAAGAAATAATTACGAAAAAGTGAAAAGTGAAGCGAGTTACAGTGGTAGTGGTGAAATAAGAGTACATGTATTTCAATTTACAGCTTAAGTCTCTGAACGCTATAGCTGAAGCTGTGAGTGCTATTAGTGACTCCGTGCACGTAAAAGCAACAAAATATCCATATTGCAAGTGACCAGAATTTCATTATCGGTTCCGGAAATGAATTTTGTAATGATATTATAAAAAAATAGTGAAAATGGAAAGCACAGGATCAAGTCGAGGGTAGATCACTACGAGGTCACTACAAGGTCTACAAGGTCACTAAAGTCATACCCAATCGTCTAATGATGAGAGCCATATTACGTGTAAAAAGTCAATGTCGCTCTCCGGGCCGTTTGAAACATCAACGCCTTTCCACGTGAAGAAGGAATTGTTTTTATAAGTAATGAATACATTGAATAATTAAAAGCCTTCAAAAACAAATTATACATTGCTAGTACTAGTGATAAGTTGAAAGCAAAATAGACTGTTTTGGAATAATGTGGGGTCGTTGTATGCGATCTCCGCGTGTTCAACGCAGGGTGAGAGATCTTGCAGTTTATGATGGTGCTCTACTGTGTATCTAGATATCATTTTACATACATTTGTATACATGTAAATTTGACGTTTGGAAATAAGGGTTTTGCTTTAGTCTAATCAAAATATTATCATGACTTAAAAGGAGTATAGTATAAGTAAATTGTTTGCATTATAAAAGATCACTTCGCTAATGCATCGTCCTTGTAAGAAATCAAAATAGCTTAGAACCCGACCGCTGTGTCGTACGACGAAGATTAATAGCCGTTAAGCATTTAAAGCTGCCACTTCGTTACTTCGCTCCTAGCTCTACTTTTTCTAATGTTTTAGAAAAAATGTTTTATAGGTTTATTGAAGATTGGATTATGTGAAACTTCTACATTTACCTTTTAAGAATTGTTTTATCGTCTGTTTATGTCTTATAATGTATTTTGAAATTTTAATTAAGTATAATTATTATGGATAATTAAGTGAATATAAAGTATTAAATTGAAAATACAATAAACTGAGTGAAAGAGAAGATCTCCTCACCACCGAAAAATACGCTATTACAATTGTATTTGTACGTGCAATAAGGACAAACATATAGACACTTTCAGTTATTATACGGATAAGTATCGAGAGAAGCGAAAATACTTGCTTTTCAAAATCACTTACTAAAATTCGTACGTGATGCAGGTGGTAGCGCCGAGTGACACAGTTGTAACTAGGGCACCACTCCGCTAACAGCGGCCCGCTGTCGCACTCTCGCGCTCTCGCATTGTGGAGATACGTATCTGTTACAAGTACCTTGGAAATGAAAAGAGTTTTGAAGATTTCCATCGAATTCTCACAATACAATTCCTTTTTATTGTAAAGTGACTACAGACAATTAAGTTTCAGTGAAAATGTATACATATATATATGTAATAAGTTATAACTTGTCGTAAATAGCTGAACTCCAAGGAGTGTTCAGCCGAACACAGCAGCACAAAGTATAAATTATTTCTTAGCATCTAATATTACTGTCATCAAAATTCGCTTCAAACGACCGTCTAACGTAGTGACAACGAGTTGGATTACCTTGTTCTACTACAGCTGGCCCGATCTTTGAGACAAATATTTTCCTAGTAATATAATATTTTTTTATCAAAATGGAAGCGTATCTATCTTGTCTATATCTTTTGGCCATTTAATAATGTGTATTTGACGTATAGTTGTGTTACATTACTGGCTTACCTGTACATCGCTCGGGTGGGTCTAAGTGCCTGCGTCAGTCTATGCGTTACTCCAGGTCATTTATGTACTAAATATTATCAAATTTCGTTCAGCCGAAGAAATAATAAACATATACAACGGCTACCATGGCAACATAGCAATGTATTCTATCTCATTTTCTCGACGGCTTAATCCTATATATTTATCTATTTGTCTCTTTTTAGTGTCGCATTTTCGTTTCATCGAGTTTCAAATCACAACGATTCTAAAGAAGTTACACTTCAAAAGTTCACTCTCATCTTTTTTAACCTAACGCAACAAAAAAAATATAACTTCAAAAATATGTGTAAAATCAAAAAAAAAAAAACAATAGTAAATCGCCAGTCAGTCCTTTTGTCATAATGTGCCACGTAGTTTTTTTACTTTATAGTGCAAGCAATCTTCTCCCAAGCCCTGTTCACCGCCCCTACTCCGCCAGCGACAGCGCGGGTGAGCGCGTGTCACGTAAATAATCCCGTGATGATAAATAGCGAACTTAACTAGGATCACTCTACAATGAAATAAATTACATACATGAAATGTAAAGCCGCCACAGACCGCACAATAATGCAGCAATTTCACTGCGCCCTGAATAGTAATTAAACGGTCAAATAAACATTATAGCATGTTTTATTTAGCCCTATATTTTATTTAGTGTTGTACACTACTCACTAGTTATGTTCATTGTTAGCCGACGCTGCTGATAGAACCCTGGGGACTGTCGCGGCAGGGGTCTGTACAGATGTTAGTTACGAGAGTAGTATATCTACTGATGATATAGTTGTCATTTATGGGAGTTATCATATCTTTACGTGAGAGTACAGTTCTCTGGTATATTTTTAGTTTTATCTTATTTGTATGCGTGTACCAAAAAATATTATATTAGTGCTATGTTTTAACTTATCTATTAAAAAAGTAATACGTTGGAAACAAAAAGTCGAAATAAATCCGCAAAAAAACTGAAAACAAACTTTTATATTTTAAAATGTAAAATATTCAAGTAAATATGGCGCTGACAAAAAAACTTTGTTTTTATTTCCCAAATTCTAGCTGTATTTATACTACCAATGTATGTGTACACCGGTGAAGAGATAAAGATTCTATTTTTAACCTTTTGTTGTTGCGGAACTCCAAAAAACTAAAGTTAGTCTCAATTAGTCATTATCCACAAAGAATGTATCATATTTTAGTTATAAATGAGCAGTAATAAATAAATAAATAAATATGTTCGGACATTAACACACAGCACCACCTAATTTCATAGTAAGTTACGAGGCCTGTGTTATGGATACCAGATAGTTGGTACACTATACATATATAACTTTAAATACATACATATGATAAATATAAACACCCATGACTGGAGAACAAACATTCGTACTCATCACACAAATGAATGCCCCCAGCGGGACTCGAACCCGCGACCTCTGGCACAGCAAGTAGAGTCACTACAAACTAAGCCAAACGTGTCGTCAATAGTAGTAGTAATGTTTTTAGAAAATTAAATTGATGACGATTAACAATAGATTATTTGCTTTTCATTTAGCTTTTTACTTCATTTTCATTTAGTCAATCCTTTCAAACTGTAAAAATCTTTTTATTTGCCAAAAAAAAAATGCTTTAATATCTACCATTTTTCATTATCATATTCTCAGAAGCCAAATTGGATTATCATCGATACCGAATCGAACTACGAGCAAGACATGGTTTCCCAATAAATAGCGTCGATTAATATACATACAGAAAATATTACAGGTATGCGAAAAATACATAGGCTTATTATATTTTCTTGAGAAATTTACATATAAGATTTCTAATTTCTATAACATTATACAAATAGATCAGTTTAAAAAAAAGTTTTTCTAAGCATTTTACGATTGCGTGATTTATTTATTCTTATTTCCATTATACTACACTTTGTCTTTCCTGTTAATATTTTAAGGAATTTTTTTTTTTTCGTTTTTTATTCGGATCCCCCAAACAAAGTCTAGGCTCTAGAATGTAAAACAAAAATCAACAATTTTTCATTGTCCACCTACTTATTCCAGTATTGTGTGAAGGCAACGCTAGATCACTTTATAAATGGCGAATAGCTTTTAACTTAATTTATTAGAGGACAGTCAGAAATGAAGATTTAGATCAAAAAATACACGTATCAATATAACACAGAAGTCATTCATTATTACGTTAGAGTTAACAGGATAACAGAAAGACAACTCTGCTTTGGTTAATAATAAACATACATAAATAATTTAGCGCAACATTTCGGGCATATTTTATTCATACTTTGTCAATTACTGCGAGGGCACGCGGCCCGCGCGTCCCGCCGACCCGCAGTCCTGCAGTCCCGCCGTCACACTCATTTACATACTACATTGACGCGGAAATTGCTTATAAAAATGCCTTTCAATGGTAATCCTTATGTTTGTATTAGATATTAGATAGATAGGAAATTCAAATGTGATTTTTGATAAATAAAAACTTAAAATTTTTAAAGAGCCAACAGTATATCTGGTCGACGCCAACGTCGCTTTACAGCCGGTCCTTTCCTAACATACCTACGCATTTTAACACTCCTGTAGGGTTGGCCGCTAGGCAGATAAACAAATATTTAAAATAAAAAATAAAAAAAAAACATTTTTATTAATCTAATTATTAGCTTATTTATTATTTTATTACTAGCGATTCGCGTCGCTCGAGTTCATCCCTCGATACGTTTTAACGGTTAATAAGGAATAGATAGTCGATCCCTTGCTCTGAAACAAAAACGAACCTATTATTTTTTTCCGGGATAAAAAGTAACCTATTCGAGACTATAATCTATCTCTGTGCCAAATTACATCCAGATCCGTTCAGCCGTTCTGTCGTGATTGAGTAACAAACATTCATCCAAACTTTCGCATTTATAATAGTAGTAAGATTGTAGCAATGATTTTGTAAATAATTATTATTGCTATATTCGATTTATATTGAAGGTACATATCTTCTTGATAGCAACAATTATTTTTTATATATTAGGATATGAATGTCACGATGATATTAGAGAGATGAGGTGACCAACAGTCGCTATAGTAACCCCATTATGCCCCTATGTTTTTTCGTAATTTTAAACTAATATTACTAATGTAGTAATTATGTGATCTGTGCTTATATCAAGTACTCTCAGGCTTAGAAATTGTATAGACGGAGTCGACCAAAAAATGTTAAAAGTAAAAAACTATTATTCTTGACTTTTCCATACAGATTGCTTACTTTCTTTAAGAATAAAGGGAATTTTATATAGATTGTAGTCCTTAATATACAATATTTGAGAAGAAAGTATGAAGACTAATGAATAGTAAAAATAATGATTTATGGTTTTTATTTTTTAAGTATTAGTTCTTGTCCCCTTAAAAGAGAGATAGTCATAATATTAGCTCATTTTATTTCTTTTTCTTTATCATAATTACATTTATTTACTTATCACAATATTGTATTCTATTCATATTTGTTTACTGTTTTAAAACAATCTAAATTATTCTAAAACATTATTGTTTGGCTTCATGTTTAGTTCAATGGCACTATCTATAATATTTTTTAGTCTGAGGTAGTTCTTCTAATAACTAGATATAAAAAAATAATATCTCCTATGTAACATAATTTTACAATTTTCTTACAATTCAGTGAGCATAAAATCTACAAATATAAATATCCCCACCAGTAGAGCCAAGTTACGGCTTATAAATAAGAAGTGCACAAAGAACGGCGCGGCGAGTTAAAGGCACGAACTGCGAGCTAAATGCAGTAAGTCTTTTGAGAATAATAAAGTGGAGTCAGAAGTCTTTATCGTTTCTTCAGAAACGCCCAGCATAATATTCAATCTGCGCGAGTAGCGAGTGAAAAGTTCGCGTGAGGGGATCACGTCGCCGAGCGCTGGACGACAAATTGGAGACAAGATTTATAATAACGTTAATTGTTCTTATATATTATTAGCAAATTACGTTGTAACGTTTAGCTCAGAGGTGAGATATATTCCCGTAGTAAAAAGTATCCTATATGTTGACCTGGATAACCAGCTATCATCATACCAAATTTCATCAAAATCTATCCAGTGATTTTTGCGTGATGCGGTAATAGAGAGACAGACAGACAGACTCTAAAAGCTGTAGATTTTGGCTTCTGTATAAAGTCTATTTCAATAAGATTTTCCAAAAAATATTTAATGTACAGATTCGGCTTAGTTACAATTTTATTATAGGTATGTATAGACTAGCGGACACTACAGACGTTGTCCTGCCCGAATCCTTGGTTTTTCATTTGGGTGGTATAATTGATTTCGACAATAAAATAAATAATATGAAATATGAGAAAAAACATCAAAATCGATCCAACCGTTAAGGAGTCAAGTGACATACACACGTACAGAAGAATTAAAATATATATGTACATATAAAGGTATATAATTACTAAATATGCTTTGACATTTTTTTATTGTATATTTTATACTAGCAAAACCAACAAAACAAAAACTTTAAAAAGGTAGGTGTCATACAAATTTTCGCCCCTTATTTTATCTCCTTATGGGATGTATTTCAAAAAACGCTAAAACACGTATTTATTTAATTGTATTGAAGAGCATTAATACCAAGTTTCAACAAATTCTGATCATAAATATTTTTTGGGTTGTGTTATAATGTGTATTCCCGTGGGCATGAGATAATCTCCCGCGGTAAAAAGTATCCTATATGTTGACCCAGATATCCAGCTATCATCATACCAAATTTCATCAAAATCCCTCCAGTGGTTCAAAATCCCTCCTGTGATGCGGTAACAGACAGACAGACAGACAGACAAAAATTCTAAAAACTATAGATTCGGTCTCTGTGTCGATAATAAAGTCTATTTCAATAAGATTTTCCAAAAAATATTTAAGGTACAGATTCGACTCAGTTAGAATTTTATTATATGTATAGCTGTATAGGTGTACACTTGTGTTACTTCTTCACGCTAACGGCTGGACGAATTTAAAAACTATAAATTGTATTAGCACTTAGGCCACTGTTAGTAATAAAATTTGCCAAAAGATGTTCCACAAGAAACCTACATGTTTTGCTGTAAGAGTGCCAGTTTGTGATCGTTCTGACAAATAATTTGTATTTATTTAATTATTTCTGACGAAATGTCATAAAAAACTACACCAGTATTGCTTTATATTCAGAGTCAACAGTAACTTCGACTTCGTTGAGTGACGAATTTTAATAAGAGGTACCCCATACGATATTTATCTATAGAAGATGGGGGCTAAAAATCATAATATCATATGTATTTAATAATAATATTCACCCATACCAGAATCGAACTCGTAACCGCTGGGATAGATGGCACCAGCCGTCTCTTCGTCGTAACGTTACGGTGTTATTTTAAAGCACCAAAACTTTTACAGCATAGAATAGATAGGTACAACTTTTGTTCCAAGGAGATCGCCGGACTGAAACCACTCTATGGGCGCTTTGAGTGTATGGGAGTCGTCAAAGCCTTTGTGCTCCCAGCTTTCATCCTGTCTGTCAATAAATTCGTTTTGTTTAATACTAACTATAATATCTAACAGTAGCGTAAACGCTATGTAGAAAAACACTGCTTACAAACTTATAGTTGATTCTATATACATTATACATATATATTTAGATTTCCTGTAATAATAATATGTTTTAATAAATTACTTACATAACAATTTATGTTAATAAACAAACATTTTTATTTGGACATAATATTTAATATACACAGATTGCACATACCTAAATATTACAAATTAATAAAAGTCTATTGCATCTGAGAGTATTTCAATATATAAAATGGTCACGTAGAATGTAATTTGCTCCCATTCCGACCTCAACTTGGGAATGGAAGAACCGCGGAACGATTCTAATTAATTTCTGTAAAGGCTGCACTTAGACTTGCGGTATATTTGATTTGAGCGCTAGAGTTCTTACGCTAAATTATGAGATCGAGTTATATATAACTCGAGACTTGTCGAACAAAAAGTAAAGAAGAGCGTAGCTTAGGATCAGTACGGAGAGGCTTTCCTTCAGTTAATATTTATTTATTTGTTTGTTTGTTCGTCCGTCCGTTCGTTCGTTCGTTCGTTCGTTAGTTCATTCATTTATTTATTTGGAAGCCTACATTACATACTAAGAATACATTTCTTAATATATAAAAAAAGTGTTATAAAATATATAACAATTGCAGGCTAACTTAGCAAACAAATAATAATTGTTGAACTAAAAAAAGGTAAATTCCAAAAATTAAAAAATAAATAAATAAATCTATCACTTTTATAGCAAAATATCTGTGAAAAAATAAGTTTCGACAAAAAATAAAACAAAATTTTGACATTACATAAGTTATAAATACATAAGTAGAAAACAATATTTATACAATCAAAACTATGATCAAAACAGAAAAAATATATAAACTAAAATAATAATTTAATATGTCAAAGGTATTAGATATTCTTTAAAAGAGTGTTTTATCCTTAAGTATCGCCTAAGAAGCTCTTGAATTGGGTGCTTCAAAACATGCCTAAATAAGTCTATTAGACGGAGCTTTCATTTTAAGTAAGAAATTTCCTTAAAAAGCTGTCCGATATTATCAGTCTCCGCGAGTCGTGACTCTACGTGTTTCACAATATTGAAATGTGCAATAAATTCATCAATCCTGAAGCCTTTTCACTTCCACTTTTCTTATTTTTCGTTAATATTTTGTTTAAATTTTGAGAATATTATGCAAAAATGTAGCTTTCTGTAATAAATTTAATTAAAATCTAATGAATTTACGAAATACACGAGCATCTACTAATTTATACCGTCATAACTAACGCTTGTCCTGAGTTGACATGTATATATATATATATATATATATATATATATATATATATATATATATATATATATATATAGTATGTATATATATAATATAGTACTTGTAACATTACGTACGTAATATATATCTGTAAATTACATAAAGCACAACAAAAAATATTTGTAATACATACTTTGTTTAGAAAGAAGAAGTCATTCTAAACATATCAAATTGAATAAAGGTTGGTACGCATTAAAAGTTCACAGAAGCATGAACACACGCACATACAATGTTAGCAAAAACATAATATTGGCTTTACAATTAACATTACAATTAACACCAACGCAATAGACACTATATTACGACCGTGAACGACCACATTTCTGACCCGAACGCGCCTTATTTTCACATTTATATAAGGAGTTGGTCATTATGACCATGGTCTCGTCGCTGTGTGTGGTCGCTTATACAAATTAGTTATTTTGAAATCATTGACATATAGATATATTACTGCAGATAAAAAAAACTATTTGTGCAATGTATAGCCGAATCCCGTAATATCTTTAAGAAAACAGAATTTAAGAAATGATAATGTTAAGTATGGTCTTAAAAATCTTCATGAATTTCCCAAGAAGTCTAACGTGCGTAACATCAATACCAGAAGCAAACAAACTAGTACAATCTGTGACAGGGTAAAAAAAATCCGCCTATTGTTTTTTACAGTCCTCAGGACTGTGCCTTTTTCTTTTCGAACTGGTGGTAAATTCACGACGCTCAGTAATATATTTCGACGTTTGAGTTAGATGTCGTCTACAAATCCTAGATGCTTGGCATCCCATGAATGTAGATGCTTGGCATCTCATGAATGTAGATACTTGGCATCCCATGAATGTAGATGCTTGGCATCTCATGAATGTAGATACTTGGCATCCCATGAATGTAGATGCTTGGCATCTCATGAATGTAGATGCTTGGCATCCCATGAATGTAGATGCTTGGCATCACATGAATGTAGATACTTGGCATCCCATGAATGTAGATGCTTGGCATCTCATGAATGTAGATGCTTGGCATCCCATGAATGTAGATGCTTGGCATCACATGAATGTAGATACTTGGCATCCCATGAATGTAGATGCTTGGCATCTCATGAATGTAGATGCTTGGCATCCCATGAATGTACGTGCATCACATTTATTTCTGCTTCGCACGTGCAAATTGTGAAACGATCTTCCTCCTGAAGTTTTCTCTAATAATATTAGGTGATATTATTGAGCACTCTTTAAGAGTCGCGTCTTCAGATCCCTCAAAGGCCAGCAACGTATTCGCAACTCCTCGTATATTGCAGAGCGATGATAGTCACTTATCATTAGGCGGTAATGCTGGTCCCGCCGAGTTACTTCACCAGTTCTTCTCAGGTCTCCTTCTTCTCAGGCTCCTTCTTTCTGAACTGGTGGTAAACTCATGACGTTCGATAAAAAAATATTATAATGTAATGCTAAATATTTTGAAAAATATTTTGAATTTTAATTTTGAATTGATCATTCGCTCTTTTGCCTCTTCTATAAAAATAATAATAATTTAATGCTAAAAAGCTTTTGAATTAGAATTTAAATTACAATTATGCTCATATATTATGTGTTATAATATATGTGATATTTTCATAACTCGGACCGTCTATAAATATAATTATATTTTGCACCTTCATCACAGATCTTATCGTCTAATTTATTACATGTACGAGTACAACTAGAAAGGTCATCTGAGGTCCCTTGCCTGTTTTTTCCACTCACTTTGCCTCACAAAGTTTTTCACTCATTAATTCGACGTGCTCCAGCCATCTGATGCCAATATACTTGTTACTTTATTTTACTACACTTTAATTCAATACAATAATGTATTTTTTATATTTGACGAATTTCTTTTCAATCTTGTTCAAGGCTTTAAATTATTACATAAGATACTTTTAGGCTATAACTCACTTATTGTAATGGAATCTAGATATTTTTCCTTACATTCCTATTGTAGATAGGTAGATAGTAGGTACAACAATATATATTAAAAACTATATCATTACACACACACACACACACGCACACGCACACGCACACGCACACGCACACGCATACGCACACGCACACGCACACGCACACGCACACGCACACGCACACGCACACACACACACGCACAGAACAAGTATAAGAATAAAAAAAAAAATTGAAATTTTCTTGTATATACATACGTAGATTTAATAAGAAGAATACAATAATAATAATAATAATTTTACCGGTGGTAGGACTCTGTCAAGCCTGAGGAGTCCGACTGGATGGGTACCACCTCCTTATCTATTTCTCTCACCAAGCAACAATGATTGCATTGTTGTGTCCCGGTTTGAAGGATAAGGTGCCCAGCGCAATTACAGGCAAGAGGCATATCATCTTAGTCCTCCAGTGACAACGAACCTGCAGCTCTGCATTTTTGCTACCCAAAACCTAAGTGTATGAACCATAGGTGTTATGGGCGACAGGTACCTACTGCTTTCCATCAAGTGGTCTGTCTGCTCTTTGGTCACTGAATCTCATTAAAAAAAGTACTTAATCAATATCAATATTCACATGATGTGGAAATAGATCCCACACTGATGCTTTAGACCCGATGAGAAAACAAAATGAAGGAACATTATTAAAACAGATTTGGTGTACCTTTGGTGACCTAGTTATGTTTTATTATTACAAACTAGCTTTCGTACGAGACTTCTCTCGTTTTACGATGATTACAAATATCTTACTGTCTTACTCTTGCCCGAATCTTACTGTAAAGATCCCGTCGAAATTGACGAACAATTAACTGACACTAACAGATCGACAGTAAAAATATTTTTAACTATGGATGATTTACCCTCGCTTTGGTTATGTGCGTCACTAGGGGCTTAACATTAGCGTATTAAATAGACACACACACGCACACACACACACACACACGCACACTTACACATAGGCATACACTTGCACACACACGCATGTACGCACAAACGCACACGCGCGCACACACATACACACGCACATGCCCAAACGTACATAATGACTGCATTTATAACAGTAGTCCGATGATTGTATCAGTTTTTTCCATACAACCATATTTAGGAAATTAATACGGTTATAGATCTGCATGTATGTATGTACGTTGCTGTAGGTACATATGTATGGGTATCTACTAGGTACACACATATATTTGAGGATGTTATCTCAATTTAAAGTCATTTTAGTGCTCGGATTGCCTCTGTGATCAAAGCCTTTAAAGCTGTGAGGGCATTCATCCGCATGCAGTGTAGTGTAGCTCGGGGCAAATGTATTGGAAGCTCGCTCGGTCAGCGGTGTTCCAGTGATAAATAGCGCGGGTTCCGTATAAAATACTGGCATTGTTCACTTGCACACGTTATGGAGGTCGATCACATTTAGAAAATACATATTTAGTATAGTAATACTAAAAGTTAATGGCAATTTTATCTATTACGTATTACTATCAAATTACATTTCATATTAAATGTGCTCCTATATAAATAGACAAATCAGGGATAATACATAGGATATAATACTTCCTTAGATTTACGCGAATATTTGACATTTTAAATAAAACTATCTTTTCGGATTATTTCGCGGATTTATTTTGTTTTTTTTTGTCCCCGACGTTTTGAATGCTTTACAGCAGTCATGGTCACGGGTGAGACGAAGGTTTTAGACGTCTCAAAGGCGTTATATACTTGTTACAGACAGTGCTTACCCACTATTTTACAAAAATGATTTCAAAAAATTCAAAAATGGCACCAAAGTACCTTACAATATTTGTTGATTTTAAATCTAAACATTTTAAAATTTACTCAATTGTAGCTATAAATATTACAATTTTTTTTACACTTTATTAATTACTAATAATATTTAGTGTTGTTATTATTATTATATTATCTATAACCACAAAGAATATTTTTATTTTAAATATTAAATATTTATTTAAGCAATATTATTATTTTATAATTAATATAAAAGAAGTTAAATATTAATTCAGATTGCTATTATTTAAAGTTAAAATATTAAGCAACACAATTGCTACCTTTTTAGATAAAAAATATTAATCAGAATTACTATTATTATTGTGATCCACACAGTATGAACTAACTACATCTTACGTTCTACTGGTCTCTTATGTTTATTTTTGTTGTTAGATTTTATTATGTTTATTACAGGATCCCATGATGATGGTAGTACCCAGCCATCTTCCCTATTGAAGTTTAAATATTTTTAATTTCAATAGCTTCGCGAATCATCCTGGGGGGATACCAAGGGAACCAAGCAAAGCAAGGATAAATCGCGAGCTTGTCAAAATAAAATCCCAGTAATATTGTTTGAAGAGGTCACGAGATTAAATCCACAAAACCATACACAAAAACCGAAACGAATACTTATATGGCAATATAAATATTTGTTCCAATTAAAGCGAGGTTTGAACCTGTAACCTTTATAGAGACGCTAGACGATTGGCATCCATTTACCTATAGATTGTCACATCCACATTATATACTAGTATGTACATAATATGTATGTACAATGTACAATGTACATATTTTTTCCGGTCTAGTGGTGAGCGGTGCGGTGTTGCGAACCAGCTGCCGACACCTGACACGATATTGTAGAGACACCCTTAATGTGTGATGTGTTTTTCTCCACGGAATAGAAAGCCTGTTTATATTGGTAATATTATTTTTTAACTGACTTCAAAAAATTAGTATTTTCTCAACTTTTTCACTGTATGTTATGCCATTGTTAATTTGTGAATGGTTTTACATAATTCTATTCGCATGCTATGTAGCTGAGTTCTACGAGTAACCAAATAATAAATGAATAAACATATCTATACCTATAATAAAATTGTAACTAAGCTGAATCTGTACATTAAATATTTTTTGGAAAATCTTATTGAAATAGTCATTATTATCGATACAGAGGCCGAATCTATAGTTTCTAGAACTTTTGTCTGTCTGTATGTCTGTTACCGCATCACGGAAAAACTACTGGAGGGATTTTAACGAAATTTGGTATGACGATAGCCAGTTATCCGGGTCAACATATAGGATACTTTTTATTGCGGGAAAATATCTCATCTCTAAGAAATTTCTACTAAACGTTACAACGTAAGTAGGGACGAACCCGAGCATAGCAAGGGTGAGTCGCTAGTTCATATTAATAAAAATGTTCCTACTGCAAGTTGTGATGTATTCTTAAGGAGCAAAAATGTACATTGTAAAATGTACGCATCTTAAATTTATATAAGATTTAGTTAAGGATAACCTCTACATTACGTTAGCTTCCTACTTAAATAAATATTTTTTTATTCCGTTACCTTTTTTCTAACCAAAAGTTCTAAAGTGTTTTTTTTATTTATAAGTAAGTCACTATTCGAACATTTGAATAGCTAGGAAAAGTGGATCGATGAATGGATGGATCTCGTCTTGAGCAGTTCACCGTTGTTGCACTGCATTTGATGTTTTTTTTTTTTTTTTTTAAATTAATGTGTCTTTTGCAGTTAACCAAAAATAGATATATTGTGTAATCTATACTAATATTAAAAAGAGGAAAGTTTTTTTTGTTTGAGCATAGGATAGTTTTTATCCCGGAAATCATCCCTGAAGGGAAGGGTGAAAATAGTGATGAAGGTTATAGGAAAACTACGTGGGGAGGAACCCGAGCGAGCCGAGGGTGTGTCGCTAGCTATTTAGGTCATATTTGATCTATTTAAATTAGAGTCTACTGAGTAAAGCCCATAACTTTGTGCGATACACCTTCACTTGGCATATATTTTCTTGTTTATAATCCGCCAATAGGATTATCTACTTATACTAATATTATAAATGCGAAAGTAACTCTGTCTGTCTGTCTGTTACCTTTTCACGCTTAATCCGCTGAACGGATTTAGATGATATTTGGTATGGAGATAGTTTGAGACCCTGGGAAGGACATAGGATAGTTTTTATCCCGGAAATCACCACTTAAGGTGGTAAAAGGGGCGAGGAAAATTTGTATGGGGAATCATCTCTCAAGTAAGGGATATATAATATTTTTTAATTTTTTAAGTAGGTACTTACTTTTCTATACGTATGTATGTACATGTATATAGTTTATTCTATACTTACCGTGAAAAAGTACCTAGGGACAAACGCGAGCGAGGCGAGCGTGAGTCGCTAGTCCACTATATACTATTAACTCTCTGTGGGATTATAAAGAATAATATATGGAGAGAAGAATATAGAGCAAAATTGTTTAAGTTTTATTTTTTGAAATTCAATTTATGAAATTAGGTGAACAACTCCAGAGGTTTTGCTACATACAATTTTTCTTACATATAAACAACTTTTTCCATAATATGTATACTTAATATGAATATAATGTACAGATAGATTATGTATTGACGCGTGTGTATTGAGTGCTCGTTCGCAATCCCTTCGAGTATTACACAACCTTATTTATTAGACGTAGAATTCGTCCTGATTTTTCAACGTTCAATTTGTTACATTCTGCACGAATTCACGTGGGCTTTACTGTAAATTGATTTACATCCATCACAAGATTTCAACGTTGATGTTTCGCTGCAGCCGCGCAAATGAGGATACTTTACTGATTCATGGAAAGTGTGTGTGCCTGATTTTTTTATCACATTATTTAGAGTGAGACGAAATAGCATCGAAGTAAGATAATTCACAAGAAATATATGGACAGTTTCCCGAAAACGCTACGCTTTCTTCCAAAGAATGTATGAATACATTACGTATAAGTAAATATTTGTAATTAAATTTAGCAATTTGAGGTTTTCGCAGTATGCAAAAGACTTTTTGTTTCAACCAGCTATTTGTATAATTAAGAAGACAAATGTTTTTGTCGATAGTTTGCTAGTCCTAAGATATTTATTTAAATTATATAGCGATTTACGTTACGTACGTACGTTATTGCGTACGCCGTACGCGGATTTTGTTCTTAATTTCATGGGTTTTAATTTTTTTTCGCGAATCCCTGATTTTTTCTAAAATAAAAGTAGCCTAAGTTACTCCTTATAATAGCAGCTACATGCCAGCGAAAGTCCCGTCAAAATCGGTCCAGCCGTTTCAGAGATTAGCCGGAACAAACAGACAGACAGACTGACAAAAATTGTAAAAAATGTTATTTTGGTATAAGTACCGTGTATACATCCATATACATTCAGTAGAAAGCGGTTATTTTAATATTACAAAGAGACACTCCAATTTTATTTATCTGTAGGTATTGCTTAATTGTATTAATACAAATGTATTATATACGCTTTACGCTCAAACTATTAGTGAAACGCAAATCAGAAAGCATAAACACTGAATTTAGACATTTGAGATCACTTCACGTTTGGGCAAACATCTGCTCACAACAGATGGAGTTTGCTCTAAACATCAGGTGGAGTGCATGAATTGCCTTCAATATAGCATTCAACAAACAAACCACAATTGTGATGCAGTGGTAACGTGAATTTATATAATGCAGTCTGCAGGCCCCGTGTTAATGCACACCTACTACACTTAAAAATTATATTTTGGCATTTTTTCTTATTATTTTGTGACTTCATTCCAAAAAAGAAACCAACGCTAGCGAAACGGATGAAGTTTACTTGCAGGTGATATGTGGGATTTCGTATGAGCAACGTTTCAGAAGCTAATTTACAGAAATGTGTGAACTAACTTCCACGTTTTTAACTTTAAAAATTTCCATTCATGCTTTCATCCCTTATCAAGGGTTAACTTTGTCGGGGATGAATTTTCAAAAATCTTCCTAACAGTAACCTTCGGTATGTAAAGAACTCTTGTGGAAACTGTCGTGTTTCTAAATTCAACGGTTTAAGCTGTGCATTATTAAATAATGTATGTAACGGTACAAATATAATTGTGCTATCATTTTATTTCGCCCTCTAGTTATTACGTTTACCTGCTTGTTTATGCTCCTTGCTTGACGTTTATAAGTACACTAGCGACTGACCCTCGCTCCGCTCCGGTTCATCCCTACTTACGTTTTAATTTTTAGTATATATTTCTTAGAGATGAGATATTTTCCGGCTATCATCATACTAAATTTCATCAAAATCCCTCCAGTGGTTTTTCCGTGATGCGGTAACAGACAGACAGACAGACAGTCAAAAATTCTAAAAACTATAGATTCGTCCTCTGTATCGATAATAATATCTATTTCAATAAGATTTTCCAAAAAATATTTAATGTACAGGTTCGGCTTGATTACAATTTTATTATATATAAACTTAATTAATTCGGCATAAAACTTTCTACTACTGAACTACATGTACATAACTTCTTTAGTTCAATAATAATAAAAAAATAAATAAAAAAAAAACAACATAAGCATGACAAGGTTAATACGAAATTTCACACTTCAAACACACATATACATTCATTTACATTCTCATGATCACATGTACACGCTTCTATACACATTATACATATACACATATACTTGTATACGCATACATATAAAAATTATATATTAGGTACACTATATTATTATTTAAAAAATTTTTTTTTTTTTTTTTTTTATATTTATAAGAACTGTAAAACATGTAAAATATCCAAAAAACAAAAAAAAAATATAACTAAATTATTCTATGTAACAAATAGATGTTGCATCCTAATGTTTTGCTTACACTACAAGCGAGGGAGCGAGTTTACGCGAGGAATACTGTCCTACCGTCATACAGTTTAACTAGTACGGAGGGCAGCGTTTCAACGTATTTTGCGAGCTTAGCCTTAGTTTTAGAGTTCATTTTGCATTGTATAACATATTATAGCTTGCTAAATGTACCTTACTATTAATTGTAACATTACAAATTAAGTAATCTAAGCTGTTCATGTATATTGAAATAAATAAATAAATAAAAATATGTATAGATGAAGTGACATGTGCCCACAATCCCAAAACGAATGATTTATTTCTATTATTGAGATTTTATCTAAAAGATAACTTATACTTTTATTTTCTTATATTATTCTGTCTCTGTATTTTTGTATATTTAACTAACGAGGAGTAATTTAAGAAAATTCTTGATTGTTCAATTAATTAACATAAATTAGTGTCATTAGTGATGTAAGTTTGTTCTCATTTCTCCGAATGTAGCAACTAATTTGCAACCCCCGGGACCGCAATTAGGGCGCCGGCTGGCGGCGAGCGGAGGGCGGCGGAGGGCGGCGGAGGGCGGCTTGTGGTTGATTCCAATTTGGTATTCGCGTAGAGACGTACATGCGTCGTGCAGGTGACGTCTCTATCGACGACAGGCCTTTGACATAATATCCTATCAAACTTGCTCTGTTCCAGCTATTCGATACGTTTACACAAGCAGTGAACATAATGTTTAATCGTTACATATGTATGAGATTTATTTGAATAGTTATATTGAAATATAAACTATATTTATAAGTAAGCTGTTTATTTCGACGGTACTGGAAATATAAGGGGATAATATATATCGGAGAAAATCTTCTGAAGTATCTTTTCTCTATCTTAATTGTTAGTATTTAAATTAATTTAATTAAAATACGCCATGCACGATTTTCTAATTTATTTAATATATAAGCGCTTTTTGTATATTTTCCTAAGTGTTATTTTAAATTATGTATGTCTGTTAAGATTACAAAAAAAGAAAACAAAAATATGTTCAAAATTGATTTCAAAGTATATTAAAAAAATAGCTTAAAATTTGAATAATGCTATAAAAAATGATTTATTACAAGAAGCAAATTTAAGTACGCTCTAAGTATTAAGTCGCACCTAACCTCAAGCAATAGATTGTGCCAATGAAAGTTGTGAAAACATGACTGGCATTTAATAGTTTTATCTATCGTTAAATTAGATGTTGAAATGGTAAATAAAAAATCTCAAAAACTATCTAAGGACCTTGTGGTGGTCATCGCACCATAGGTGCTCTGCGCGATGACGGATAAACAAAAGCATTCCCAAGGAGGGTTGATGTCAGGCAGGCGGCCGGTTGTAAAACTTTGGCCAAAACCCAATCAGCAGTACGAAAGATGTACTGCGCCGACCCCAAGTAATTGGGAAATGAACAGGGAGACGATGATTAAGATTATAAAAAATGTATTTATATCTTTCCTTAACCTTTTATAACAAGCATTTCTGGTTTTTACATCAAATGATGCATTTAACATTTTTTTTATTTCCTAGTATGCACTAATCTAAAAAAGTAAATAAGAAAATTAGTCTTAAGTAATTAAACTAAATCGCGTAAGTGTTTATGGCTGTACCCCCCTGCCTTTGCCTCGTTAGGGCGCCCAGTGAAGAAGGATAAATAAATAGATTTTAGGGCGCACTTTCAGACGAATAATTCCCTCTCCGGACAGCGTTCAATCGCGCGGAATAATTTGGGGTAACATCAACAATTTTATACAAATCCATCCGACCGTTAGCAAGACGGAGCAATATACATCTAAAATTGTGAACCTTATTTACAACTTTATTTCATGAGTAAATAATCTTATTAAAGTTTATTTATTAAAATTGAAAGTTGAAATTACTATATAAAAAAATAACTATAAAATAATGTGTAATAGGTAAAATTTTAGGCATATTTTATTTACATGCTACAAAAAACACAAATAACGTTCATACAGCTCGAGCGCCCGCTCGCCGCTATTTACTCAATATTGAAGTTCATTAGTTGCAGACCAAATTATTTTACAATAGATAATACCGCGAAAATCTATACATATAATAAAACAGTAACTTAGTGAAATGAATGTACGCGTTTCAAGCAGAAAGTACTAATTCGATTTTAATTAAATTTTGTATAGTGATAACTTATTAGTCGAGTCAACATTTAGGACACCTTTTATTACATGTAAATCTTTTATTCCTACGAGAAAACACAATAACTGGTTCTATTCGTTCATAAAAATTTACATGTCTAACGCTGGCTAAACTTTAAGAGACACATCAAAACAATGGAATAAAAAATTGTAGATCTTAATAAGGCCTACAGAAAAATCTGCAATAGTATAAGTGTTTCTCCTAAGGTACACTCGCAATACCTATTCATTTCTATTTAAAACGCACCTAGGGACGCGTCCGAGTGAAAGGAGAGTTAAGTCGCTATTATTAAATACAATACTTGGAAAAGTTAAATGGTAACTAAGCATATTGTATCTCTCGGTGTGATTGATTGTGGGTAACACAACTTTCGAGTTGCGACCGTCTTCATTTGTCAGAGCTCAATGTCTACTTCATCTCAAAATCAGACCTGCAGGTTTCTGACTCGATTCCTGTTCATTAGTATAGTTGAATCTTAATATATTCATGACTTTTAGAAAACGACGTTTCAGATATAATACTATTTTATATCTGAAATATTATATTAATATTTTTTTTCATTATATAAAAAGTTTTCTTTTTGTTTAAAAATATAATATTAAATAAATCCCGTAAATTACCACAATACTGATCTAAAATTAATTATAAGGTGAATTCATTTCTATAAATACCTTTCCAAGAATCCTTTTTTTAGAATGCAATACTTTATGGCCGGGAATTAAATAATTAAAACTAAATGTTATCAGATATCGGTGTCTTAACAAATAATAAATACATGGAAAGTTTCCAATTTTATATTTCGGTTTCGGTTTCTTATCGGTTGTCTTTTGTTAGGATACATGAGGCATTTGAATAACTATCTTACATTCTAGCTTTAAAGGCTTAGTAATATAATATTCAGGCATATGTATATAGAGTTCTGTTTTCGCAATTAAAGCCAAGTTTCAAAACACAGCCACAATCAAGTTATTGATATGTGATACGCGTATTAAAATTATTCTTAGGGCTCATAGATGATAAATAGACTATGTTATTTCTCAATTAAAAGGCGACGAAATGAAACGCAAAAAGATTTCTTCAAATCGAACTGGTACTTTCTAAGATTAGCGCGTCCAAACTCACAAAGAAACAAATTTCAGTTTTATATATTAGTAATTGACAAGGGACGTGAAGATCTTGCAACAAAATTTTATTCTCTCTAACTCGATAATTATATGTATAGCTAGTCCGTCGATTCTTTATTAAAGAAATAGTACCTGGGCGACCGAGCTTCGCCCGGAGTTCTTTTTTGTTATATCGTTTTTTTAGATTAAAAAAAAAACTAAAAACTTGAATAAATACAAAAAAAAACTAAAGTAAAAACTTTGTATTCCAACCGGAACTCGATCCCGGGCAGATGTGTTGTCTAATTTGCGCCTTGGCCGCTTGACCACGATGCTTATAACCGAGTGTAAAAAATTATCGATCATATTCTGCGTAGAATAATGCAAAAGAAAACCGCATGAAAACTCGAAAACACGCGTTTTCCCAGACATAAGACTAAACTAGAACGATTTTTCGCCCCCAAAAGCCCCCGCATACCAAATTTCAGCGAAATCGTTAGAGCCGTTTCCGAGATCACTGGTATAAATAAATAAAGAAATAAAGATAAAAAGATATAAATATACAAGAATTGCTCGTTTATATATATAAGATTACATCACATTTTCTTTTTTGTTTTATTATAGTATAGTGTCATTAATTAATTGCTCAAGTGTGGTTTCACTACGACGTTGGTACGAGTAGCAAATAATTGGTAGGCCAGCGCCCGGCGGCCGGAGGCGCTAAATCTCATTAAATGCGACGGCCCCCGCTCTATGAATATATTATGATTTAATATAAATCAACTATAAACCCCTTGCGTGAAACTACAGATTAATGTACCCGGAAACAGGTCCGGACAATTTACGTTTAGAAATGCTAACGTTGGTGTATATTTACAATTTATTAAGTCTTAATAAAATCTTAAAACTCGATATCGTAATATATTATGTACAACTGACATATTTTTCTTATAAACCTAAAAGATATGAGATTAAATAAGCCGCAGTCTATTCTTAAAGTTAATGTAAGTAATATTCCCTAGGTATCCTACAGGAGACATGAAGCTTATCCTAGGAGGGGTTGCAACAAAGGCCCCGTGGGGTCGGACGGCTTAAGTTGCGATCTACAAAGCTATTTCAAATAATGGAACATGATCCCTAAACTACACCTGGGCACATATCCATAGCAAACAGCTCTTCCAAACGAGAAGAAATAATTTGACGTGATACATTAAATATTGAGCACACAAAGAACTGTATACGCATTATTCGGTGTTCTATCGTGTGTTAATCGAAACTGTAGTTCTTCCCTTTGGATTCCCTTTAGATTAGCTCGACACATGTCTATAAATACAATTCCCACCCCTATTATTGATCTAAAATCTTAGCTTTAGTAAAATCATAGCATTTTCAGTGTTAATAACACTATTTTAGAGAATCCACTACGCCTGCTGTCTCTGGCCCGTGGTTTAGATCAGAGTATTTGTTATACGGCTTTTAACGTTAATTATGGGTTTTTAAACACAGATTACACAATACTATACATTATACAACTATAGATTCCTATATAATAAAATTGGACACTGTCTTAATTCGGAATTTTGTTTACTTAAACAGACGATGAGTCGTTTCGCAAACTGTCAAAGTATTGTAAGTAATAATATTTATAACCTCCTGACGTAGCAATTCATTTTGACTAGCCAACTGGGCAAAAGATATTATAATGCAGCGCGTACACGCGCGAACACAAGTGCATTTGTGTAAATGCAAAGGTAAATATAACTTTTTTAAGGTTTCATAGCCGAATGGCTACAACGGAACCCTTGTAATTTCACCATTTCCGTATGGTGGTGGTTCGAGTCCTGGGTCAGGCCAAGTTCAGTTATTGAGTTTTTCTGTTTGGACAGTCTCAGTTACAACTCGGAGTTGGAAAGTTTACACCTTGGTACCTCGGAGAGCATGTAAAGCCAACGCCTGATCTCACTGTCTGTTTTAAGTCTAGAATTAAAAATGTATTAGTGAATAAAGCTTATTATTCAATCACGGAATACTTCGGAGATATCAATGTGTAAAACTAATATCTGGTTGGACTCACGTAGGATAAATATATAATAATTATTGTATTACAATATTGTACACAATTATTATTTTAAAAGAGCAACTGTTTAGTTTCTCGCCGGCTCTTCTTAGCAGAACTGCCTTCCGAGCCGGTGGTAGCTTCCTCACGGACTGACTACACTGACATTTAATATAAATTTAAAATGTAAAATTGACGATTCAAAAGTGCTTGTAAAAGTCTATTTGAATAAAGTATATTTTACATAAAAAAATCCTTATTCTTTAAAAAAGTACCTAAACGTAAACAATAAAAATCTGTGAGGCAAAATAGTAAATAGTAGCATAAACAACAAATCACGCTACTATTTTTGACCTTGACATTTATTTGTGCAAACTCCGTGTAAATCATTCTATAGCCTGAGTAAAACATAAATGATAGTTGTCTGCACACTGACGGCATCGGTGTTTTCACATCGGATACCACAAAAGTATCTAAATAAAATTTTAATGACAAAATAAATATATTAATTCATTACATCATTCCAATAAATATTGATTTGCTTATTTTTTTAAATGATTAAGAATAAATAGTTTATTGTGAGTCATCGACAATGAAAAATAAGGAAATTCCACCACAAATAAAATAAAGATATCGATATTTCCGGCCATCAACGTAAAAATATATCGAGTAAGCCCTACGAATAATAAGGATAACGGAAATTAATCATTTTTACAATAATAATAAATGTTATAGATGTTTCAGTTATTGATATGGACCTGAAATTATTACAATCGATTTATGTACAATTGATTTGTTTTCTATTACAGCTTCAAATACATACAGAAAAAAAACATATTCGATTTTAATAAAACATGTATCTACAATTGAAGATGCAGACTCCTAACAGTAGCAAACGTAGAATTAAAACTTCATTTTGATGAAAGTCCGTGTGCATCATAAACTCACACACAAGCACAGCACTTCTCAAGAGATTTCTCAACAAATACGTCTACACAAAGATACTGAGATCTCAATACGTATCGCTTGGCGCTCAGCGCCGCGCCGCTATCTCGGTCGACGGTCGACGGTCGCTATTGTAGCTTTGCTGTAAAGTCGCTCCATTATTCATACCGGCTCGTAGGCTTTGCATTATTTGAAGAAACTTTTGCATTTTCGAAGCTTTATTTTAACTGCAAGTTTAACGGATTTAAAAGTTATATTCGCTTTCCATTCTCACTTGGATATAATAATATATGGAGCATACATTACATTCTGAATATGTTAATCTTCATAAAACTTTATAAGTAACTTTCCGCAGTATTTTTATATTTCAATACTTAAGCGCAGGAGATACGACGACAATTTAATACTCGCTGTGAGAGATCTGGCGCAGGACGAACTTCATAACTCCGGGCAACATTTCTTAATAGAAAATGCGATAACTATACTTGGCCCGACCCGGGACTCGAACCCAGGTCCTCTGGATCTGGGGCCGTACATGAGAGCCACTACAACAACGAGACAGTTATCTATACTAATATTATAAAGAGATAAGGTTTGTGAGTTTGTGAGGTTTTGGGGGGTGATCTTTGGATCTACTGAACCAATTTAGATGAAATTTGGTAAAAAGATAGTTTGAGACCCTGGGCAGAATAGGATTCTTTTAGTCCCGGAAATCATCCGTTAAGGGGGTGAAAATGGGGATGAAGTTTGTATGGGGAATCAACCTAGGGCCGATCCCGACCGAAGCGAGGGTGAGTCGTTAGTAATCAATATAGAGGATACATATTACAATTCGTACTTACATATATATTAGATCCACAATCTCACACGCAGGATTCAATCGCAACTGTTGCTGCGACAATAGTGGGTTTGACCTCGCTCATACGCATGGTAAATGTCTTTTTTTGGACATTCATATTCGTAGTCATTCAGTAACAATTCACTTCTGTATCCTTCAGAATGCAAATAGGGATAGAGTTTATTTAAACGTGCATACATAAATTAATATTATTTCCCTACCCACTTTAAATATACACGTACATTGGCAAAACAGCATCGGGGAGAGTCATTTCGAAAACCAATTTTGCTGCTTTATAATTCAGAGTCAATTAAAAACACTGCACTCAGCGAACGCTTGAAAGTTTTAATACGCAATGTTAGGTTTGAGCTCCAAAGTGCGCAGTCATCTCTATTAATAGTGGATGAGATTGAAGCCGAGATCCAATTCGACTCATATGGGTATGAGCATACTTCGGCTAAGTAACGGTTTTCAATCAGGGTAATTGTCTTTAGTCATCTCTTAGAGCTTTCTCGCGACTTACTCAATCAATTAAATATTATATGATGTATGTAAGTATCGGCAGAAATATAAGGAAACGTCATATAAATTCTCTTACCAAATGCAATTAGTTGAGATGCACATTGCACATAACCTTCTCTATCATCATTATTATTATAAAAGTTTACAGAATATTCTAAAATAATGAATAATAATAATTTCAATCAGAATAAATTGGTTAATTTTAGTAAAAACTAAAGAAAAATATACTTTGTAGAAAGAAGCATTCAACCTTTTGCTAACTTACAGATGGTCGCGAATAATTTTGCTTTTTATTTAATAAATGGTAAAATAAATTTGATATTTGCATTTTGTTCCATAAATTTTAAATAACTTCACATGAATTAAAATGGTATGTGAATTTTATTTCCATTGGACGGAATTTTGGGTTCTACAAGGGTCTGACAGAAAGGTCTGATGAACTTGCGGTTACAATGACACTGACAGGAAACTTAATTTAGGTGTTTAAACATTTTCTTTCTAATTTTAGCTTTTATAAAATTTAGTACCTAGTCCACTGATAAATTTTTAAAAGTCAATTCAAAGTAAAACGTTGAACCCAAGCTCAACAATCGTAATATTTAACTTAACTGAATACTTTTATGAAGAAAGTTATGATCTAAATCTGAGCAACTTATATGAAGACATGAAAATAGAAGATTCCTAGAGAATGTCTCATATAAAGATATTTATGTACACTTTGATATTCGAGAGCTCGTCGAACAAGAGAATGTGTGTCATTGAAAGGACGTTTCCTTTGAATATCTGAATAGATACGTATTATTATCTCTCCAACAGTTCATTATGCCGTATACGCGTGGGCAATAGGGTGCAGTAGGGGTAGTAGGGGTAATAGGGGTAGTAGGGGGTGTAGTCAGGCGGAAATAGCTACAATAGTATTGGTGTTTGATTGAATACTCTTTTTCACATTTCTAAGTCTAAAAATTACAGGCAGGCGCTCATCTGCGAAGTGAATTTACAATGTTCAGTCATTAAATAGAAAAAGCAAACTTTTAAAACAAGTGTTTTTTTGCAAATTTAGTAAAGCTACATTAGCGGGTATGTTTTGAATGGAGCAGATTCATGTTTATTGAGAATGTTGGTTTGTTCTTGACAGCAACGATCCTATCTTTGATATGGACACAGATCACATAATACTTTACTAGATATGGATGTACGAATATTATGTGGGTACATAAGGTTCGGAGGCCGTTTGATACATTTGATACTTTTTCTCTCTACATCTTCACCAGTAGGTTCCGTAGGATTGTATCCTCACAGAAAATTGGAAAAGAAATATTTGTTTAACACTTGCTACATAAATATGTAATTTAAATTACCATTTTTATTTAAAAATTATGTATATTTCATGTTAAAATATTTACACAGTACAAAATACCTTTACTAAAAACGAGACTGTTTCAATCCTCCTAAGTCATATTCGAAGCCCTATTTTTGGATAAAACTTATAAAGCCTACAAAAATATTAAATGTGCTTTGATTTTAAGTATTCATATATCTATATGATATTTCACGGATGCTCCAGATAAGAAAATCGTTAAAATGTATACATTTTGTGGTGATATTTACAATCGTTTAACACAATGTCTACCCTCTCACGAATTGTTTACAATTTATTTTATGTTATATTGTTTATTGTTCTCCAGAGAGTGAACGTCGGAGCAGCGTCATTGTTGGAAGCTCCTTTGAATATAAATAGATGCGTAATGTTATCTAATTCTCACCGTTCGTCTCCACGCGAGTAAGTAATGTGTAATCGTTCCCTCCGCGGTGGGGAGGCTTGTTTGTACTCGGTCGTCGGGTCGTTAACTAGAACAAACATACACGAAATAACTTTCTGAGAAGTAGATTATAAACGAGTATATATTTTAAATCTTTTTGTTCGTCATTTTTCAAGCGTATTTGAAGCTAATCGTGGTTATACGCATGGTGCTTTCAACAAACCGATACTTTATAATGAAATGGAGCATATATTTATTTCTCAAGAAAGTATTATAACTAAATTAAAAAGACTTGACATACACCAAACTGCGGGACCTGATAATATTCCACCTGTATTTTTGATGAACTGCGCAAATTCTCTATCACTACCATTGGCAATTATCTATAATACCTCTTTACATAAGGGAGTATTCCCGTATAAATGGAAAGAAGCGAGAATAGTGCCAATATTTAAAGATGGAGATAAGGGATGTGTACGTAATTATAGGCCAATATCAATCTTGTCAACAATGTCGAAGGTGTTCGAATCTCTTATATATCCTTTTATATTCCACCACGTTAAGCCTTTTCTATCAACTGATCAGCACGGTTTCATTCCGCAACGGTCTACAAACACGAATCTTTTAAGTTACATTTCAGACTTAACAGAGGCAGTTGACAGTAACCTTCAAGTAGATGCTATTTATACGGATTTCTCGAAAGCTTTCGACAAAGTTGACCATAGTTTATTGCTTCTTAAACTTACACATTATGGAATTTCCAATCCGTTATTAATGTGGTGTCAGTCTTATCTCACTAATAGGTCGGCAAAAGTCGTTATCGATAGTTATGAGTCTCACCCCTATATTGCCACCTCGGGGGTCCCCCAAGGCTCAAATTTGGGTCCACTCTTTTTCATAATATTTATTAACGATCTTATAGCTGAAATAAAGCACTCGCGCGTCTACATGTTTGCAGACGACCTTAAAATTACGAAGGTTATTAAGCAAAGTACCGATGTTTTACAACTGCAAGAAGACTTAAATAATCTGGTTCTCTGGTGCCGAATTAATAGAATGCATTTAAATCCATCCAAATGCTGCTTTATAAAATTTACCAGGAAGAGGAAACCAATAATGAGCTCATATTCAATTTCCAACGAAAGTTTAAAAGAAACCAACACGGTTCGTGATTTAGGTGTTTTATTTGACAACAATTTACGCTTTGATGCTCATATTGATGCAATTGTTACTTCTACCTTTAAGTCGCTAGGTTTTATTATCAGGCAATCTAAAGACTTTAAAAAAATATCAACCGTGATTGGACTTTATAACTGTTATGTAAGGAGTAAGCTTGAATATTGTTGTCAAGTATGGTCCCCATTATATAAAGTATATATAGATCGCATTGAAAAGGTCCAAAAAAGGTTTGTTAAACACTTATCTTATCGTATGAGAGTACCTCTGAGAAGCTATAGTGATCGGCTTAAGTACTTCGAATTGCAACCTCTTCATGTACGAAGAAATATATTGGACCTAATCTTTCTGTATAAGCTTTTCCATAATGAGGTCGATAATAGTGGTCTGCTTGAGAAAATTAAAATAAATGTACCATGCAAACCACCTCGAAATCCATGTGGATTTCTCAAAACGAGTAGAAGCAGAACTAATCTAGGAAAATGTCACCCATTAGCACGAATGTCGCGACTATTTAATGCAATACCAACAGCAGACATGGGTTTCGACACGTTTAGTAAATTTAAAAAGAAATGTTACGCTTTCTATTCGTGATGAAATATTTCGCATAACAAAATTATTTTTACGCCATTTCATTTTATTTTTAATTGTATAATTATTTTTAAATTTTAATTGTATAATTTTTTAATATGATTTTTGTTAATCAGTAATTAATTTAAATATCGTCATATATTAATTTAAGTTTAAGTTTAAGTTAATCAATTTGTCAGATTTAAAGTAATGTGTAAATATTAACACTGTTTTAGTGCATGTTGTGTTCTCCAGTAATTGGGGGTACATTTTAAACACTGTCCTAGGCTAGTATTTCTATTGTATTTTCATATGTACTTCTGTTGGAGATCCTTAATAAATAAATAAATAAATAAATAAACCTTTAATTGGACCACTATTATAAACGCTAAAGTACATTTGTGTACGTTTGTTGCTTTTTCTAAGGCGGCTAGTCAGACTGAATATTTAGTACACTTTTTAGATATGCGAATGCATATGTAGGGTGTTATAGCCTGGAGTATCAGATAGGCTACTGTTAGACATCTAGGGAGGCGCGCGAGTAAAGCAAGGTTAAATCGCTAGTAATATTATGAATGTAAAAGGGAGCTTATTGATTTTTGTCCTTCACAAAGCATTCTGTGACATACAGTCAATCGGTCGAGGATGACATTGGCTACTTTTATATCGGCATATGAACTAGATCACAGAGGATATTAAAAAGTGGTAAAGTTATTCATACCTGAACCTTGGACACAAGTAGTGCAATGTCGAATACCAAGAAATCATAATATAATAATAAAATAAAAACTCGTGAAATTATAAGTTACCAATCATTCATCCAAAAACAAAAACGAGCTTCAATTATCGTCTAAAAGAAGGTGATTAAAATAAATACGTAGCATCTGAAAATTTATTATAAGCCTTTATAAAAAAAAATTATAATAAGACCAAAATAACTATATTAAAAATTGAAATAATACGTGCGTGCGTGCGTGTACTCGTATGAAGCACCCGAGTGAAATGAAAAAAAGGGTATTCCTGTTTAATTATGTATGTAGGTATTACTCTTATATATAGGTTATTACTGTAAAGTCTTATCAAAATCCGTTCAGTAGTTTTTGCAAAGAATGACAAATTTACATCCTTAAATTTTCGTGTTTAAAAGGATGTAAAGGTGTAGGATGATATATGGTATATAGATTTATTAGCACACTGTTCTGTTTCCATACAAGTCAAGATATGCGGACTCGCGCAGCCGACAAGAGAACATTTCCTCCTGCACTCTAAGCGATAGCGCAATTCCACACGAGAGATTCTAAATGTCTTTATTCTCAAATTTATTACATTTTATACTCGCACTATCTCCTAATGTACTTCCCTACTTTCCTCTCGGTATTAATAAAAGTTTTTATTAAAATGAAACTCTATATAACTATCGTGGAATTTACTTCAAACACGGTTTCCGTCAGAAATTGTTTAAATGTTAAATATTTATTCGCAAACGTTATTTGGATTAAGTTTTATACGTGAAGTGTTGTTTCCAACATAAGTTGTATATTTTGAATTATTTAGTTCATATTGCTGCATTTAACTTCATTTTTATGAAATGAAAATTAGCCATGTTTTAATTTCATTCAGATTAATTTAAATAAGTAGTTCTGGTAATATATACATTTATTACATAATATTTATATATGTACATTATAATATGCTGTTCTATTAAATCCCGCTCGGTTATTACGGGGTAAATAAATAGATAGAGAAAGACAGAGAGAGTAAGTAAGTGAGCGTGTGTGTGAAAGAGAGAGAATAATTCTAAAAAATGTAAAGGTTGACATGTTGACACGATGTTACAAAAAGTAATTTAGCGGTAGATTGAAAAAGGTGTCGTAACGTGCAAAATCTTACATGTGAGGACATTCAGATCAATATAAAAGAATTCCTCTGTTGCTACCGTTCATTTTTTGTGAATGGATTTCTTAACATGTCGGCCTAATTATAACTGAAAAAAAAGGTTTTTTTCTATTATATTTACAATGTATATTGTTATTAATAAGTATAACACAACTAAAAGTTGTATCGACTATTATGTTGGGTATTAGTTAAGGATAGAAGTTGTTTTAACTGTTTCAACCCTTCTCGACTTTTCGTTTTCTCGTCTTTACTTAAGATATTTGTCCTGGTTAGACGTTTTTTTTTGTTATTTCAATGTTACAGCATAAAATAACATTTCCATTAACTATGTTTATCTTTGTTCTTCGATTTTTTGTTATATTCCTTTTTCACTTGGCTAAATAGGTTATGTTCTTCGAATATATGTAAGTTTATTTCCTTAGCACGGTTTGTGATACTTTCAAGAGCAGTATATACAATAACTTATTATCAAAAAGGTACACCGACTTCATAATCTTCATAATTATGCTATACTAGCGGCTCACCCTCGCTTCGCTCGGGTTCGCCTCTAGACAAACAAAAACAAATCTATCCCACGGGAACCGTACATTTTTCCGGGATAAAAAGGAGCCTTTTGGTTATTTTAATGTATGAACTATATTACTGTAAAGTTTCATTAAAATCCAATCAGCAGTTTTTGTGAACTAAGCTGTATAAGTTACTATAGTTTTTTAACAATCCCACGGGAACTCTTTAATTTTTCAGGATGAAAAGTATCTAAGATGTTGCACGGTGATATAAGGTACTACCATAAAAAAATCATTTAAATTGATCTAACAGATTTAGAGATTAGCCCGTACAAACAGACAAACAGAGAAACAAAAAAATTGAAAAAAATCTGGATTTGTTCTATTTCTCTTCTTACATCCCCTTGACTCGGTTTTTAGCATTTTATTTCTATGTACAGACATTCGACCTCTACATTTTTATTATAGTATAGATGGATCAATTATTTTTTTAAAAGGATTGTTATCATTTAAAAAGTGCAATAAAGAATATAATAAGTTTCTAGCTTTGAAGATTTTCGAGATATATACCCTTTTGACATAGAAAAATTGTCCCAGAAAGTCATAGTTATGCTCATTTTCTTTATATCTCAAGGTCAAAGCGGAGTACGACAGTGAAACTCGTATGAATCGCTTTTCTACATCAAGCCCTTATAGTTATAAGTTTCGATATAGGTTGCCATAGGGCCGGTTCGCTATACTTATCCGGCCAAACCCTCCAGTAGTTTCGGAGCTTATTCGGTACAAACAAATAAACAAACAAAAAAGTTTTTCCTTTTTATAATATTATAGCGGCTCATCCTCGCTTCGCTCGGGTTCGCCTCTAGACAAACAAAAACAAATCTATCCCACGGGAACCGTATATTTTTCCGGGATAAAAAGTAGTCTATTTGTTATCCTGATATACGAACTATATTATTGTAAAGTTTTACTAAAATCGAGTTTTTGTGTAGTAAGCTGTATAAGTTAGTTTTTTAACTATCCCACGGGAACTCTTTAATTTTCCGGGATGAAAAGTTTCCTATATGTTGACCGGGGATATAAGGTACCACCATGCAAAATTTCATTCAAATCAGTCCAGCAGCTTCGGAGATTAGCCCGTACAAACAGACAAACAGACAGAGAAACAAAAAAATTGAAAAAAATCTGGATCGGTTCTATTGCTCTTCTTACATCCCCCTGACTCAGTTTTAAGCATTTTTTTCTATGTACAGACATTCGACCTCTACAATTTTATTATAGTATAGATATTGGAATTTTCACTACATTTACTATGACTTGCATTAAAAAAACACAGAATTATGAAAACTAATCATTTACAAAAAATACAGAATAATTAAGTCGGTCAAAAAACCTAATGAATTTTTGTCTGTTTGTCTATCTGTTACAGCATCACGAAAAAACTACTGGTAGGATTTTGATGAAATTTGGTATGATGATAGCTGGTTATCTTTACTTTTTACTGCGGGAAAATATCTCGTCTCTGAGAAATCGTTACTAAACTATTTGGTATATATACCGTGTAAACATCCATATGCATTTAGTAAAAAGCGGTTATTTTAATATTACAAACAGACACTCTAATTTTATTTATCTGTATAGATTAGCTACTACTCTCTCTATTTTCGCAAACAAAAAGTTTTCTCGTCGAAAAGAAGTTCCTTACGTGAATTCAGTTTGATGGAAATAATTTTAAAAATGTTTTAGGGATCTCTGACTAATACTAACATGTTTAAAACGTTGCATATATTTTCTTTTCAACCGACTACCAAAAAGGAGGAGGTTCTCAATTCGACCGTATGTATGTTTTTTTATGTGTGTTCGCGGATTTCTTCGTCGTTTATGAACCGATTTTGATGATTCTTGTTTTGTTGGACATATCCCAAGGGTGATAGGTTTTTTTCAAGTTTTTTATATAAATAAATTTATTACTATATTAAAAACATATGTATTATGTATCATGTACTTGATGCGGCCTCACAGCGATGTTTCGCACCATTTCTTTCGACAAGTTTCTGCGCACGTCATTTCCTCTACAAATGACCTAAAGTTGACAGCTGCTGCGGGCCGCGAGCAGTATATTATTATGTTTTTGTAAATATAACTCTTTTATCTTCGAGTCTGTTTGTAACTTTGTAGCTCCTAAATAAGTCTACAGTTACCGGTGGTAGGACTCTGTCAAGCCTGAGGAGTCCGACTGGATGGGTACCACCCCCTTATCTATTTCTGCCGCCAAGCAACAATGATTGCATTGTTGTGTTCCGGTATGAAGGATAAGGTAGCCAGTGCAATTACAGGCGAGAAGCATATCATCTTAGTCCTCACAGTGACAACGCACCTGTGGTTCTGCATTTTTGTTACTTAAAACCTAAGTGCATGAACCGTAGGTGTTATGGGCGACAGGTACTGCTTTCCATCAGGTGGTCTGTCTGCTCGTTTGTCACTGAATCTCACAAAAAAAAGTTTTTTAAATATAATATATCTCTTGCGTCTAACTGACATTGTACAGGATACTGGAGGTGGTTATAAAAACGGACAGGACCGGAACGGACCGGAGCGGATTCATATCATCTTTATGTTAAAGTGTCGGGATCATCACGCCTTCTATTAACCACACTAGGATGATCTCAGTATTGTTTAACTTCTCTTCTGTCCACTGATGGGTGGTGCGGTGTTCTATCTTGAATTTCCCTCGATTATATAAAAAATCCACTCCTCAATCATTTAAGGAAAAAATTGTTAAGCGTTTATATTATTTTTTTTTTAATTTAAGTGTTAATTTAAGTTACTTAAATATATATTTTTCAATTACTGTTAAATAACACGTAATAATGAAAAAATCTACCACTATTAAAGTATTAAAATCGATACATCTTTTCAGTTAAATAGTAACACAACGAGTTACTTGCCCACAGCACATAAATATTCTAATTTATTATCAAGATATAATAATATATTTATGTATGTTCTCGATACAGTTCCACAGACCTACTTAGAGTTTATTATATCGCACATTTTAAGACAATAAATCTCGCCCGACGCCGCCCTCTAATGATTTATGGGGAGTTTTTGGTGATTTGTTCGCATTCGGTGCTTATTTTTGTGTAACTTGTAACAAGTTTATTTATCTCTCTCGTTAGTCGCGTATTCAATGTATGCTGACTTTCGTGGAAGTTGTTCAAGTTTTTCTTTATGTTATTTACAGCGGTAACACTATTGAATTACGGGTATTGGTTAGTTTCTCTTAACGCGGCATAACGTACTTGAATTGCTAATTTTGTTTTATGATTCTTAGTACGATACCAAAATATTAATAACTAGCGGTTCGCCTCTAGTCAAAAAAAATAAATCTATCCCACGAGAACATACTTTTGTTCTATCATCAATAGTTTACGCATTGCATGCGACGAAAAGCGTTTTAGGGCACTTTTTTTACACAAGGTGTAAAAAAAGGTTACGTTAAGGTTACGTTACTTAAGGGATCCCTAATCTTTTCTAGCAATAAACATAGCCTATGTCACTCAAGGTGAATGTAGCTTTTCAATGGTGAAAGAAATTTTGAAATCGGCACAGTAGTCTTTGAGTTTATTCATTACAGACATACACACAAAAATACAAATCTTTCCTACATTATATACACTATACATTATGGATGATAAATTTATGTATGTATTGTCGACATAAATAAAATGAAAAATCCATTTCCAATAATTTTTTGTTAAGCTATCCTGTGCCTTATATCATAAGGAATATGAGAATTAAACTAATAAACAATGCATTGTGGGTGTGCTTAGCAGTACACTATAATATATCGCGTGCAGTTGGCTCGTCTCAGTTCTAGCTCAGCTAGACCGCCAATAATTAAATCGGGTTGAAGGACATTTTATACAATATTGGTCTATTTAAAGTTTACTTTTTACTTAGCGAGCCGTTAGTCGTTAAGTTTAAGACTATTGTTATAAGCGTCAACCAATGAAAAGTATGTAATAGTATTATCTTCTTACCAAGTGACTGATGATTAATAGAAATAATTTAGTGTAGTACCTATATTTTATGTAATATCATTTAGTTCCATATATTATTAGTTTACATTGCATTAAATAATAATAAAGAAAACAATGAAAACAAAATAATGTCTGTGAACTACAAACATATTGTTTTAAGTTGATGATAAATGCTTGAAACAAGTGGCTGGCGCGATCCAAAGAGCATTTTTCAATTATATTCGGTCAATTATGAAATAAAAACCAACAATACCGTTATGTTATAAGTGTTTTTTGTATACACAGAAATTTATTACCAATAAAAGGCATAGGTTACCAAACAGACCAACAGATTCATTTTAGTACTATCGAAATAAATATCGATGACAAATAAGTACTTAACATTCTTGAAAATAATAATATGATTCTTATCGAAAGATAAAGAAACTCGTCACCGCTGAATATATTCTAGTATAACCACTTATTTTTACAAAAGTCTACTATTAATAATTTTCTATATCAAAACGTATGTGTAAATTAAACATTTTATGATATCATATCATATTGAATATGAATATTGAAGATATTTCACTAATTGAGGCCTACATATAAGTCAGGGTTCACACAACTTGAAGCAATTACGGGGTAAGATCTGCAGCGTAATTACGCTGAGAGTCGTCGGACGTCAGGCTAATGATGTACAAGGATGCGGCGTGGGCAGCGCTCGGGAGGGCTCGGAAGGGCTCGGGCGGAGCTCGCGGACTTCTCTGTTGAGATAATCAGTTCATTTTAGCCCAATAAATAACGGGCGGGAATCGCTTCTAAATGTTATCAGTCTCTGCAGTATCTACATCAATTAAATGAAGGCACGTAAATCTTCATCCACGGCTTAGTCCGATCTCGATACGCTTCCGTCCTTTTCTCTAGATTTGATAGATGATTTCAGAAGAATCATTAGATTCAATAACAGCTGACTACTTCAGTACGTTTTGATACGTCATTGTTTCTTACTATCTAAGATCATTGCAGAATAACCGATGTAAAATTATTTTTTTTATTATAAAAAAATATATCTGTTACTAGATTTACACGTTTAACTTTATCAGTAGACTGAGATAACATGTAAGTTTTATCATCTACTCACTGTTTTCTGTTTATTGAGAAACAATATTTTAGAGAATATCTAACGTCACCCTTTAAAATTAAATTAAATTTTAATTAAACAAACACAATGGTCGATACCGACATTTCTGGAGAAATGAAACCTCATACTGCTCAGGATTACTTAGTATTGTCAGTTTAAGAAATAAAAAGCAGGAAATATAAAATAATAATAAAAAAGTTCGTATATGATAGACGGTACAAAAGTTTATCGTTTAGCTCAGTGGGTATTACATTCAGGATTTGAGGCGATTCCTGCTCAGATGTTCGTAGCGTGCTTTTATTTGCAGCATACGTTTGATCTTATTTCGTACCTTTCATGACAAAGGAAATTAGACTTTATTAGAAGGAAATAGTATCCGAAACAAGAGAACGATAACTATCCATATATCAACCGCAATATGTTTAAACAGGTTTAGTGATAATATAAGAGTACGGCGTGCACGAAAACCGTATTTTGTCTTAAACAAATGTGATAAATTTGCATCTAAACGTAGAGGTAAAACTACAAATGCTCTTTAATAAAATACTTACGTATTTATCGCAATTTCTCTTCTGACAACAATTTTTTACTATTTTAATAGTAACCATATTTACATACTTTAATCTCAATCTGCAAGATGACATTGCCTTAGGAAAAACCTATTTTATATAAAAAATATATAAAAACGAACATAGAACCTCCTATTTACCCGACTGGGTTGTGTTTGACCTGTATGTATGTATGTCCGGCGTAATTACTAAACGGCCTAACCGATTTTAATGATTCATACGTCGCATCGTTCAATTCGTCTTGATAACGCGAGTGCCGTATGATAAATAGATATCAATAAAATTCAAAATGGCGGATCCAAGGCGTGAATTTGTGTATCCAGAATTTTTTTTTTCGTCCGAATAAATTGAGTGGAGTATCTAAATACATGGGTTTAAAAGGCGATTTTTATAATTGCATCTTAAACCCAAATATATACAACATATATGTAAACAGCGAAATAAGTTGGGTTTTTTATTTTTCTAATTTGAGGCCGTTTAAAATTACAACGATAATATTATAACAATATGATCGTATTATTGCTAATTAAGTCTTCTATCGCGCTTGGGCTCTATATGCACGACCTCGTTCCTCGTCTCGGTGGAATTTTTAAAAGTTTGTATCCTTTGTTATGTCTAAGATCATTAATATCAAAACTGAAGTAAATATATGCAGTACAAAATATTTACTACGTTAAGTAAACATAAAAAGAAAATTTAAAATCTTCGATACGCCAACGTATTCTATTTAGAGGTTAATAAAACTCTCGAAATGGGATTACCTATGAAAAAGAGTAGTCTTTTTTACATGAAGTGAGCCCTTTTTTGGAATCTTTATACCTTGTAACAGCTAAGTATTGTAGCCAAGTATTAGTACCTAACTAATTTCATAAAGTCATCGTTACACAAAAATAACCATTACATTAACCTACGATATACTTTCTTAGAACGAATACAAAATTTATCTGGACAAATGAAATAGGTACAGCTTGTTTTTAAATATTTGCTTCAGTCGTTGGAGATATGTAGGTAATATCAATAATTGGTACATCAAGTTTATACAACTTACTACGAACTTTTGCGTTAAATTATATTTTTGAAGATGCATCCATTTTCACTAAAGGAGCTTTACAACTTACTATATGAAAAACGATTTGTTTCGAGTATGACGAGTATATGCATAGCATGTATTTTTTAAAAACTTACATACAATAAAATTCTGAGTCGAATCTGTACATTAAATATTTTTTGGAAAATCTATTGAAATAATAATTATTATCAATACAGAGGCCTAATCTATATTTTTTAGAATTTCTGTCTGTCTATCTGGGAATCCATCACAAGAAAACCACTGGATTTTTGATGAAATTGGGTATGATGATAGCTGGTTAACACATAGGATACTTTTTAAATTGCAGGATAATATTTCATCTCTGAGAAATCTATACTAAACGTTAAAACTTAACTGAGAACGCGCCCGAGCGGAGCGAGGGTGAGTCGCTAGTATTACATAAATTTGTACCTATAATGAATTAAACTCACGGAGTAAACCGATTATCTCCAAGTACAACTAATACGAACGTGTCGAGCCTCCGTTTGATATGTACCTACGAGATATCAAAAGTACTCTATTAAGTAAAATACAATATCTTTGGACAATAACCTCAAAACTTATTACATGCCCTACGACTGAGCCGTAGAATCATTTTTTTCTTCATTTTTTACAAGTTAAAGATTTATTGAGAAAATGTCGTGACATTTTCTCAAAAAAACTTTGTATTACGTATAATATAATAGTACCTGGGCGACTGAGCTTCGCTCAGAGTTCTTTTTTATTGTATCGTATTTTTAGATTAAAAAAGTGTTATGATTCATTAATTTTAGTGCTAATATTGTTAGACATATTTAAAGTTACCTATATTTCTTGTAATTAACTAAAGTTTCAATGAAATTATGTTTTATATTTTAAGTATGCTTTTATAAATTAAAGACATTAATTGATTACTATGATTTAAAGATTACGCCGGAAGTAGTTGAAGTTACATTAAAATTATTAAAAAGGTGGGTTGATGGAAATTAAAATTAATATATAAGGAGTGCTTTCTATGATTGGGATTGATTCTTGTTCAGGAAGAGTTACTGTGTAATTATGCTGAAACAGTGTTGTGTAAATTCTAGTATAAAGCAGTGATATATGCAGTGTGTTGTAATTCTTATATGTAAATCAATAATTATTATACGTTTGAAGTGTACGCTGGTGGTTTTCTTCATAATCAGAAGGGGAACACAACCCAAGAAAAAAAGGAAACAGGAATGTTAATGTCTTTGACAATTATTTTATTATGTTATATTTTCAATTTTATTGAAGAATTATTTATATATATATATATATATTTTTTTTTTTTTAATTATAATTTATAAGTTACGCCCACGTGAAATTTTTAAGCGTCATTCAGGACGGTAGTTGCGTAAAATGTCTGGTCAGGGCAACTCTCTGACGATGTTATGCGTAAATTGTGTTTTAATGTGCGAGAATGCTTGGCCAGGGCAACTCCCTGGTAGTATTTCTACATTATAGCATAATATGGACATAGTGCAGGAAGTGTCGGTGCGCGATCGGGGCTACTCTCCGATAGCATCCACCACGTTTTTGTCTATAACCAATTACTATAACCTACTGTGTGGCACTTAATTATTTTATTATGAAAAATGAACTACAAAGTATATTTATGTTAATGATGCATTTTTATTTTATTTATTTTTTACGTGAGTATCATTGTGAGGTATACATGACAGGATACTATTGTTACAAAACATATTTCTAAACACATCTTTTATTAAATAGAATCGTATTAATAGTGCTGTAGGCATCAATCGGCTATTTAATTAGTTATTTATATTTACTTAATTGCTATATTTAATTAATACTAAATTATATTTCAAATATCTTAAAACAGATAAGCGTTTTGTTTCCGAACGGGTTTTGTATTATCTTTCCAATTCACTCGTGTGTTTTATTATTTTGTATAAATAATTACTATTTATTACAGTTATAAATTATATGCATAATTACATATCCAATATTTAATTAATGTTAAACTTATATTCAATATTTAATAATATAACAGAATGTATTATTTCTAATAAGTTGCTTTTTGATCATTCTGGCGTGATTGCGGGTACTTGTATTTAAAGCCGTGTAATGGTGAAATGGGGTTGAGTTGAATTCAGGCGGTGATAATAACGTTTTGCTATAACGATCCACAAGTGCTGTTCGCCATCTTCGTCTTGCTGTCTCTCTGCGCGTTTTATCATGTTACGTCTTTTAATACAATACGTGTTGTGTGTGGTCAGGGCTACTCCCTGGTAATGTAACACGTAGATTACAAGATAACGTGAGACTTCATGTATTTATCATGATGCCCACAATTATTTGATTTATTAATTCATTTAATTTTTATTTATTTTTTTTGTATATATATACATCTATACATGTAATAAAATTGTAACTAATCCAAGTCTGTACATTAAATATTTCTTTTTTGGAAAATCTTATTGAAGTACGTTTTTTATCGATACAGAAGCCAAATCTATAGTTTTTGGATTTTTTGTCTGTCTGTCTGTTACCGCATCTCGGGAAGACCACTGTACAGATTTTGATGAAATTTGGTATGATGATGGCTGGTTGTCCGGGTTCAATATGTAGGACACTTGCTTGTTCCTATTTTAAGTAAAGTTTTTGAGAAAATAATTTATAATGCATTGAATGATTTCTCCGAAAGGAACAAATATTTACAAAGGATCAATTTGGTTTTCGTAAAAACAAAAGTATAAATATGGCTGTTTATAACTTTCTTTAGTTATGTCGTGTCCTTTATTTATGGACTTAACGGAGGCTTTTGATTATGTTGATCATAATATCTTATTAAATAAATTTTTCACTATGGTGTTGGAGGAAATGTTTTAGAGCTCATGAACAATTTGGATAAAACTAATTTAATGTTCTTTAAAAACAGGAAAAATAAGTTAAATGCTTTGGATATCAATTTTGAGGGTAAGGAAATAAAGCAGGTGGATGTAACAAAATTTTTAGGTCTCAATATTGGTAATAATTTAAATTGGAAAAAGCATATTGAGGAGGTAAGCATAAAAGTACGACAATTTTCTTTTGCACTCCACGTGTTTGCCAAAACGGTCAATGTTTCAACATTAATAACTGTGTATCATGCTTATGTTGCTCCTTTGTTAAGGTGTTGTATTATTATTTTTTTGGGGTAATTCGGTAGATAAATTAGCATTCGAAGCAAATGTATTCGAGCAATATTTAATTTGCGAATAATAGAAAGATGCAAACTATGTATTTGGAAATTACAATATAATGACGTTACCAAGTGTGTGCATTTGTGAGACTATTATTTATGTTAGAAATGATCTATATTTATTTGAAAATTGTTATGGTGTAAGACATGGGGGCCTTACTTCGCCACCCTCGATGTGAGACTGACCTTTTCTCGAAGAGTATTTTCTGTACTGGGCCACTTTTATATAATCATTTACTTAAATGTATTCTGGAGGTTAATGAAATTAATATATTTAATCGAAGATTGAAGAAATTTTTATTAGAAAAGACTTATTATTCTATTAATGATTATGTTTTGGATAAAGTCTAACATGTAATTTTGAGTATATTGTATTTATGAATTGTTATTAAATCGTATTGTTCCATGCTCTAAGGCTGAGCTTGGCTGGACATTGTTAACATTAATATTTAAATCTATTATGTTATAACTAGTATTTGAATTTGAACTTTTAACTGCAGAAAAATGTCTCGTGTCTGAGCTGAACGTTAATACGTAGTTACGGTTGGAAACGTTTATTATATTTCACATAATGAATATTAGTATGATGATGATGGTGGTTAAAAACTTATGAATCAATTGTAATGGGTATTGGGTCTGGACTGATCCGATAGGAGTGAGCCATGTGTTGTTTATCGGGTTTTTTAATACATGGTTTATATTAAATGCCGAAAGAGCTAGGCTGGTGGCCGCTAGATGGATAGATGGGTTTGCTGGCTGAAATGAGTGATCTATGTCCGATCGCTGGAATGAGTGATCTATGTTTGATCACTGGATTGAGTGGTCTATGATTGATCACTGGATTGAGTGGTCTATGTTTGATCACTGGATTGAGTGGTCTATGTTTGATCACTGGAATGAGTGATCTATGTCTGATCGCTGGAATGAGTGATCTATGTTTGATCACTGGATTGAGTGGTATATGTTTGATCACTGGATTGAGTGGTCTATGTTTGATCACTGGGTTGAGTGGTCTATGTTTGATCACTGGATTGAGTGGTCTATGTTTGATCACTGGAATGAGTGATCTATGTCTGATCGCTGGAATGAGTGATCTATGTTTGATCACTGGATTGAGTGGTATATGTTTGATCACTGGATTGAGTGGTCTATGTTTGATCACTGGATTGAGTGGTCTATGTTTGATCACTGGATTGAGTGGTCTATGTTTGATCACTGGAATGAGTGATGTATGTCTGATCGCTGGAATGAGCGATCTATGTTTGATCGCTGGATTGAGTGGTCTATGTTTGATCACTGGATTGAGTGGTCTATGTTTGATCACTGGATTGAGTGGTCTATGTTTGATCACTGGATTGAGTGGTCTATGTTTGATCACTGGATGGTCTATGTTTGATCACTGGAATGAGTGATCTATGTTTGATCACTGGATTGAGTGGTCTATGTTGGATCACTGGACTCGATTGCAACAGCTTCAGTTATGCCCCATGTGACGGAGATGGATCAGAGGGCTTTACTCCAGAAAGGCCCAATCGACGTCAAAGGAGGTCATCTTTTGGTGATGCTAAAGTACCGGCTAAAATTAAACGATTATCCGATTACCTAACAACCGAAGACCTGAAGAAATTTATAGCAGCGCTTCGAGATAATGCAAGTAAGGGAACTCTACTATGTAGTTCCGGAATTTCATCAAGATAATAGATTACAAAATGTTGAGCGATGGCTAAAGAAAGTTAACGAATGTGCCGTAATTTATGAATGAGATAGAAATTAAGTTATTCTTTCAATTATATGAATCTTTACCAAAGCTCAAAAGTTAGTTAAAATTAGAAAGGCATTCCCGAAAGGTAAAAACTTGAGAATATTTTTATGATAAACTTTCATTATTAAGTAGATATGATATTGCTGGACGAAAGGCAGTTGATTGTATTATTTTCGGAATAACTAATAACTCTGTACGTAATAGACCTCAAGCTCTTAAATGTAGTGAACCAGAAGAATTGTTAAATTATTTAGCTTCACCACAGTTTAACCAGATATAGTAATACCTTTATGAAACGAGATTTTAGAAATGGTCATAACATTTTACCAGGTAATACAAATGGACAAAATAACTTCACGTGTTTTAATTATCAAGAACTAGGTCATACATATAATAATTATACAAAACCTATTGTGAAATGTAAGTAGAATAGGACATAACAACGTAATTGTGTGTAGGTAAATTGCATCTAAAGCGAAAAGTATATTTACTTATTAAAATTAAAAATGTGTGTGGTATATTAAATTAAATTAATGTGAAGTTTTTGAGTGCATTTATAAATTTTGGTATCATAAAATATTCTATGGCTAATGTGCTGGACTTTAAAAAAATAATGAATATCTGCCCGTCATTAGAGGCTTTGGTAGTTATATAATTAATTTAAGTTATATAATTAATTTAAGTTATATAATTAATGCAGTTAGGAAAATTAAAAAAAAAAACTTAACGGATATTAACACTGCCCGACTTGTATATTTTAGTTATTTTCATAGTATTTTATCGTACGGAATACTTCTTTGGGGCAGTGCCGCGCAAATTAATTCGGTATTTATTAAAAAAAAAAAAAAAGAGCAGTACGGGCTATTTATGATCTAAGAGCTCGTGATTCGCAATTATACTGTGTAATATATTTGTTAAACGATTGTATTAATAACCATTATAATTTCAAGACGAGGAAGATAAGAACACAGTAAATCAATATAATAAGCTTTATTTTATCACTCTTTTACTTTAAACGTTTTATAATGTTACTTCAACTGTCGTATTTCCCTTTAATACAACAAAATTCAATGTCATTTTAACGATTACTTTATGTCACTACTATTAACTAATCACAGGAAAGCGCTTTATTTTCCACTATTTACACATAAGTTCAACACTATTTTGATCAATAAGTTTGCCAACATAAATTTAGTATTATTTTCACAACTAATACTTATCTGGTCTGTCGTAATGAACGTCTTCCCCAAAAACTCCCCTCCAACGGTTATCTTTTGCTTTTTATATGAATCAGCCGGAAGTTTTTATTAAATGGCACAACCGTATTTCAGAATTTTTAAATGCAATAATATAACTTGAGAATTATTAATGTCTTACTATTTGATTTACTTTTTTTTTTTTTTTTTTGGAATTTATTACAAAATTAGTAATTCGAAAATAAGTTTAATTTTAAGATATTAACTTTTTAACATCAATATAACTTAAAAGCAAAATCAATAGACATTCCATATTAATTTAAAAGTAGTCAAATTATCTCCCATTAATTATATAAATTTATCAATGACTTTTAATTAAAATATTATTATTATTTATGATTCTCAATTATGTATAATATTTTATTATGTACAATCTTACGACTCCGTGTAAGCCAGTTTAACATATTATTTGTTCGCAAAAATCTAAAGATAGACACACAAGAAACACTAAGAATAGAAATAAGCTTGTTAAACCTAGACTTCGGCTCCAAAAGGTGAATAAATCCTTCGTGGGCCTGAGTATACGCAGATATAATAAGATTCCACAAAATGTCCTAGATTTATCTTTTCAAAAATTTAAGGATAAAATTAAAAATGTTTTATTGGGCAAAGCATATTACACGGTTCAAGAGTTTCTTGCTGATGAAAATGTGTGGAATTGAGTATTATTGACTCATATGCGGGCTATCTACATGATATATTAATAAAATAAATGTAATTTCGATATTTAAAAGAGCAACTGTTGAGTATCTTGCCGGCTTCTGAGCCGGTGGTAGATTCCTCACGGACAGACTTCACTGATGCTTACATTAAATGCTTTTGAATCAAGTCTATTTGAATTAAGTTTATTTCATTTCATTCCATTTAAACTAAGTTAATATTAGGATTAACTAAATCGATGCAGAATTTATTAGCGGTATTAATAAGTGGCAATAAAACAATAGTATTCGTTATATTATTTAAAATGATAGATGAAGGGAAGTTATTTATTGTTCCATATAAAATCTCTAACTATGCTCCCGGTTTTAGTACCATGGGATATGAAAGCGTTTCGCATTAAGTAGATGAAATGCAGCCTTGGATTCATGTTCAGGCAATAGTTAGACAAATCTTCTGGTTCTGAATACAGCTCCTCAAGCTCGGAGAACAGTGATACTGAAAAATAAAAGTATTTAAGTTTAATCTAGTGTAGTATAATCTGGTTTATATTAATGTTTATATATAACGATATATTTTTTTTTGCTTGTATTACATGCTGTAATTATTAATATTGTTTTGAAATTATAATAGAGAATCGTAAACATACCTTACGCCGAGTGTTGTGAGATTTGCGTGCTCCGGAGATAGCACGCATGTCGATGGCCGAGTGTTATGATTCATTAATTTTAGTGCTAATATTGTTAGACATATTTAAAGTTACCTATATTTCTTGTAATTAACTAAAGTTTCAATGAAATTATGTTTTATATTTTAAGTATGCTTTTATAAATTAAAGACATTAATTGATTACTATGATTTAAAGATTACGCCGGAAGTAGTTGAAGTTACATTAAAATTATTAAAAAGGTGGGTTGATGGAAATTAAAATTAATATATAAGGAGTGCTTTCTATGATTGGGATTGATTCTTGTTCAGGAAGAGTTACTGTGTAATTATGCTGAAACAGTGTTGTGTAAATTCTAGTATAAAGCAGTGATATATGCAGTGTGTTGTAATTCTTATATGTAAATCAATAATTATTATACGTTTGAAGTGTACGCTGGTGGTTTTCTTCATAAAAGAAAACAAAAAAACTTGAATAATTACAAAAAAAACTTTGTATCCGACCGGGATTCGAACCCGGAGGTTCAGGTACAGGTACAGGTACCCGGAGATACTTGGCTGGTTGACCACGATGCTTATGCCAGAGCGTAAGAAATTAGCGACCATATTTTGCGTGGAATAATGCGAAAGAAAACCGCATGAAAACTCGAAAACACGCGTTTTCCCAGACATAAGACCAATCTAGATCGATTTTTTGCCACCGAAAACTCCCACATTCAAAATTTCAGCGAAATCGTTAGAGCCTTTTCCGAGATCGCCGGTATAAATAAATAAATAAATTATATACAAGAATTGCTCGTGTAAATATATCAGATATATATTGTGAAAGAAATTCAGCCGATAAATACTATAAAATACATTACTTATTTATGCTTATTGTAAAACATGACGAAAACAAGTCGCGCTACGCAACACACGGTGTGGAAGTTAGACTTGCATTTAACCGATTTTTTTAATTTAATTTTGATGTTCAAAAATAGAAATCATACCTTAACCGATTGACCAAGAACTGCTGATATATCGTCATGTCGAGCGGAAAGATCGATTCGTCTTTCCACTCGACGGGACAACGCTCATATTTCTATACTTAAAAATGAAATAATCAATATTTGTGACTACAAAATGGCCAGTCTATCTAGTGTTTTTAATATATTTATTTGCTCAAAATACTCATACTCTGACCATTTAAAATCGATACCTTCCTGTAGTTTATAGTCATTTATGTTCGGAACTATTTTAATTAGTTAGCTTTTTTACATTTGGGTTTTTTATTTTTCGTATTCATATTCAGTCCTTTTTAATATCCCACTGTTGGGCACGGGCCTCCCTTTAATACGAGGGGGATCAGGCCACCCCATTGTGCCTGAAATCCGTCATATTAATTTTGAATCAAGACGGATCTAACGACGTATGAATCATCAAAATCGGCTTACGCGTTTGGCCTCTAGAATGCCATATAGGAACAAACATATATATGTATACATAGACTGATAAACACATTACCCTTCTTTGCGTCGCGCAGTCGAATAAAAAGAACTTTAATAGACGTAGAGACAAACAGACTCCAGTAGAAAAATCTTACTCTATGTTACTTTTTATACCGACAAAGATAGGGTATTCCCGTAACATAAAATAAGGAAGAAAAATAGCTTTAGAGCTTCGAGAGACATTAACATTTTATTATCGTTCGAATAGTATTTTTTTAATTTAATAAAATTGAGTTTCATAAACAATCCACAATACCTGCAAATTACGGCCATTTCGCCGCTTTATGGACGAGTGCCGTCTGAACGATTTAAAATTAATAAACGAATATGCTGAAAATATCGACCTTCATATGCTTTATATAGGTACTAGAAGGTTCACGTTTTCAATGGCAGCAGTGATTTTTATGGTACAGTTGACAAAAATTACATCCAACTAATATTATAAAAGCGAAAGTTTGTGTGGATGGATGGGTAGGTAAATGTTTGTTACTCGTTCTGCCTGCTCTTTCCACTTTTGATTAAACTTAATTAATTAACATTAATGTAGCTTATACATCGAAGTAGCATATAAGCTATAAATTTTAAAGATGTAAGTAATAATATATAATTAAAAACGTGTTAGAAACTACGAGAAAATACTAGTTTTAAATAATTATAAACTTCAAGGAGATAGACCATATTATAATCTATAATAGCCTTATCCGCGATATCTAAATACCTAAAGCATTTGCCGTTCAGACTTGTCAAAAATTGTTACATCAAAGCCTCTGAGTAAAGCCTACAGAGACAGTGGGTTTGAGAAAGTCCTTTATGCTGATGCACAGGACAAACGAAAAAAAGGAGGACTACATATAAAAAGAAAAAAATCCTACCAAAAACATAACATATACAAAAATGCAAGTCTTGCAACCGCAAAAAGTTGTTAGATCTAACGTAAAACCAAGTTGGTTAATTTATTCAGTACCTAACTATGGGAGCAACTATCCAACAACTTTGTCGTAAATTGTTACCTAATTAGTTAAGTAACATTTTATAGTGACCGTATCAATATTAGATAGGTATATTTAATTCTGTAATAAATAGAATGATTTGACCACCGCAGTGCAATTTAATTACGGAAGAATGATCTACCATTTGAAATGGTCTTATTTCAACATAACACATGTCACGGGATTACACTAAAAAAGTATTTTTGCAAATGCTTCCACTAAGAAGTGAAAAAGCCTAAAAAAATCAAATTAAAGAAGAATTAAACAAGCAGCCGGGCCGAAGAAACCCGTTAGAATATAAAACTTTGGACAAACATTTCTGAGGGAAAATAAAACTTTAACCATAAAATTTAGGAGGTGGTTAAATATTATTGTTTTTACCCAAAAAACGAAATAAAAAGAGGAATTGTGAAAGATACATTATCACTTATTTAATAATTATTAACGGGTGTTTATGTTTTGGGAAGTTAACTCGAGTTTAGAATTTCTTTCCGAAAGCATAACGAACAAACAACGTTTTAACAAAATTTCATTCATTGTAAGGATTGGAAAAAGCGACTTGGGAACTTTCATTAGAATTTGTTTCTCTTGATAATAGGAATAAAGTGGTATCAAAATAAACGACATTACAATTATTATAAATGTATATTTACAAAACGGTTCATTAGAGAATTTTAGCGATAGATACTATATAGGTGTTTCTGCAAAGTCCGGTAACTCGCTTATAAAAAGTAGTGACGCTCCGCGCATGCAACACTTTTATCTTATTTGAAAGGTTTGGGGGTTTTAATGTAGAGCATTTTAGTTATTTAATATTGGAGGTATGATATCATAATGACAGCATCGTATTAAATGCACAAAGATGAACTTATGTTTTAATTAATGCAGTATTATTATTATTATTAGACTATTTCGAACAAGCAGTGGTAGCCCAGTGGTAACGCGCTCGCTTGGGAAACCGAGTGAAGCGGGTTCAAATCCTGGGTCTCGCACCTCTGATATTTTCATGTGTGAATCATTTCTAACATGTTTACCACTTGCCTTACGGTGAAGGAAAACATCATGAGGAAACCTGCATGTCTGAGAAAACCTAGTAAGTTTTCGAAAGACATGTGAAGTCCGTCATTCCGCACTAGGCCAGCGTGGTGGACTATGGTCTGTTTTCCCTCGCATTGAAGAGAGGCCCGTGATCAGCAGTGGGACGTTAACAAAGGGCTGAATACATACATACATTTCGAACAATAAAATCTGCATTCTGGAAGAACTAACAAAATCCGTGAGGTTATTGATTTATTCTTATCAACACATATGTAGCTATTGTTTTATTTCTTGTATCTGGCAGTGCAGAATTTTTGTTAATTTTGTTGAATTCTATTGCAAAAATAATACATATAGAGGTACTGTCAATCATATCTGTATCGGTTATCAGTTTCATCTATAGACTTCCATACTTTAAAGATAAAAAAATCTACCTGGATAGGTAGATTTTTTTTTCGATTGTTCGATTTCGACTCGGTACTAAAATATTCGAAAAATAAAAAATATAAATTAAGTTATTCAGTATGGCCAAAACATTACCTACCGTCTCAACTTGAAGTAATAGTGCTACGAAGCCGATGTTTATTTATAAAACCTAATGTAATATCACTATCCACTAATTAATAAGAGACAGTTAATTCATCATCGTCCTCTTAAATTACGTTTGTAAAGACTATAGGCATGAGTTATCGCTGTCGATGCGCATTTTTATTTCAACGCAGAATATACGAAAACGGCATATGTTCATAATACACGCGGCGTCGGCAAGTTTATAAAACTGGTGTTCATATGCCCTTTTATGTTTATTAGCTTTATAAAGTCGTCGTGTAAACAAGCCCTTGCGTGCAGCATACACTGCAGAATGTACACGTTAGATGATCAAAATAATGATATTCCGAGGATAAGAAACTATCGGCGAGCGCGATTATGAGATGCATAAAGTGATTCATTAAACTCTTTATGGTGCTGATTTAGTTTTTAACAAAGCATGGTCCGAGACTGTTTCGGACAGTTGCTTTATTTTGTTTCAGTAGCACATCGGACCCGATTGAATATTTCCTTGTATACCGCTGTATAAACAGAACCATATCAAAATATATTTATTTAAAATGAAAATACTCATAATATTTAGTTTTGGTTTCATTTACACTTAACTTTGTTACGCAACCCTAATTAATTCATGGGAACTACCTCGCGTCGACCACCAACGTCGCATTCCATTCGTATGAAGTTTTATTGTTAACGACTTTGTTTCGCAACTCTAATGCATGGGAACCACCCCGCGAGTCGCGTCGACCACCAATATCGCATTCTTTTGGTATTTCAACATAACTCTCGTGAAGTGACAGTGTTGTAACATCCGAGTGCACCTTATTGTTAAAAACCTTTCTTCATTCATTGCATTTGTCACACTTCGACAGTGTAATCACCTTAGGATAATTAGTTTATAAAATTAGTATTAAAGTATTTTATAAGTAAAGTTTTCATTTCATTTGCATCCTCTGACTGTGACTTCCATAATTACTTTGATATCAAATTCAATAAATATTTATATAAAACATTAAGTTTTATAAAAAACATTGACAAAGGATCTTCTCCTTTGTCTTTCTTGTATTTCAGCGAGAACCCATTATTTTACAGTTGGACATTAACGAACTATTACTTAACAAAAGAAATGCTTGTTGTTTATTTATGTAGCAAGTGTTTGTAAGCAGTTCTCTGACACAACGTCCGCCCGCCCGCGCCGCCCGCGCCGCCCGCCCCGGGCCGACGACGGAAGCTGAACTTATAGGAGCAACAAGAGCTTGCTGCAATTAAGAAAATTGTTACAGTTCTGCATAAAATAAATTTTAAGATACCAATTAGACTTAATATCGAAGTAAAATTGTAACAGAAAATGCAAATCCCATCTGCTTCTTTCTTAAAGGCTGTATCCAGAAATTATTCTGGATAGATTTTAGTCAATGATAGTACACGTTTGGCTGTGAAAAATTAATGTACATGAAAATTCTATATATGAGAAAGGATTTAATAAGATAATGTACGTACTGATACATATATGTGAAACAAATGTTATTTCGTAAATTGCCCAGTATTGTATAAAAAATAAAAAAGAGTAGTACCGTTAATTATGATACGAGCATATCAACATTCGAGACACTCCAGTGCCATAGGCGGGTTAGCAATAAAACTCTTTCAAAATTCCATTTTAACAAATAAATTTTACTAAGCGTTTACTTAACAATTCTAATACTATTTTATAATACACTAGCGACCCACCCTCGCTTCGCTCGGATTCGTCCCTAGCTTGATTCCCCATACAAACTTTCATCCCCATTTTCACCCCCTCAAGGGATGATTTCTAGGGTAAAAAGTATCCTATGTCCTTTCCAGGCTCTTAAACTATCTTCGTACCAAATTTTATCTAAATCGGTTCAGTAGATCCAGAGATTACTTCCTACAACGTCACAAACTCACAAACTTTACCTCTATAGTATTAGTATAGATAATGCTTATTGTTTCATACTTTATACCATTGACAATTTTACCATAATCCATCATTCTTTTTATTTGTTCAACAAAAATTTATCTTTTCGAAGACAAAATAGACATTAAGTTTAGTTTATCACTTAAGAAATTTCATATAGATAATATTCTGTATTTTAGCCAGAGAAGTAGAAGTAGTAGTAGTAGAATAAGTAGAGATATTTCCCATTTACAATATTGTCAGAGCTAACATAACCATCGTAGATATTGTGTGAAAAGAAATCTCAAACGTTTTGAGTAAAAATGGAATATCTCGGTAAAAATAAGTGGAAAGTTCTTTTCGAAGTCGTTATATTTCGAATGAATCTGTTGGAATAATACCGAGCAATATCATTGCAAAAAGCGATTGCCTACAGCAGTTTTGATATCGCAGCGGCCAATATCACGAGTATTAAAGGCGGCCGGCGGGAGGCAATACGAGCTATCGAATTGAAATCAACCGCGGGACCACTCTTCCCTCTACTGCGCTCTAATTGCGGCCGCGGGATGCAAGTTACCTGCATTCAGCTAAACTAAATATACAGTTAATAAGTAACTTTAACTGAAAACCCGTTCGTACTCAAGTACAGGTTACATTAGCAAATGCATAAACAGCTTGCGTTTGATTCCGTGCACGTTGTAAATGAAAACCACATTTCCTTTCCATACTAAAGATATACAGCGGTTTAGTCTGTATTAAATATACTGATACTTACGTAAACTAGGAAATAACTTATATGAAAATATTATGTAAAGGGTCAAACTGAAATACATAGCAAAAAAACCTGTGGTGGATTACCACTAGCTAGTAGCTATTGCCCGCGACCTGGCTGCGGCCGCGGGCGCATATCTATTGTATCTACTATACGACTGTTTTCTAAAACCACAAGCCTGGCTTTTTTACCCGACTGCCAAGGAAGGGTATTGTTTTTTGCGCGTATCTTGTATGTACGTATGTAATATTCTTTATTACCTCATATCTCCAGAACCGCTAAATGGATTTACATATTTGAGGTATCGTTAGACTCGTCTTAGCAGCCTGAGTGTTCTTGGGTAGGTGACGTTAAAAAAAATAAACATGCGGCTATGCGACGCCATTGGATTTGGCGAAAATCTTTTTTTTTTCGAATACTGCAATATGGATATCAAATTAAAGGGCTCAACACAAGGATTTCAAAAAGGTATATCATGATTATCATAACTGTAATACTAAAAAATGTCAAAAAAAATTTTTTCGAGTCCTTACGAAACCTTACTAATATTATAATGCGAAAGTAACTCTCTCTATCTGTTTGTCTGTTAAGCTATCACGCCTAAACCACTAAAGCGATTTTGATGAAATTTGGTACAGAGATAGATTAGCTAGAGTCTGGGAGAAGGGTATAGGCTATATAAAACTGACTACCTTATGCCAGCGACTCCATCTGCGTAGATATATCAGTTTTATATGTTTTATGTCCTTTCTCAAGGTCTAATCTACTTCTGTACCTAATTTCATCAAGTTCGGTTCAGTAAGATATATGCGGACGAAGTTGCGGGCAAAAACTAGAACTACATATGGATATCAAATTAGAGGGCTCAATAAAATAGACACAAAGATTTATAAAAGGTATATCATGATTATCATACCATAATACTAAAAAAACTAATTCATCATCATCAGTCTATGATAATAATAATTATTCTTATAAGTACCGTATATAATTCCATATACATCTATACATATAATAAAATTCTAACTAAGTCGAATCTGTACCTTAAATATTTTTTGGAAAATCTTATTGAAATAGACATTATTATCGATACAGAGGCCAAATGTATAGTTTTTAGAAATTTTGTCTCTCTGTCTGTCTGTCTGTCTGTTACCGCATCACAGAAAAACCACTGGATGACCACCACTACCACTTTTGATGAAATTTGGTATGATGATAGCTGGATATCTGGGTCAACATATAGGATACTTTTTACCGCGGGAGATTATCTCATTCTCACGGGAGTACATGTTATAACACAACCCAAAAAATATTTATGATCAGAATTTCTTGAAACTTTGTATAAATGCTCTTCAATACATTTAAATAAATACGTGTTTTAGCGTTTTTTGAAATACATCCTATAGGAGATAAAATAAGAGATGAAAATTTGTATGAAACCTACGTTTTTAAAGTTTTTGGTTGTAGTTTTACCGCGAGCGAAGCCGCGGGTTATGCTAGTTTAGTATGTATTCAGCTCTTTTTAACGTCCCACTGCTGGGCACGGGCCTCCCTTTAATACGAGGGAGATCAGGCCATAGTCCACCACGCTGGCCAAATGCGGGTTGGCGGACTTCACATGTCTTTCGAAAACTAGTTTAGTATAAAGCTGTTATTTTGACATTACAAACAGACACTTCAATTTTTCTAACTTTTACATATTTAACATTATTTTTTACATATTTAAATAGGTATTTGTTCAGAGTTGCAGGTTTTGATCGCATACAAACTATATTATGTAGAGAACAGCGATTCTTTTTTTTATCAATCGTCAACTTTGTTATACATATAAGGAACTCTTGTCATGCCAATTTTCACATTTCTACTGGATCTAGATCAATTAGATTATTTATATGCAAATATGTATGTAGACAACTATGTAAAATGTCCGCCATAACATTAAATAAGCAATAAATAAGAATAATGAGAGTAAGACTAGCAAAAAACATTCTAATTGATCTCTTACACCTCTCCAATACTATTGAGACTTGACGTTTTTCTAGAAATTATACGGAATTTTTGGAAAAGAGTCATTAAAATCAGTACGCAAAGGAAGATATCTTCTTGAAAGTTGGTAAATTACATATTAATAAAGTAAAAAACTACATAAGTAATTTACCATGAAAATCAAACCTGCTAATAGGGATACTGTTACAATGCCACGCATAATACAAACACTCATAATTGAAAATTTAACGTGAGCTTACAGTCGCTATCTATAGTTAGAACTTTCATAAATTTTGACGGCAACTACAATTTGAAATGTAATACGCGGCAGTGACAGCGGCGGCGTCCCGCGGCCCCGAGGCGCGGACCGCAACAGAATGCATTACGTGACGTCATAGCGAAGGCTATCTTAGGAGACGCTAGCGTGACATTTATTCGTGATTTGTTGCCAACTTGCGGCCGCGTGCTTTGAATACGAAGCCCCGAACAATCGTATGAATAGGTACTATTTGTAAAGAAATAAAATGGTACGCTACTATCGTGAACATATCGCCATGAGGGGGCTATGATCCAGATTGCAGGGCTAAGTCGCCGAGAGCTCTCGCTCGGCGTCTGAGCGAGTATCATTGTTACGGAAATAGTAGAGAGTAGCTGAATAAATAAGAGATTGAAAGTTCCGAAGTGTCTTCTTGCAAACCAACCGTCAACAAAGTATCAACTTGAAAACTATTATCTCAATAAACATTTTTTATTATTCTTTAATATCTTCTGTTTTATCACAAGATTTGATCTTTCGATTCTTCTCCCGTATGTAATCTCATATCATAATAAACTATTACAACAAAATACTAATCTTATTTTCCCAACCGTACCTAATGCCCTTGTCATTTCCTTCACAGTATTAAACTGTGACATATCTCTACCCCACGTACCTATAGCGTTTGGAATACGACATACGAGTATTTCATTTACGTTACGTTTGATATTACTATTACTTCTGGGATCAAATAATTTATCTAAAATTTGCTAAGAGTCCTAAAATAATGGTAACAACTTCGTAATAATGGTAAAACTAACATTGATAGCTTTTATAGAAAAAAAAAACATCTTATAACGAGAAACTGATGTAACACAGCCTGCCGCATCCGCGCGGTTCACTTCATTACTTATTGCCCGATAAAAGCATCAATCTTGGAAACCCTATTTACCTCTTGAAACTTTGCCTCGCCCCGGCAACCCTCCATACATTTATAATCTACATTTTGGTCGACTTAATGTGCAAAGCTACGTACGAGTGTGGTAATGTCCTTCCGTCTTTTGGATTTATTTATTGCTTTACGCTCCTCATGTTTGTATTATAAATTTTAATATAAACAAGCTGGAAGTCGGTTCAGTAGAAGTTAGTATATAAGTAAATGAACATTACCTATAAAATTGCTGATGAGATTTTAAAATTACCTCACGAGAACTATCCAATAGACTGGGCTAGGCTAAGTTTTCAATCTATTGTTATTGACTACAATGCAATGCAAAAAATCGAAATACTATAGTCTATGTAATTTTTACAATACTGCAGGTATGCTGCCCTACGTCTCTGCACCACACACTATAACAATAATATTTAAGTGTAAGAAAACCTCTTGGAGTAATAAAAATAAATTAAGTAAGTATGTCATGCAAATTTAGATTTTCAAGTGCAAAAAGTCTGAACGTTCAGTCATTTTTTACCGCTGCAATTCTCGGGTGAGTTTCTTTCTAAATTTGTGGATAAAATATCTAACAAAAGATTACCGAGAGAGAAATTAAACTAAAATATATGTAAAGAAGACTTCAATCTAGAAGCCACAGATAAAAATGTATACATAAAACTTCTGCAAATTGACAAAAGACATTACAATTTTTAAGTAAAAGTAACGTATTATTATTAATTAATTTCCAAAAAGAATTTTCCGTGTTTAGCCGGTATTTTAAATAGTATAACTGCCCTGATATCGGGAAGCAAAAAAATTACATTCAAACTGGTCACATACCTACTTTATCTATGAAAAATTTTTAAATTAAAAAGTTGAGACCAAATAATCTACTGTTAAGTTCTTTAAATGACTTCAACAATATAAAACGTTTGGAATTTTTTTTGTAATACTTTATATTCCAAGCATCACTTCCGACAATGATGCGCTCATTGAATGCATTATTCTAACATTTTGTCAAACTCTTTATATGAGTTTCAAATAAAAAAGTAGCGTAAAAGTGAATTAACCAAGTAGATATTAAGTACAATCATATAATTAATATTTTTATCAATAATTTTCATTTTTAGCAGTAGTTATACATATAATACATAAAATACAACCGTGATTTTTAAAGAAGTATTTTTCATTCTTCACATCTTACATATTTTAGGTTAATTAAAGGCCCCCTACGCGCTAGGCTTGTGTTTGTTCTGGCTGATCTCAGAAACTACTGTACGGATTTCCTTACTGTTTTCACCAATGAACAGGAAAATTATTATCTTGAAGAGTTATAGGCTGTAACAGTAATATTTGTAAATTAAGTCGGAAAAAATCATTCCTTCGGTTATATATAAAAATCTACTTATAGAGCCATTCTGCATTTAGCAAATGACGAACACTTGAGTACGTCCCTAAGTAAGCGGGTTTTCTTCACAACTTCATGGATTTTAATTATTTGTGCAGAACTCTAATTATTTTCCTAAAATAAACGTAACCTAAGTTTCTCCTTATAATATCAACTATCTGCTCATAAAATTGCCATCAAAATCATTCCAGCTGTTTCAGAGATTAGTCGAAACAAACAGACCAACACAGAAATATTTTAAAAGTTTATTTTTTCTTATAACTAAATTACTGTTTACTAAATGCATATGATATACTTTTATATGCATTACGTAATTTTTTAATTCTTCTTTCTACCCGCGAATTCGCTCGCGCATTTTACTGGATCTGTTTAAAAATTCTTTTGTATTTTATAGGTTATCTAAATAACTTTGAAAAACGAACCTCAATATCAATGAATTATGTTTGATTTTCAACCACGCGGCGATTACTAGTTTTATTTATTTGTATATAATAGATAAAAGTTCAGTATAATAAATATGTAAAAAAGAACATGGCGGCATAATTGTGTCGGTCCCTTATCTCGACGTTGACCCTTTTTTAATAACATAATTTATAACGGCGTTAGTACCGCTGGAGGCGCTCTAGCCGTCTCATAGCCTTTGTCAACTTCGTAGTTTCTGCTACCTTCCTTATCTTGTCTTAGAAACAATTATTTAACCGCGCACTATCTACTTAATGATTAAGATTAAGACCTTCGAGACGTTTAAAATTAGTTAATATTTTAAATTATGAAACAAACAAACAAAAAAATATATCAATTTTGTTTGAAGAGTAAAATGAATTTCATACCGTTATCAAGAATATTATCAAGAATTATTATAGCAATACTTCGAGAATATAACGTCACTGAGCAATTTAATTATTTTGAATATTTCAAAGTAAAAAATGATTTATTAAGTAATTTTATTCTAAGTGTTACAAAAACATAGTTCCTATTAATGCGATACACATGCGGTAACAATACATAGTATACACATGAAAGTGAAGCGTTTAGAGAGAGCGCGCGAGTGCGCCCGCAGCCGCGCCCGGGGCGGCGGCGCTGCGGCCGAGCGCGGCCCGGTGTTGAATGTCTAAAGAAACTATTTTATTTAAACGGGCCTCTTTTGTTTTGCTTTTTAAACATTTCAAGAAAATTCAGAATTTTAAGAACACACTTTAGAATCGTAGAATAGTCATTTGCTAATTTGACACCGGTTGTGGAAGTTGTCTGAAATTTAAAAATTGTGATATGCCTTAGCTTCGCTAGGTGTAGCCTATGCGAACTTCATTACTGGAATATTAATTAATGTTCTATATGTTATTCTAGAACGTAATCTATATTTGTACTAAGTGTCATCCAAATTTTGATTTTTTTTATATTTTTTACTGCCTGGTTATTATTTCCTATATTTTTTCCAAATTAACGTATTTTTACTTTAAACGATCGGTCGAAATAAATTCTATAAACAAACTATAAAATCACGGCACTATCACGTGACTTACACCGAATAGAAGGGAGCAGTAGAGAACGGCGATTATAGTTATAAATATTGAGCCGTTAGTTGTGCATATTTTGCATATTTAAAAACAAATTAGTAAAAATAGTAATTTTTGAAGATATCAACGGAAACAATATTATATATGTCATTTTTCAGACAATTACAACATTTACTATGGCATATTTCGTCACGGTCCACTTTTCTGATCTGGTATCCTTACTTTAATTTAAAAGACATTTCACGTCAAAATTCAACGAATTTTCCGAGCCCTGCTTGTTGGGCCTCGTTCACATTTCCCTGAAATATATATACATAGTGTGGGGTAAACCTTTTTTAGTTAATACTGTCTTTTATTTTAATAGTTTTATTTTGAAATGCCTTTTTTAGTTGTATAACCTCGGATTGGATCTACACCCTGGGTTGTAGGGGTTTTAAGTCGCTGGTATTTAAAAACTATACGCGATACTTACGCGATTACCTTGGCGGCACGTGTTAAGATGACGAATACCATAAAATAATAAATATACATTGAATTATATCTAAACTCACTCCTTTGGCTGCGTTGATCTATATAGTGCGCACTAACACTGACTCGAACTAGTATTTTTCATGATTTTCTAATTTTTAAAGTCCACATAAAGTATTGCACAACTTCATAACTTTGTAACGGCGGCCATTGTGTCCATGCTTTTTTCTACCCAATTAACACGCGCGAGCGTGGCGGATAACCAATCCCCGTTAAGTAGTGGGAGGGAAATAGATAGATTATATACCATATCAAATAAATGAGACAAGAGTATAATGTGTATTGCGTTAAAATAATAATAATGGTATAAACACATACATAATACAGTTTGTTCTACCACTGCGTTGTGTATCTACTGCCTAGCGCGGGGACTCACTAATGGCCGATCGTTTATGATAGCGTTTTTTGTCATCCGCTTCGCGTCCTCCGTTCCTGATGGAAATACTTTCCAGATATACTATATATACAATATACCTACGTATAGATAGATATTATACTTATATTTTCATCTTGTTCTAGTTAATTATCTATTATTAATATCTTTCACACAAGCTTTTGGTCTTTTGTTCTTCCAGAATAGTCAAAATATAAAGTGCAACTCGCTCTCCAACGATGCAAAAATGCAATAACAACAGCAAAGGCAGCGTTTAGTAAATAATTGATCAATGAGTCACCCATTCGTACCTATATTTCATAGGCAAATTCTGAAAGCAGCTATACAGATATAGGTTAAAAACCATCCAGATATAGTACGTTTTTGAAGAACATGTACTATGATGCTGTATGAATATAACATTACACTCGTATATATGATTTCGATATCTATTTTTTCGAATTTCGATAAAGAAATTATCCAGCATGTTGCAGACGTCCGCTCAATTATATCTTGATACAAAGTCCCATAAGTCTTTCTAATAACAACTCTTTCTTATTAACTTTATGAGAAGCTTTTTTAAGTCCACAAAAGCACATGAAATATTCTGATTAACATGCAGAAGTTACTCAGTGATTATACGAAAGATTTCTATTAATTTATTTATTTCAGGATAAAGGATCTGTTCCATACATCCTCTTCTAGTTTGAAATCTAATTGTGCCTCCCATGACATTGTCTCTCAGATCTTTCTTGCGTTCTTGACTCTTGTCCCTAATATTTTTGCACATATTTTACTACTTTAAATTGAGATAAAATCGAATCTAATTAAATAATAGCAAAACTCAATATAAATTATATTAACATAAATAAAACTATACCATATACATATATAATACTATATAGGTTATCTAAGTATGTATGTCCATTAGTTTTAGTGGTTTTGCATACATTTATTACTATTAAGCTATCAAACAGTAAAACTAAGTTTCAAATATAACCTCATATATTTCTATTGATATACGAATTGGGTAATATCATATCTAGAAAGCAACATAAGGTACGTACTCGTACAATATAGGCTGTACTCGCACAAATGAGAAGGCCGTGATTATTCCCGGCTCGAGGTTACCCGTTGTCATCTGTACCTCTGTTTGTGAACAGTTGTGAATTTCCCACGAGAATTATGTTCTGCCGAAATGACCTATTTTGTTTCTGCCCATAATTAAAAAACTTGAAAAATATAATATACAGCACTTTTATGTTCATTGTTCATAGACATATTGTGTTGGCAAAGCACATAATTATTTCACTTTTTACATCACTTATCACTTATTTAAACACAATCACAATTTATATTATATTTCACAATTTATATTATAAGAATTTATACTATGACACCTTTAACTTTCAGCCCTTTTTGTTACAAAATACCTCTTTTATCTATACAGATAAATAAAATTGTAGTGTCTGTTTGTAATATTAAAATAACCGCTTTTTACTAAATGCATATAAAAATTGTAAAAAATATTGTTTTGGTATATATACACGGTATATATACCAAAACAATATTTTTTACAATTTTTGTCTGTCTGTCTGTTTGTTCCGGCTAATCTCTGAAACGGCAATCTGAATCTGAATCTTTTGACGGGGCTTTCACTGGCAGATAGCTAATGTTATAAGGAGTAACTGAGGCTACTTTTATTTTAGAGAAAGAATCAGGGTTCCGCGAAAAAAAATTAAAACCTATGAAATCGTGAACAAATCCGCGTACGGCGTACGCACCCGAACGAAGTGAGGGTAAATCGCTATATAATTAAAATGAATACCTTAGGAGTAGCAAGCTACTATTTATGTATACCTAAACATAGCTAACCGTGAAAACATATCTAGGGAAAAACGCGAGCGAAGCGAGCGTGAGTCGCTAGCACCTTATAATTTCCACAATATTTTAAACTAAAGAGTATATGTTTTGACTTTATTTTAAGAATCATATTTCAAACTAAATAAAGTTTTTGGTGCTGCCATCTATACAAGCTTGGCAGGAAATAAGTATTTCATTTGACTTTAAATTATAATAATTTAAATTAAAAATATGTAAAAATTTTATGATGACTGCTAACACATGTCACACTTTTATAAAATTACATATCCTGATTAATGATGCATGAAATCTGATGCATGACGTTTTAATATTTAATATATACATACATATTTAAAAGTATTTAGTATACAAACATTGTTATCAAACTTAACAGTGAGGAATATAGAGTTGAAGTTCCCAAACACAGCCCGAAGCTCAGCAGTGCGCCTCGCGACAGCCGACGTGTCTTCATCTTATTTGCCTCAATGCTTCAAGCGGAACTTGCACGCTCACATGCTTTAAATTATGACACAAAATATAGGTTTTTCATCTTGTTTGATCATCAAAATGGTTGAATGCCTAATAATACGAGGCAATAAATTTTGGGAATGATAATATTGACAAGAATAAATACTTTAAGGCTACTGGAACTCGATCTTGCCCTGCCCGGGCATGACCTCAGGCGATTTCCTTTTACAAATTCAGATACCACCGACATTAAAAAGATAATATGTAGTATGTATTGTTATTAATGAATTTCCATGTGAAACTACTGAGCTTCAGCAATTTCTCCTGTATTTAATTACTTCTACAGAATGCCCTACCAAATGACTATCATAAGTATTTAAACACTATGTCCCCACCATTGGCTGTAATGTAGCGCCATCTATTTTTAACCGACTTCCAAAAAAAGGACGAGGTTCTCAATTCGACCGTATATATATATATATATATATATATATATATATATATATATATATATATATATATATATATATATATATATTTATGTTTGTTCGCGGATTTTTTCGTCGTTTATGAACCGATTTTGATAATTCTTTTTTGTTGGAAAGGAGATATCCCAAGAGTGGTCCCATGATAAGGAAACCAGGATCTAATGATGGGATCCCAGAGAAATCGAGGGGAATTTTAAAGCACTACTATTTAATGAAGTTATGGAGTCGATCTGATGATGGACCCGAAAGATAGTCGAGGGAACTCCTCAACGATTTACAGCAATTACCTGGTGTTTGGGTTTGATTAATTTGTATTGATGATACGTCTACACTAAAAATGGAAAAATAAAAACTTAAAAAAAAAAACCGACTTCCAGGCACTGAAAGGTAAAAAATAACTAAACGGGGGTTTTCATTTAGAATAGATACTTAAACCGATTTTTTCGAAGTCGGTGCCAGGCAATACAAATCAAAGCACACCGACCAATGAATGGTTGTTTTTTAATACCAACGATTGTCGAGCTAGATAGATATAATGTTAAAAATCTCTATTGTAACGTTATTATCTAGATAATGAACCTTATAAAAAATGTAGCCTCTCAGAGAAGGTCGGCCGGCGAGGTACTAACACTCAGAGATTTAGAAGTAATCTGTTAGGCTTTCAACTTTATAAGCTTAATGAAGGCGATCTTATCGGATTTATGTTCAACGTGAACTTTGCAACATTACTGTGTAAATTCAAAGGTATTTGGTCTGCACTTATAGTAAAAAAGTTATATTATTTAGTTGAAATTCACTTAATTTAAGTTAGTTAGATTTTAGTTAGTTTGATTTTAGTTTTTATTATTTGGTTTTTGGACAGTGATGTAAATTCATTATTTTATAAATATTTTCTTTAATTTTTTTCGCGGTCTGTAATCATTTTTTTTTTGTATAAAAACGTTTTACGTTAAATTATTTCTCTATAATAATATTTTACCAGATCATAGTTTTTCCTTGAAACAGATGATTAATAATAAAATTCTTTCGAAATATTATGCCAAGTAGCACTTATGTAACTCTGTAATATACTATAATACAATCAAATAAAATTAATTGTTCTCATGATAACGAATGTGTTTGGCGCGAGGGGTCAGCGGTGTCAACAACGCATTAGTTTATCGCTGTCGCGGCAGCTCCTCGTAGGAACTACTAGGGGCTACTCCTCGCAAGGTAACCGTTAATAACTAACTGGGTTATGAAGTTCTGAAGGTAATAACAATGACTTAAGTATTTTCGCTTGCAGGAAAATCTTTCCTTTTATATAAGATTCATTCAATTGTTACTAGAGTCGGAAATGCGATTTAGCGCGCAACGTACGAGCTTCCCGACCACATTCCTTGCGAGACTCGCGTGTTCACATTCCATATATTATAGTCAATACGCTAGTATTAGTTAATTTAAAGCATTTAAGTAGATGTACAATGTACATACATATGTGTATATTGCACTGAATTGATATTGTAAGTTTTAACTGATTGTTTATCTTTTACTCTTTGGTTAGATAAATATATCAGCTAATAATTTTAGATCAATATTTGAACTAGTAAACCTAGTGTTCCAAGTAGACTTGGATTGCCAACAATATAGCCTTTTGACAAAAAAAAAATATAAAGCTAAGATCGGAAAGCACCAAGTGAACTAAGAAGACACGAGTATCTGTCAACTAACAAGCATTTGCAGATAAGTCTCTCTATGGAAGTTCTGTATTATTTTGAACATAAACTGAAAATCCCGTAAGAAGCAAAAGAGTCATAAAACCCGGTATATAGTGGAAATATTGAGTCGCTTACAAAGCCTTAAAGACTCGATATTCTTAGAAGCTTTCTTTATAAGAGGAATGCAATCTGCTTTCATATTTTTAACTGTAGTTATGTTCGAGCGGGTCTGATTACGAATACTTCGCCGGGGGTCCGCGGGCAGGCGTCGGCCACGCCTCGTGTATACTGTATACAGTACGCGTATTGTGCCGCTAATTGCCGGCAAGAGCCGCCGCGCTCGGGCTCGCTGAATAAAAACTTCGCAACGAATTCAATGTTTGACTTCATCTTGATCTTTTTCGTTTTGTTCTTACTACTTTATCTTAATGAGCTCGCTTTGAATCAAATGAGAAGGTGCATGAAGTTCTTTTGAACCAGGTGTCACAGTTTTTCACTTATTGGAAAAAACTAAGAATGCCACATTAAAACTAATTTTAATGTGAAATGTTTAATGGTATAATATATATTAGGGAGATATAAAGATGTACTTTATTGTACGCCACAAAAGAAATATACAAAAGAAGAAATGAACAAATAGATGATGCACAGGAGGCGGCCTTATTCCAGGCAACCTTAGGGCGTAGGTTTAAATATATAAAATAGTAGACAATGTACTTGAAACCCACAAATACAAATCTATAGTAATATAAATATATATATAGTAAAGCTGAAGAGTTTGTTTATTTGTTTGGTTGAACGCGCTAATCTCAGGAACTACTGATCGGATTTGAAAAATTATTTTTGCATTAGATAGCACGTTAACTGAGGAAGGCTATAGGCTATATAGCATCCCAGAAAAATGTACGATTCCCGTGGGATACATTTGATTTTGTCAAATGCGCTAGTCTTAAATACATACATAAATGTAAATCTGATAAAAATTATAATATTATAAAACACTAAAGAGAAAAGTAATATGATTTTAACAGCTTAAAACTATCAAGACTGATGTCGAATGGAAGAGTCTTCCATAAACTGCAAAGAAGTTGTGAGAAGGAATTTTAAGGAAAAATTATTCACTAGAATGAAGTGAAAGAGTATATATAAAGTATGAGAATCATTCAAAAACTTAAAACGCTCTCTAAAGTAGGAAAGGAGAAAAAGGATAAAACAGTACGCTATAGAGAAGATGAAGTACATGAGTATTTCCGCGAAGGTGGATTGGGAGCCACTTGAGCTTTTCGCGAAATTCAGAAACATGATTTACCTACTCCGTAGTTAGTTACTAAAACAAAAGTCTAGCAGCTATAATTTTTTTAATTGTTTAAAACAAAATAATAATATAGTGTATTTACATATTTTAATATTATGTTTATTTATGCATTAGCACATAACATCAGTGTAATTACAAAAGGTTATGACAGCTGTCACAGTTGACTGAGCTCTCATTAAAGCGGCGATATCCTTACTTCATTCGATTCATTACTTAATTCGATTATTAACTCTGACCCTTCGAGCTTTAGCTTAAGTACCTGGGCCACCGAGCTTCCCTCGCAATTCTTTTTTGTTTTATAGGACTATAGGACTTTTTAGATAAAAAAAAAAACTAAAAACTTGAATAAATCCAAAAAAAAAAACGAAACTACAAAAATTTGTATTCCGACCGAGACTCGATCCCGGGCATACGTGATATCTAACTTGCGTCTTGACCGCTTGACCACGATGCTTATAACTGAGTGTAAGAAATTATCGATCATATTCTGCGTAGAATAATGCAAAAGAAAACCACATGAAAACTAGAAAACACGCGTTTTCCCAGACATGAGACTAATCTAGATCGAATTTTGCCCCCCGAAAGCTCCTACATGCCAAATTTCAGCGAAATCGTTAGAGCCGTTTCCGAGATCGCTGGTATAAATAAATAAAGATATAAATATACAAGAATTGCTCGTTTAAATATATTAGATTTATAAAAATATTTTTTTTTCTTTTATATGTTTATAAGCTTGTTAAACGAAGTAAGTTATATCAAAATTAAGATTATAGTATTGTCCGAGGCCCGAGCAACAGGTTTGCGTAAGTTGAGAACTGTATACTGTAGACTGTATACTATACACTGTACAGGAAAGTGTGGTCGAGGCGGATATTTCGTTAATATTTGACATCTCTGCGTAGGCTTAAGCGGTGAAAGTTAACCATCTCGACGGATTACTTTAATTACGTCATATTGCTATGTCCTATTAAAAAGGTTCATCTTTTACTTCTACAATATACATAAACATATGACTATTAAAGTAGCGCTAGTATTACCAGTCAGATCTGAGAGTTTTTGCGCTTTTAATCGACTTCCAAAATGAAAAGTTTATTCAAATTCAAATTCAAATTCAAAATATTTTATTCAGCATTAAATTATTACAATTTTTTACTGAACGTCATGAGTCTACTACCAGTTCGGAAAAATGAAACCTCAGACCTGAGAAGAACTGGCGAAAGAAACTCAGCGGGACTAATATTTTTTTAATAAATTGTAATTTACAATATTTTTTTAAAGTTGAAGTAGCCTGGAGGCGATCACTTCATTCCCAAGGCGTGCTATCTTCTATGAAATTATTTATTGTATAATAGCCTTTAGCACACAAACGTTCTTTAACAATTTTTTTGAATTTAATGATAGAAGCTTTTTGAACATTTTCTGGGATCCTGTTGTACAAGCGTATACATTGTCCATAAAAAGAATTACTGACTCTCTTTAAACGAGTTACAGGCATTACAAGTTTGTGTTTGCTCCTAGTATTAAAGTTATGCATGTCACAATTCTTGGGAAATTCGTGTATATTTTTACGAACATACATAACACATTCGTACACGTACTGAGAAGCAACAGTCAATATTTTTATTTCTTTAAACTTATCTCTTAATGACGCTCTAGGACCTAAACTATAAATTGCACGAATAGCTCTTTTCTGCAGTACAAAAATCGTATTAACAGTTGCTGCATTTCCCCAGAGTAAGATACCATACGACATAATACTATGAAAATAGCTAAAATATACTATGCGAGCTGTATCTACATTAGTAAGAAGTCTAATTTTTTTTACCGCGAACGCTGCAGAGCTGAGTCTACTCGCTAGTCCCTCAATATGGGGGCCCCACTGCAATTTGGAATCTATGATAATACCCAGGAATTTAGTGGACTCTACCGGTTTTAATATTTCCCCATTTAATATTACACCATTATCAACAAGTTTAACATTGGGTGTTGTGAATTTTATTAATTTTGTCTTTTTATTATTTAATAATAAATTATTTGAATCAAACCAATAGACAACCTTTGAGAGAGCATCGTTTACATCGTCGTACATAAGCAAATTTCGCTTCACTTTAAAAATAAGTGAAGTGTCATCAGCGAACAATACTATCTCATGTTTGTCCTGTACAAAAGATGGCAAATCATTAATATAAATTAGAAAAAGAAAGGGGCCGAGAATAGACCCTTGCGGAACCCCCATATCTAACGGAGCTCCAGGAGATCTCTTACCATTAACATCAACCCTCTGTATTCTATTATTTAAATACGAATTCAAAAGGTCGAGTGCCTTACTTCTAATACCATAATGATGCAGTTTCCTGATCAGCGTCTCATGATGCACACAATCAAAGGCCTTGGATAAGTCACAGAATATCCCAAGTGCATCTTGTGACCTTTCCCAAGCCTCAAAAATATTTCTTACTAACTCAACACTAGCATCTGCCGTGGAGCGGCCTTTCGTAAATCCAAACTGTTTCTTATGAAGTAGATTGTGTGCATTGAAATGCGTTAACATTTGCGCGAGTATGATTTTCTCAAAAATTTTACTAAACGTTGGCAGTACCGAAATTGGTCTAAAATTATTAGGGTCTAAGGTACTACCTGATTTAAAAATAGGAATAATTTTACTGTGTTTCATTAGATCAGGAAACGCACCATGCTCTATACTGCTATTAAATACAGTAGCTAAATGAGGTGCAACAACATCAATTACCGAGCTAATAACTTTTACAGATATACCCCATAGGTCAGCGGTTTTCTTGAGATCCAAACTTTTGAAGGCTACAATGATATCTTTGGGGTATACAGGTTTAAATTTAAATACTACATTACATTCTTTAACATGTTTCTTAAGTAAAGATTCGGCAATAGCGGGAGATGAATTGAGTGATTGCGTTGTTGAAATTGGAATGTCAGTGAAAAATTTTTCAAACTCAGATGCAACTTCTTGGTTTGAAGTAATAAAATTATTGTTTATATTCAACTTAAAATCGAAGCTGCGATCTGTGACTCTCCCACTTTCACAAGCAATTATGTTCCATGTCACTTTTACTTTATTATGTGCATTTTTTATTTTGTCTTTAATATACAAAGATTTTGCCATGGAACATACTCTCCTAAACATTTTTGAGTAGGCACTTACAAAAGAAGCAAACGATGTACTATGATTATAAGCTTTTTCACCATACAATTCATATAGTCTTTGCCTGCTCTTGTAGATGCCAGGAGTTGCCCATTCACTAAATGACAAGAGACCCCCTGAATTGACTGTTTTAGAAGTAAATATTGTAGAAAATTCTGTTTTTATTAATTTAAACAAAGAATTATATAAGAAGTTGGGGTCATTATTGTAAGATAAATAAGGAAGTTTTGCTACAATATTACCTCTGAACTTCTCCATACGTGTAGTATTTATGGGGACAAAAGTCTTTTTTAACATATTTTTATTGTCATTTAAAGTATAAGAAAATGAAGCTAACTGACCACAATGGTCTGAACTCAACTTGTTTATAATAGATTTAGAGAATGGTTTATAATTTGTAAATATATTATCAATACATGTAGCACTGGTAGCAGTGATTCTAGTTGGTTCAAGAAATAAATTATTTAGGTTATATGATAGAAGCATGGATTTGAATCTGAGACTTAAAGTGGAATTTTCTAATAAGTTTATATTAAAATCACCACAAACAACAATGAATTTATTAGAACTATTTAATTTTAACAAAGTTTCTTCTAATACTTTCTCAAAGTACTCATATAACCCATTAGGAGGTCTGTATACGCATACAACAATGAAGTGCTCAAGCTCTGCGCAGGCTAGTTCAATAGTTTGCTCAACAGAGAGGCTCACAATGTCTTTACGTTCTTTATATTTTAAAAGTTTACTTATTATTATTAAAGAGCCCCCACGTATAGTTTTTTCTCTATTGAACATACTAGCTACCTGGTGACCGCTGAAGTTAAATATGGACTGAGAAATAGAAAGCCAGTGTTCTGTTAAACATAAAATATGAATATTTTCACCATTCATAAATAACTCCAGTTCAAGATCTTTACCTATCATGCCCTGTATATTTTGGTGCACCAGGTTTACAGTTTTTAATTTTTTACAATTATGGGCATTTTGTGGTATTTTACTATGACATTTATTTGATTTAATGTCATTACTTATAAATGTGCCAGAGGCATCCTCTGTTGTCTTAATTATTAATTTAAATTACTATTTGGAACGGATTCCAAATCAAAAAATGTCATATTACAATTTTGCTCAATAGGAGCAAAAGTCGGAGTAACCAAAACATTGGCTATGTCAGTTTGTATATAATAAGATAGCACAGATGCTATCTGTCGTTTAAAAAAATATGATAGGCTAAGCCTACTATATGTCAATATATAATTATTATTTTTCCATAAATTATTAATGTCAATAACATCAATTATATTATTTTTTTTAATATTTGAATTTAAATACTTACAAGTAGTTATTGTGTGCATTAAATTATTAATGTCATATCTTAATCTATTTTCCTGAGGCAATTTCGCTAAATAAGGTAGTGTAAACAATAAAATCTTATTTATGTTTAATTGTTGCAATTTATTTAAAATCTTTTCCATTGTACTCTTGTTTACATTACCCCTTCTCCCAATTAATATAATGATAGTTGTGTTGGGACAGTGAGCCTCACTCAAGATGCTATTTATTATGTGATTGTAAGTGGCTCCGGGCATGCAATGATTGATAACTCTCTGGCCCGCACAAAAGTCATTCAATAATACACCCATACCTTTTCCCAACTCATCACTATAAATTTTTATATATTTTTCCTTAGGAAGAGGTATAGGTTGTGAAGGTTTTACATTTTTTAATTTATATTTGAGGTCGGTGTGAGTTTCCACAGGCTGAGTCAGGGGGTCGCTAATTGTGCTAGTATTTAACTGCCCTGAAGGACCTGAAGGTGAAAGGTGGCATTCACAAATATGGTCTTTAATAAATGAGTCAAAACGCTCAAAGTTATTATTACTAAGTTTCACCAGGTCATCCATGGCAGATATGTGCTCAGCAATTTCTTTCTGAGCAGTATTGTATTTACTGGTTAATGTGTCTAAGCTATATTTCAAATTTGTAATCTCAGACTGCAGTGTGCTGACATCGGCCTCATAGTCATTTTTAAGAATATTAATCTCTTGACAATAGGATATCATTTTTGTTCTTAGTGCTATTTTCTCTTTACAAATGTTATTATACTTTTTATATATATTTAAAATGAATAGTAATCAATTGACCAAACATGAAAGCAATTCATTTCAATGGATTTAGTTATAAGACCAACCGGCATGCCGAGCGCCCTCGCGTAGAGTGTACACGTAAATGAAACAGCAGGCCGTACTTCGTCTTTTATTTAAATTACTGTCAGTAGCACTGACTACAATTATTGATTGATGGACATATCATCTTGCTGGCTCTCGCCCATCACCGTATCTTATTGAAAGACCCTCGACTTGTCGTGTTAAAATAGAAAAAAATATATTTTCGTATCAAATGGTTTGAGTTAATTGAAATATTTTTCATTGCTAATTAATAAAATCACAAAAGTACCAAACTTTTATGTTGTTACTTTTAAACTGTATAGTAATTAGTTCTTTTTCGAGATTTGTTTTTATTATTAACTTTTAAATAGATATAAATTTCAGTAACTTTCGCGAGAAATGCACACAGACAAACAGACATACGATCAACAGACAAAAAAATTAATAACTATTGTTTTGAGCTCTATATATGTACACAAAAGGACTGAATGCACACAATACGTTACAGCAATTATTTTTTTATAAATATTTCGTGTACAGATTTCGCTAAGTTACTAAGTATTTAAAGTAAAGCTAATAATTATTATAAGGAACTCTTACTAAGTTGATGAAATGTACTAGAATAAAAAATAGCAAAGAAAAGTATTATTATTACTATGTTACATGTAGTTTATATGGAAAAGCAGTATGTAATACATACAGTTATGATATCGTAATGGCAAGAGGTTTGATGTCAAAGAAGGTGCAGGCACTTGTTGGACAAGTATTGTAGATAAATACATCAAATTAATAAGAATGACTCCACGGTTCAAAAATGTTGATATTTCTCCTAGTTGGTAAACAGGTAAAATCAAATTTTAATTTAATATGTAAATAAGTTGTCGAAGTAAATATATAACAATTTTAATTTTTATTATTCAGCGTTGTATGGCAATATTGCTGCACAATGTGACACGCGCCGCTACAAGCACCTGAGCTAACGAGTTTTATTAGCTATTCCGACATTGGGTCCCTGGTCTAGTGTTCTCGACACTCTCGTATTCGAACGACTTCGCAAACATTGCCCTGAAAGTATTTGAGATCCGTTTTCACGTAATATGCATTCGAACGAAGACAAAGGCAGAAGTATCAATTTTTAATTCCATGAATAACGATTTTCTTATGGAAGATATTTTGTTAATAGATACATAATTGCGAGTTATAAAAGACTTTTATTTAATGCTGCAAATTGTTACGATTTTTCTTTAATCAATCAAGTCGCACTTGCTGAACATTTTTATTTCATATACCTATACGTTTCGAGTTAGTTGTGTATGAAAATAATTATTTCATTATGAATAGCAATGGTTATCAACTGCCTTTAAAAATGCAGATAGTATCAAAATAAGCAATCATATTATCTTTATATTAGTAATCTTATAAACAAAGTGTCTATGGTCTCAGAACCTACTATTAGTTATCATCAATGCTTTCCGTGTTTAAAAAATATCGAAATATTTGAAAATCTACGCGACATGTACGACATACATCTTAGCTCTCTTTTAAATAACCTTTTGCGATACCCCACAATAACCGCATTTATACGAGTAGGAATAATAAGTAGACCGCCAGTTTCGGAACCCCATACATCTCTATACGAAGTAACGTCAACGCGAAGAGGACTAAACAACAATATTTCACATTTATAATATCGCAGTAACGATGACCCTTTTTTAACAATCAGAAATGCATTTACGTATACCACCTGCATACACACAGGTGTTTAAGTGGGACTCACCGGCCAGGAAAACAAGTACTACTCACTATAAAACCAACGGAACGTCTCCCGTCTTAACGGGACGCAAGATCCGAACGCAAGAACGCACTCAACCACGATGCCCCAAGCCGCATGTTAATAGTAGGCATGCTGAAGCAGACCACCACAACCAATTCGTGATCCCATGGTCCACTCTGCTATCAGGGAAGTACCAAGAGCAACTCGAATGGTATTCCGCTCACCAAGGTGGGCCGCCTTCCAGTCAAGTACTGTTTGAATCTTTTCAAGTATTGCTTAGCTACACTTATCACTGGCGGCCGAGGTCACGGCTTGGTCTCACTGGCGTCATGTTTAAATTCAGTATCCATTTGCATGCCTTTGTGTACGAGCTTTCTTAAGTGGACTATCTGTTGAATATTTAACGTTTAGGGAAAAATGTAATATGCGGTTTTATGTGTGTAGTGGCGGAGTACGATATATATAACAAAACTAATACTAACTATAATTATTGATTTAGGGATTGGCGCAAAATCCGTCGTTAAAACTAGTGACACCCTCAATGCCAACGTCGATGTCTCTAGACTGTTCAAAGTACTACAAGTAATATTTCACAGGTATCACTTTATATACTGAGAAAAAACATTCCACATCGAGGGAATGTGTTTCATACATTATCTATACATAAAAAATCAAGCCAATAACGAAGCGGGTTTTGTTGCTGCATAAAGAAAGGACAAATAATGAAAATTTTTAAATGAATAGTATTACGAAAAACGCAACAAGCTAAATTCAAAAATGATATTCCCGACTAGATCGTTGTACTCCCTAATTATTTCCTCCGCCTGCGCCGTTATTAAGCCGTTATGCAAATATACTCATTAACCTAGAGCAGCTAATTAAGTCAACGTTAACAAGACTAGCTATCGTTGGAATGTTATTTTGTTTTTTTCTCTCCCTCTGACGCCCTCTTGACTCCACGTCGTCACACATAAGTTTATTTTTATGTTTGAATTCATTCAAATCTCTTATTTTAAATAATATAATTGAAGAAAATATTCGAATTGTAAAACAAAATGTATATTAAAAATATATACATAAAATGTTTAACGATAATGTGTATAAAAACATAAGACTTAGAGACTATTCTTGTTATATCACGCTAATTGGCTCATGAAAACCGGACGACAGCGACCGACGCGCGACGCGACGATGGCTCACGGGCGGACTTTGAGGGGATTTTCACGAGGACCCTAGAGAAAGTATTTATTTTATTGATAAGACTACTATTTATTTCGCTATTCTTCCGCCGTGTTACAAAGCCGTGAGCTCGCAACAAACAGTGATAGACACACAATAAACACTAGGAATAGAAATAAGCTTGTTACGACCAAATTTTGACTCCAAAAGGTGGTAATAAAATTCCACAAATTCTTAGATTTATCTTTTCCAAAATCTAAAGATAAAATTAAAAATATTTAAATATGAGTATAGCATATTAATTTGTTTAAGAGTTTCTTGTTGATGGAAATGTGTGGAATTGACTCATATGCGGGCTATCTATGATGTTATGTTAATAAAATAAATAAAATATTACTCGATATTTAAAAAACCGACTTCCAGGCACTGAAAAGTAAAAAATAACTAAACGGGGGTTTTCATTTAGAATAGATACTTAATCAGATTTTCTCGAAGTCGGTGTGCTTTGATTTGTATTGGCTGGCACCGACTTCGAAAAAATCTGATTAAGTATCTATTCTAAATGAAAACCCCCGTTTAGTTATTTTTTACTTTTCAGTGCCTGGAAGTCGTTTTTTTTTTTTTTTTAAGTTTTTATTTTTCCATTTTTAGTGTAGACGTATCATCAATACAAATTAATCAAGCCCAAACACCAGGTAATTGCTGTAAATCGTTGAGGAGTTCCCTCGACTATCTTTCGGGTCCATCATCAGATCGACTCCAGACCTTCATTAAATAGTAGTGCTTTAAAATACCTAATGAAAATGTTAACAAACACACTAGTCGCCGCTACAATTTTCGAAAGTTTCCCTCGATTTCTCTGGGATCCCATCATCAGATCCTGGTTTCCTTATCATGGTACAACTCTTGGGATATCTCCTTTCCAACAAAAAAAGAATTATCAAAATCGGTTCATAAACGACGAAGAAATGCCCGAACAAACATAAAATATATATATATATATATATATATATACGGTCGAATTGAGAACCTCGTCCTTTTTTGGAAGTCGGTTAAAGAGCAACTGTCTCGTTTCTCTTGGGTTTTTCTCAGCAATACTGGTTACCGAGCCGGTGCTACCTTCCCGGATAGACTACACTGACTCTCTTTGATTTGACGATTCAAAAATTAATGTAAAAGTGTCATTAAATAAACTTTAATTTAGTAGCATAAAACAAAAGTACATAAGCCGGATTGTACTAAATTTTATGTTATGTTATATTATAATACAGTAATAATTAGATTTAATTTAATGTAGCTTTGTTAAATAGTATATATTTTTAAAGTTAATACTTAGTTCTGTTCATATGCACGTGATGTTCACATCTTAGAAGACATCATTTGTCTCATTTTATACTTTTGAATAATTATAATTAAGCTTGTTTATTTCATTTGAATGTCGGTTTTGTGAACTTATAAATAAATTTTATTTCATTTCAATCTAACAGACAGCTCGTTCATTACTAAATAAGATAACAATGTTAGTGGTGTTATGTTTTAAGATGACTCTTCACGTCTTTAGAAGCAGTTCTGTTCAAGTGATATCCTAGAACAAGCCTTCGCCTTAGAGTACACTCGTATTATGTGTAAACTTAAAGTCTTAAAACATTATGCCTCTACTACAAATAAGCCGAGCTTATTTGTAGTAGAGGCATATCTCATACATACTTGCAATAAAACCCTGGCACATATGGTGGTGGTTTAAAATGATATAAATAAAAATCTGTTGGCGTCACACTCATACTTTAAAAGGCAATAAAATATTTTAAAAAAGTGAAAAGTATAATAAATAAGTAACATATTATATATAACTAGCAACTCACCCTCAAAAAAGTAAAAGTAAAAGTAAAAGGTATCCTATATGTTGACCCGGATAACCAGCTATCATCATACCAAATTTCATAAAAATCTATGCAGTGGTTTTCTCGTGATGCGGTAACAGACAGACAGGCAAACAGACAAAAAAATCTAAAAACTATAGATTCGACGTCTGTATCGATAATAATATCTATTTTAACAAGATTTTTTCAAAAAATATTTAATGTACAGATTCGGCTTAGTTACAATTTTATTATATGTGTTGATAATAATAATATGTTGTATGTTGCTTAACAATTCGACTTCCTGTAGCGTTCAAGCGGGTCTCACTTCACTCTTGGAGTTGAAAGCAAAAAGGCGTACACTAACTGCGATAGTAACGCGGTGGCAGAGTAACTAACTAAACGCTTTATACAAGTCAAAATAAATATTAACAAAGTAACCGATATAAACATTACTTCAAAAGAATAATTTAAATAGAAGCTTAAAGTTCACAATTGTATGTGTAAACTTGAATTAAGTTGTATACTCGTAATAAACGCAAGCAGGTTGCGTCTAAATGCAGCCGCGGAACATTCTCCCGGCTGATATGAAAGAAAATAAAACTCGAGGAGCCTTGTTAAGAGCGGCCACTAATTACACTGTGGACATAAATAAGCAACTTTCAAGAAAAAACTTAATAAGATAGCAAAAACGGCCAGGAAGGAAAATATTTATACCGTTTTTAAATTGGCTTTGCAATGGGACGGGTTTTTTATTTTATTTTTCACGATTGTGCTTTGGTTAATGAGTGGATCGGCCGCGTAGAAATTGTAAAAGTTTCTTTTTACATTTCTTTTCATTCAACTGAAGGAACATTTATGTTTTTGATGGGATAATTATTACAATAATTGAGCACTTCCTACTACTATGAATTAGGCCAATGCATGGTTTAACTCAAGTTACATGTTCTTCATATCAGAATAACCAAAATTATGCAACGTACACATAGAAGCTGAAAATATATTTTTATGTAAATCTCTTCCAATTTTATAACATTAAGTCAAAGCTAAGGGGAGTGCAAAGTAAATATTACATCGCGCCGTAAAGAGCTTTACTTTAAGGAGGTCGACGTTTCCCTTAAATGGATATCCGATGTAAGCGGGATTACGTCCCATCCACGCCTCATCACCTTATTGCGCTGATTTATGCGCTGGAGTTAAGCGATAACACCTCGCTTCACGCTAGACGTTTGTCTTCGCTGAGCTAACTCCTTCATGGAAATATTACTTAGCTACAGCCAGCACTAGAACAAACGTTCACAAACGAAACTCCAAAATGATATTTTTACAGACCAATGTATCATAAGCTTTTATTTAACTTGCAATGTTTGTATGGATGTTTGCTCGAGTCAAATCTTGCAACTAAATTTTAAAGCAATTATCTCCAACCGATTGAGCTAAAATATTGCATACATGTTTAGATTGGATGACAATGCATGATTAGATAAGTGACGTCATTCTAAATCCAACATGGCGGACTCCCAACGATAGCGGACTATGTTTTTTTATGCACCTCTATGTTATGGATATCAAAGAATACGAATAAATAGATAAAAAATAAAAACATACATTACAAAATTTTTATAATATAAAAGCTTGCTTTTAAAAATGATTTTTAATATTTATTTATTTATGCAACTGCAACTAAGTACCTCTTTTATGTACTGTCGTTGATCGATTATTAGACACTTTTTCTAACAATAATTTTCAAAAGACGTTTAATATTTAATTTTTTCTGAACTGCTGATAGATTTTTTGTCGAGAAAGGTAAAGGTCAAAAGTCCTCACACAGAAATAGTTTCCCCAAAAGTCCCGCAATACGAATAGAAAGGGATTGTGATCCAAAGTTTTCTCATCGAATGTCTGTCCGGATGAATACATTGAAGGTGATGCGACGTCCACGACGAAAAAATATTATCTAGGAAATATCTCGGTTATGTAACATTCCATATTTTATTGGTTCATCCATTCAAAGTATACCTACATATATATTAATTACCGGTGGTAGGACTCTGTCAAGCCTGAGGAGTCCGACTGGATGGGTACCACACCCTTATCTATTTCTGCCGCCAAGCAACAATGATTGCATTGTCGTGTTCCGGTATGAAGGATAAGGTAGCCAGCGCAATTACAGGCAAGAGGCATATAATCTTAGTCCTCACAGTGAAAACGCACCTGTGGTTCTGCATTTTTGTTACTTAAAACCTAAGTGCATGAACCGTAGGTGTTATGGGCAACAGGTACTGCTTTCCATCAGGTGGTCTGGCTGCTCGTGTGTCACTGAATCGCATAAAAAAAAAATTAATGGCTTATTCAAAAGTATTATATAGGAATTCTGTACTGTGTGCTACTGCAGGAAATAGAACACGTATTAACTGGTGGCCGCGGGCTGTAGACATCAAGCACACCGTCAGAACTCGGCACAGAAAAGTAGTTTGCTTTGTTTTAACTAAATTTTTTGTATTAAAGCGAACGAAATATCTATAGCATTTTATTTACATCAAATACGACCAATTTTTATTTACATCAAACAGAATTCCATGGAAGTCACTTTTGAGGCTACAAAAGGTCGATCACTAAATTAGTATATAACAAGTAGAATAGATTGGTGAAATAAAAATAAATAGTTCTCAATTAAACTTCATCTGCAAAAAAATATTGTAACTGTATTGGTAATTATTATTTTTTACTCAAGGAAAATTAAAGCTTTTACTTATATTACGCACGAGCCTCCCTTCAATACAAGTCATAATCCACCACACTTGGCCAAGTACGAGTTGACGGATTTCACGATTTTCGAAAACTTGCCAGGTTCTCTCAGACATGCATCTTTCCTTACGAAGTTTTCCAATACAATAAGACAAGTGGTCATGTTGAAACTAATTCCCACTTGAAAACATCAGAGGTGCGAGTCCTGTAATTCGAACTCGCCTCACTTGATTTCCCAAGCAAGTGCGTTATCACTGGACTAGCACAGTTTTTACACAATTAAATACACATATAATAGAAAAGAGCACAATATACAAGGTAAGAAAGACGATATTCACGGCAAAACAATACAATATTGATATGATACGTGCAAAAGAAAGTATTCCGAAAATGATTTATCTAACCGCTGCCCAAAGTATACATACTCGTATGTATATCATTAATTAATTCATGGCTCCATCTGTCCCGGTCTTTTTGTTCAGGCATTTTTGTATTTCATACGTGAGTTATCACATATTGTATTCACGTATAAGCTGCGCGAGGGAGCGACTCCAGGCCGCGGCGGTCGAGCCCGTTCTGTAGACGTCAGAAGGGCCAAACGTGACAGGCACTGATGTATCCCTATCCCTGCTTTCTACTATTGTTTGTACATGATAGATGAGTTACCAAATATCTTAAATAAAACTATTTTTTGGTCTTTTTGCGGTTTTATTTTGATTTTTGGCTTCTGACGTTTTGTCCATCCCCTGACATATTTATCTGTTTTATATAAAAACATATTTTTTTTCTTAGAATAATCAATCAATCAATCAGCCTATCGCCGTCCACTGCTGAACAAAGGCCTTCCCCAATGAGCGCCAACCATCCCGGTCCTGGGCAGCTCGCATCCATCCACTGCCTGCTGCAGGGCTTCCTACACTACGCTTGCCTAAACGCGGTTTCCACTCTAACACATTTCGGCTCCATCGACCATCGGTACGTCTGGAGACATGACCGGCCCACTTCCACTTCAGCGAGCTTATTCTGCGCGCGATGTCGGTTACTTTAGTTCTCTGACGAATGACTTCATTCCGAATTCTGTCCGCCAAAGAAACTCCAAGCATCGCGCGTTCCATTGCTCGCTGAGCGACCTTGAATTTGTGGACCAGCCATACGTTGAGTGTCCACGTTTCGACGTTCTTAGAATAACTTATGTCCAAATCAAGTTACATATTGTATTCTTGTTTATCTACATAGTAAATCTCGCGATAAGCTATTATACCATATAAATCGTGTAATGTAAGAAATGGATGGGTTTGATTTCATGTAAAGTCTATTTTCTCATTTTTAGAGCATTCAAATAAAAGCTTGTTTTAAAAAAAAAATTACTATTAATTTATTTCTTACATATTTACCTAGATAAAAAAGGTATTGTAAGTGACCTTAGGAGATAGATATGTATAATGGTAATGCTATCGCGGACTTCTCTGTAGGCCTTTTCAGACCTACAATTTTCTAGTACGTTGTTTTGGTGTATCTTTAAAGGTTTAGCCAGCTTTAACCGTAATCGCACGAAAATAGTTTTTTTGGCAAAACGCCATCTAGTCTCAGTTATTTTGTACAAAATACAAACAAATGATATACACAAATCTTCCTCGTTTATTGCTCAGTCTATTAGTAAAAAACATATTAAATTCCGTTGCGTTATTTAGAAGATGTAAGCGGAGAAACAGACGCACACAGACAGTGACTTTGTTTTATACTATGTATAAATAGCATATCCATAAATAATGTGTATCTTTGTCCAAACAGTTCTAAGATTGTGGATTAAATTAGCATGCAAAAATCATGTACCTACTTATACTAATTTATCTCAAAAACAAAAGAGATTGAGAAAGGAGAACATTGTGTACCTAATACCGTAACCCTAATTTTGTCTCTAATTATGGACATCCAAAGAGATATATTACCTGTTAATATATTAACAGCTTAACTATAAGCGGAAAATTCGAACTTCAAGAAAGAGGACGAAAAATATACGTGAAAAAATGTGTAAAAACTAATAATAACTCGTAACAAAACAAATATTAGGGTTCAAATATTTAGTTTTGTTTATCAAAAAAGTAATTTTACGCGTGACGTAGCACATCAAGCAGCTCGCTGCCTTTACGATGTATGAAAAAATAACCACTACAAATGAGAAACCTTTTGTTTATAGAATAAAGTCTAATTCGCCGTGCGCTGGAGATCGGAGTAACTAAGACGTTCCGAGTACAGCGACGCACGCCTTCGGATAAACTGCTCCATATAATCTACATTTTTCTTATTTATTGCATGTTTAAGAGCCATTTTTATTTTATTTTTCTCCTTTATTTTAATATACAAGACTGGTGTATACTTATATAGTCAAAGCGACTAAATTTACTTTGGGAAATGACACAGGAACTTAGAAATCGCATTTGGCTGAACAAAAAGACTCAACGCCATGAGAAAATGTGGTCTGACGTCTGTTCAGTGTTGTTCATAATAACTCTATGTACCATAAATAGCTATTCGATGTGCATACATACAGGTACATATCTTTGTTCTATTCGTTATTAATTCATTATATCCCAATAATCTCCCAATTAAATCCAAAAAGTTTTAATTGAGTCTCATTTGGTTTTAAGTAATTCTTCATTTATAGTAATACTAGCAATTCACCCTCGCTTCGCTCGGATTCGTCTCCAGTGAAAAACAAAAACAAATGTATCCCCCGGGAACCGTACATTTTTCCGGGATAAAAAGTAGACTATAAGCTATCTCTGTGGACAATTTCATCCAGATCCGTTCAGCCATTCTGGCATGATTGAGTAACAGATATCTATCCAAACTATAATATAATATTAATGAGATTGACACGGTCGAGTTTCTAAAGCTCTCCGTGATACCTGTAAGTGTAAGTCTCTAAGGCACTTTTCCCGTTCCACAAACACTGTCAATTAGTACGGGGACCGAAGGCGAACTATTATAACTTTTATAGTTCAGATAAGCTTACCATTTCTAACAATTGGTGAAATTATTCGTCAAGTTTCGCTTATATTCGGACAAATTCGAATTAATTTTTATGAAATATTATATTTTTGTTGACCTAAAATGAAAAACTAATATATGTCTACGCGCCAACTTAAATCTGCCGCCAACCGGGCAAAAATGCGTTGCGTGGAAGCGGTGGCCACGCCGCCACCGCGGGGTTCACATTTTTATATAAGACTCCTAAGATGGACGACAAAAAGACATCCTACTATAATCGATTGTAAATGAATACTAATACACTGTTCTCCGAATTTATATACATCTTTTATTGAACTACATAAACTTCTTATGTGTAATCGCACATAAAGTGGCGACCGTGAAAAAGTGGCGAAAGTGGAAAATCGAAAACCAGAAGAAAAAACAACAATCACAGCAAGCTGTTGGAGGAATCATCGCGCTTCAACATTGGTTTGCCAGAAAAAGTGAGCCCGTTCCTTTTATTACCTATCCTTTATACCTAGCTACTATTTGAGTTCGGAGTGATTTAGTTTTTCTGTGTAATCAGACAATTATAATATTATCTAACAAATACAAAGAATATAAGACGACATTTTGCAATAACTTGCATCTATTAAACCTACATTTCCTTATATTCTTCACAGTAATAATTAGTAGTAAAGTTGCATAAAATAAACACAACAAATCGAGTCTATATGGATGTCTATATTACCTATTTTTCTATGAATTACTTACTTCGCTTTCAAATTGCCTAATTTTGCATTTAATGTGCCTACTTTGCGACTTGAAAGTCCTAGTAAACGAACATAAAAACAATTAGCAAACTAAATAAATATTCATGCCTAGATATCTTTCTACAATTTACTTACTTGGCTTTCAATTCGCATAGCTAAACCCTACTTTTGCATTTAATGCGCCTACTTTGCGACTTAAAAGTCTTCGTAAACGAAAATAAAGATACCTAAATATCAAAATACGCATAACAAATTGCTAAACCAATTTTAAAACATATAATATATCGATAATATAACGATTTAGTGCTTGCCTATATAATTAATTTGCATATTATTACGCATCGCTTACCTGCGCTCGCACTATATGCCTATAAGATATCAAAATAGATTCCATTCATTAAGCACATTAATATAGCTATTTAAACTGATCCATTCTGATTATTGCATTAATGAAACTTCTCATACAAGCACTATTGCCTTCGCTAAGCACTATTATACACTACTACTATTGCTTCTCGCATATACAAAGCCGTAAAACATTCTATTCCAGCTAACAACAGCGCATCACACTCGGGCGCAGACCGGCGTTCATCCCGTGTTCTCGCGACAACTGATAAGGAATTGAGGTCAAGTTCAGCGCTAGCCGCCGGCCGTACTACTTCGCGCGTTTTCAATCAGCTGGTCAACGGTGCATCGACCTTGGAGCGAGGAGCGTATTGTATTCAATTTTCTATTATTTTAAACGGCAAAATATTTTGTGTCTAGTGTATTAGCCTTGACTATGGAGTCTTCATTTAAATCTTTAAATCTCAAACGCGCTTCTATTAAAGGACGCGTTACTAAGTTTAGCAATTATTTAGATAATTTAAAAGGCTGTAAACTTGTGCAAACCGAGGTTAGCATACTGACACAAAAGTTAGCCAAAATTGAAGTACTCTTCGACGAGTTCGATGGCGTGCAAAATCAAATAGAAGGCATAGATGAGAATAGTTTAAGCATCGAATTAGATATGAGGGAATCTATAGAACAAACATTTCATAATTCAATAGCAACGGCACAAGAGCTCATAGCGGACAACACACCAAAAAAATCGTCACTCGAACACGGGCACAGCTTTGCTACAGCTGACGAGGATGATTCTGAAGTAATCGGGTTTCGCCTTCCAATAATAAAAATTAGCAACTTCGATGGAACCTATTATAAATGGTTGGAGTTCCGAGATACCTTTAGCTCATTAATTCATAATAATAGTAAAATTAAAAACATACATAAATTTCATTACTTAAATTCATATTTGGAAGGCGAAGCAGCCCGCGTCATCAGTAATTTGCAGGTTACTGACAACAATTACCCTGAAGCTTGGAATCTGCTATGCGAGCGTTATAACAATGTACGTCAATTAATTAATAATCATATAAAATTGCTATTGAATTTTGAACAGGCGCGCGAGTCTAACAAGTCTCTAAGATTCGTTGTAGATCATGTTAATAAGAATTTGCGTGCACTTCACACTCTTAACCAACCAACCGAGCATTGGGATACTTTGATCATATATTTGGTCGCAGCAAAGTTAGACAACAACACTCGAGTTAAGTGGGAGGAATATATTCACGTTAATGTGAGTATTTCGGAGATGCCTACTCTGGATGATTTCATGACTTTTCTGAAGGCTCGTGCTGACGTGCTCGAGTCTGTTTTTCATAGTAAGCAGGACCAGAACAAAAATGTCAAGTCAGCTCCGAACTACTCTCATAGCTCTAAGCAACCTCATACTTCTCAATCAACTAAATCTTTTGTTGTGGGAAAGAGCAATGATTCCAATGTGTCGACGATTTATAAGTGCGTGGTCTGCAGCCAAGATCATCGAATTTACGAATGCACTCAGTTTACAGCAAAATCAATTGATGAGCGAGTAGCACTAGCAGCAAAATTAAAACTATGTATTAACTGTTTACGAGGGGGGCATAATCAGCGATTTTGTAGGGTGCTGGGGTCCTGTAGGAATTGCAGGAAGCGGCATAGCACGCTCCTTTGTTCGTCGTCTCAACAGGCCATCAAGCCAGATAATTCAGAATCCGTTGCGATGTCAGCTACAACTTTATCAGAGACTCTTTTATGTACTGCGCTAGTCGATGTCGTTAATCCTATAACTAATAAATCTATAACCACAAGAGCTCTTCTAGATAGTGGTAGCCAATGTACATTCATTTCTCAAAAGATAAAAGATCATTTGAGCCTAAAGTCAATGCATACTGATATACAAAACGTTATAGGTATTGGTAATGTACCATTTAAGCTTGATGCTGAGCGTTGTAATATTCGCATTCAGTCAAAATTGAATCCTTTTAGTGTAACTTTGTCCTGCCTAGTTATACCCGTAATATCAGGCAAATTACCTAAGTCTTTTATAGACACTACTCATTTAGATTTAAAGTCATTCGAGCTAGCAGACCCCAGCTTTTATGAGCCTGCTGAAATAGGGCTACTTATCGGTGCTGACATCTTTTGGGACATATTATTATCCAAACAGCACTCTTTAGGTCAGGGCAACCCTATCCTACGTCAATCCAAATTAGGCTGGCTCATTGCAGGTCCCATGCACTATACTCGTGACAACAACAAAACCATTCAATGTCACTTGACTAACGTGACCCATGATGAACACAAAAATTGCTTAACCGATTTTCATAACGATTTAAAAAAGTTTTGGGAGCTAGAGAGCTTGCCACAAAAACCTCTTCTTACAGATCAAGAAAAAGATTGTGAACAGCATTTTTTAAAACATACCAAACGTAATGAAAATGGGCGTTTTTGTGTTAAGCTTCCGCTCACCGACGAACCAAATTGCCTAGGAGATACCTATTTCATGGCAAAGAAAAGGTTTCTGAATCTGGAACGTCGATTTCGAAAACAACCCGAAATTAAATCCGCTTATGTCGAATTCATTAACGAATATGCTCACCTGGGACATCTCTCAATTTCAGAAGTAGACCGACCTGAGAACGGCCATTTCATTCCGCATCATCCAGTCATCCGCGAAAATAGTGAATCAACCCGCCTTCGCGTAGTTTTTGACGCCTCAGCTCGCACAGCAAAATCGGGTATTTCTATAAACGATATACAAATGATAGGTCCGACGATACAAGACTCACTTTTCAATATCCTGTTACGATTTCGTCAATACCGTTATGTATTATCGGCGGATATTGAAAAGATGTACCGACAAATACTTGTGCACGAGTCAGATCGTAATTTGCAGCTGATATTATGGCGCGATGCAGAGGACAAACCTTTAAAAACTCTCAGGCTAAATACGGTTACTTACGGTTTCGCAAGCGCAAGTTTTCTTGCAACACGTTGTCTCTGGCAAATAGGTGAAGAATGCAATGACCTTGTCACTAAAAATATAATACAAACCGACTTTTATGTCGACGATCTTTTGACAGGTCATGATGATGAAGAGCAACTTCTATTTATTCAGCGATCCGTTGCTGAAAATCTTGCTAAGGCAGGGTTCAATTTACGCAAATACCGCTCCAACTTACCTTCTTTGATGTTTCTAGACAATTTACAAGCTAGCGGCAACCTAATAATAAGCGAAACCACTAACACTCTGGGTCTTAGCTGGGATCCTTCCTGGGACAAACTTAATTTTCCCATAATCGTGGAGGGTTCCAATGCTATAACAAAGCGGACTATACTATCTACGACGTTTAAAATATTCGATCCCTTGGGCCTCCTATCTTTGTGCACTATCGTTCCCAAAATATTAATTCAAACCTTATGGTCCTTAAAGTTAGACTGGGATGATCCAGCTCCCACGGAGATTGTCAAATCGTGGAAGACTTTCATGGAGGGTCTTCAATCAATTTCTTCTTTGACCATCCCACGCCTAGCACTCATCACCAACCCAATTAATATAGAAATGCATTGTTTTTGCGATGCTTCGCAACGTGCCTATGGTACCTGTATTTACCTTCGGTCGATGGACCAGGATGGTCAGGTACACGTAAAACTTCTTTGCGCTAAATCGCGTGTTGCTCCAGCATCTACCCCTACTACCATTCCTCGTCTTGAGCTCTCAGGTGCTTTACTTGCGGCTGAAATGAGCTCTACCGTATCACAAGCTTTACGCTGTAAAATTTCCCGAATAGTGTATTGGACTGATTCTAGCATTGTTTTAGCTTGGATACGTGTGGGGTCTAAAAACCTAAAAACCTTCGTTGCAAATAGAGTCGCCGCAATTCGAGAGCTAACCGAGACTGCTTCTTGGCACCATGTTTCCACAAAAAACAATCCAGCTGACCTGTTATCTCGTGGATTAAATCCACAAGAGGTTGCCAGCTGCAATCTGTGGTGGTTTGGACCTGATTTCCTATCATCACAGGAAGCTGATTGGCCTTCATCGCAGTCTTGGGCTAATATGGAGACGAACGAGTTACCAGAGGTGAAAGCTCATATTGTTGAAGCCCCTGATATCAAAACATCATTCATTAACATAGAAAAATATTCCAAATTAAAAACACTACAACATACTTTAGCTTACCTTAATCGTTTCGTACACAATTGCAGAAATCCTAACAGTAAACTTACAGGTTGTTTATCAGTTTCAGAACTTGACAAATCTCTTTATAAATTAGTTTACATATCTCAAACTGAGTCGTTCCCTAAAGAATTAAAAATTTTACAAAAGGGAAAGTCCCTTAATCCAAAATCCAACATAGCGGCACTCAATCCCTTTCTTCATGAAGAGTTGATTCGAGTAGGTGGTCGCATACGAGATTCCAATTTTAGTTTCGACATGAAGCACCCCCTCTTATTAAGTTCGAAGCACCACTTAACCAAACTTTTGTTCGAACAAGAACACCGCAAACTTCTACACGCTGGTCCACAAGCTCTGCTAGCTTCAATACGAACTCGCTTTTGGCCTATCAATGGTAGGAACCTAGCGCGACGGATCGCTTTAAATTGTAATGTTTGTAGGCGGTTTCAGGGACAAGTAGCTAAAAATATTATGGGAAATTTACCCTCTGAAAGACTCACTCCAGACTTTCCTTTTCATATCGTTGGAACTGACTTTGCTGGACCATTTATGATCACGGATCGCAAGGGTCGTGGTTGCAAAATTACAAAATGTTATTTGTGTATATTTATTTGCTTTAAATACAAGTGTATTCATTTAGAAGCTGTATCGGAACTGTCTAAAAATGCCTTTAAATTAAGCCTTATTCGTTTTATTTCTCGTAGGGGACTACCGCGGAAAATTTATTCCGATAATGGCGGAAATTACGTCGCAACTGCTGCAGAAATCAAAGAATTTCTAAGCGCAAATGCCAACTTTTTGCATGAGTTTGCCGCCAGCGAAGGCGTCGAATTTTGCTTCTCTCCACCATACGCTCCTCACTTTAATGGTCTGATGGAAGTCGGCGTTAAATCCGCGAAATTTCATCTCGCTCGAATATTAGGAAACACACATTTAACATTCGAAGAGCTAACATCACTGTTGACTCAAATAGAAGCCATCCTAAATAGCCGCCCCCTCTATCCTTTAAGTTCATCGCCCCATGATTTTTATCCCTTAACCCCAGGCCACTTTTTAATTGGTAGACCACTCAAAGCGCTGCCATCTCCATGTTTACAAGATTATAATGTCAATCATCTCGATCGATTCCAGCGCATCGAGCAACTCAAACAACACTTCTGGCGTCGCTGGAGCCTCGAGTACATTTCGGAGCTGCAAACACGAAGCAAATGGCGCATTAAGAGCCGGAATCTTCATATTGGTGATTTGGTCGTCTTGAAGGAGGATAACTCTCCACCGTTGTGCTGGCGTCTCGGACGAATCCAACAATTGTTCCCGGGACCAGACGGTATAGCGCGCGTTGCAAATATCAATACTTCGAGAGGTGTCGTGCGTCGCGCACTGAATAGGATATGCCTGTTACCAAACCCAGAAGCGCCAGTGACAGCAAATATCAATAAGGAAGCTTGAAAGCTGTCAGCTTTCCAGGGCCGGGAGTATGTCTACGCGCCAACTTAAATCTGCCGCCAACCGGGCAAAAATGCGTTGCGTGGAAGCGGTGGCCACGCCGCCACCGCGGGGTTCACATTTTTATATAAGACTCCTAAGATGGACGACAAAAAGACATCCTACTATAATCGATTGTAAATGAATACTAATACACTGTTCTCCGAATTTATATACATCTTTTATTGAACTACATAAACTTCTTATGTGTAATCGCACAATATATTTAGAAGATACTTGTGTTAGCTCTTCATATAAATTGTCTTTCATATTACTACTTGCTTAATCGTTGGACAAAGCGTCTTATTCGGCCAAAACCTAACTGAAGACTCTCAGGAACTTCGCACTGTTGTCACTATATGAAGCAAATTCTAAGAAACAGGCAATAAGACACAAAGAAGCCAATACATTTTCAGAATTCCCTTTGATGTATTGAAAGAGAATAGTATTTTGTAGTCAAATTCTTACCAAACACATTCTTTATTTATTGTTAGTACCTAAATTTTCAGCTCGTACATAACTTTTTAATTTGGTACTGTTTGATAAATTAATATTTTTTCATAAAATATACGAGTATTCTGCACGATAAATATACTAAATTCATCCATATTCAAGATTATTACTGAATTAAATAGATTTTAGTTCGGTAACAGTTTAATCTTGGAATTTTTGAATGGTAATAATATTATCTATATACTAATATGTGAAAAGAAAACTTTGAACTTCTTTTTAAGCATATTGCATGTACGGAGAAGGATGAGCTTTGGCATAGTTAAAGTTTATATAGAGAAGGACTTCAGAAAGCCAAAATTTATTGACTTTCTTTTACCCGCGGATACGCTCGTGTATTTTATTTATATATAATTACTTCACTGCTAAAATATATATAGTATGATGTTAGATAACCTTCATCAATATTAAAAGAGTACTCACATAATATATAGATGAAAAGTTTATTTGTCTATACGTGCAAATCTCTGATCTATGGACCCGTTTGAAAATTCTTTTGGATTTTATAGGTTATCTATGTATATAGCTTTGAAAAAAGAACCTCAATATCGATCAAACTTAACGAATTATGATAATAATAATTATTCTTTAACTAAAAAGTTGCATTGACATTAATATTGCTTTAAAATTGGAATTGTATAGGTGTAATATTTTCTTATAATGTATTTATTATACACATGTTATTATTACACATGTCACAAAAAAAATGACAAGTATTCGAACTGAATATGTCTTCCAATTTTGAAGTCTAACAAGAATAAACTACTAGTTCACGGTCAATTATAACCCTGAGACACGTGTAAATAATAACCGCTCCTATTTAGGAAGCGACGATCCGTCAAAATAACCTCCTTTGTGAACAATGTTCTCGGAAATGTAATTTAGATGACCCTCTACCATCTACACAATGTCATTCATATTCATGGCAACCGATCACTGATTCAGTTAATTAAATAATATCGAAGATATTGCTTCAATATGATTTATTTTGCGCTGCGACTCGTACTGTTGTACGTTTATCATTTGGATAATTCTATTAACCTGTAAATCGTAAAGGCTAAAGCTATCGAAGGTTTCAAACCATTTATGATTGTGTTATTTTAATCTCTTAGCTGTTTGAGGGAATATTTTCTGAAATCACAAAACCTACCTGATATTGATAAAACAATCAAACATATTACTTTTTATGAATGTTTTATTTGAAAACTCAAAAATGTTTTAATACAAGCAACTTTGCCACATCGCCCACAGAAAGCCATAAAGGTAAGATCCTTGGTGCGGCGGAGATGAGGCAGCAGAACAAGAATATGTAGATATTCAGTCTTAGTTTATCTCTCCGCCGCAGAGCGCTTGCGGGCGTTGCAAGTAATAAGGCCGGCCACTAACGACGCCAGACTACCGCAGTGTCGCGGATAAACTTAGCTGCATTTACATAATAAGGTGCGAGCACTATGAATTTTTACTACTCTAGCCGACACTCAACATTTGCTAGGAGAAAATAGACTCTAGTCGTTTAATTTAAGTTTGCTTATACCAGATACCCAGTTACCTAATATGTTGATTGTTGGATAATTCATTCATATTATGTTTAGTCTTTATGAAAATTCATTATCTATCGATATCGATATGACGAATATTTGTAAATATTGTGTTTTCTTTTGTATATTTAACATAATAATTGTAGTTCAGATTTACAATAGCATCTTATCTAAAACTAAATGATTAGTCTAAAAACTAAATAATAGACAAATCAAACCCTAGGCGATATGTAAATTAAAGTGAAAAATTAAATTATTCATTATTTAATAATCACAATTCAACCTCGTAACGTCATCGAAGAACACCTACGCATATTACATGTATAGCATTGTCTATTGATGAGGGCTTTACACAATCAGTCGGAGCTGCGCCGCGGATTGCCAACTAGATATAGTAATTGCTATCACACATGATTTTGACGAATTGCATTATAATGTCAGTATTTAGTACTTGACTACATAAAATACACGACACCTTCAATTGCAGTTTTGCAAAAATATCATAATTGTACATGCGAAATCTAGAGCTTGTATCGAGCTCTTTACTAATTTGCCAAGGATAATTATTATAGATTTTTTATGTGAAAATGTTTGCTTGTATTTAATGTTAAAATTTTAGAACATTGAATAACGGAATTTTTCATTCCTTACGCTTTTGTTTGTACTGTGATTGGTTTGTACAAAATTAAAGCTTCATAACGTTTAACATCAAATTCTAAGAACTTCAATGGAATACTATTACAAATGCAAAATTTTGTGTCTATATATGCATGTGTGTGTTTATTTTTTAGTTTATTTTGTATGCTCTAATACTTCATACGGTAAAAAGATCTAAAACCTAAAACCTCCTGAATCTTGAATCTTGAAAATAACATACTGCCTTTATAACTTATTAATGCGCTTACATTTTCGGACAGTTTGACCGACTTCACAAGTTCTTAAAGCGAAGTATTAATGCGACCTCTAAGAAAGTTGATTATTGCAATGGTAGAGTTGGAAGTTCGTCGCTATTGTGCTCGCGCAAACTTCCTCAGCTGAGCGAGTGCTGATGTGTCAATAAGAATATATTGTACAAAAACTTGACTTATAATAAGATTGGTAATATATTGGTATATTCAAGGTTAGACTTGGTGATATTAATTTAGAACTATTCACGAAGACTCACAATCCTTTCCTTTAGGCCAGTAAAAATAGACGTTTTTTTTTTGGTCAACTTTGCATTTTTCCGATCTAATTTTTTTGTTTTTATAAGGCTTAGAATCACTTACTGAGTTTAAAATCACAAAATGCTGACAGATTCCTTTGGAGCTTCAGGCGCCATCTTGAAAAAATGTTTTTGGCTGATAACTCGGAAATATGAACTTTAGGGCAAAAGTCATTTAAAGCATTTTTGTAGAAAATAAAATTTTGCATCTTTTCTTTCCTGTAATTTATTTTTGTGAAACTTACCGTTTACAATTTATGGCCCATTTTAAAGTTAAAACACTTTAAACTTAAAACTTTTTACAAAATAAGGCATACATAAAAGAGAATCTACGTCTAATGCTAATACACGTATAGAGCTATCCAACGTGTGCAAAGTGCCTGTATCAGATTTTGCTTCGACATACCCAGAAGGGAATAACTTATCTAAACCGTAAGGTAATCCTAAACATGAGGACAAGGATGTAACTGCAATACGCTTGCCTGGTTCAAAGAGTGTTGTGGAATAAAAAACCAGAATATTTGATTGAAAAACTCAGCTGGATAAAAGATGGTGCTAGTCAAAGTATAAAGACTACTCGCCTGTCATGTTATAATGACACTGTTCTTTATCAGTGATACCGCATGGAGTTTAATCATATCGATAAAAGAATCGACTTTCGAGTGAATCCAGGACTATCTCAATTCTCGCCGGAGACTAAATTTAATTTCAATTTTCACATTTATACTCTCAATATTTTTAAAAGTAATACTAAACTCTGCTAAAAGAAATCAAATTTTGCTCAGCTTTGAAGCAGTCTTCGGAAAACTTTACGTAAACGAAGTAAATTCAAGCACAAAGGTCTAGGTCGTGTCGTCGAGCGCCGAATCTCGTGCAAACCTTAACCTAAAAACTTCTCTTTTTCGTTTTACAAACTTTTAGTGTTCTCACTCAATAAAAGTTTTTTTTTCAGAACTTACTTCACATGTTGAAATATAATTAAAAAGTCAAATCAGACACGACAAGTAAAACTTGGCAAAATGTGAGACAAATTCAGGCATCAAGGTTTCCGTATAATACAATGTAAACCTATACAATTGATATATATAAATCTTTAACTGCCTCGATGGTGTAGTGGTTAGCATGTACGGCTGCATACCCGGAGGTCCTGGGTTCGAGTTCCGGGTCAGACCAAGTTTAGTTTTTGAGCCTTTCTGTATAGTAAGCATCAGTAACAGCCCAGAGTTGGGAAGTTGGCGGTGTTTCACCCCCGTGCCTCGGAGAGCACGTAAAGCCGTCGGTCCTGCGCCTTAAGTCTTACCAGTCGTGTCCCACCGGAGTATGAAAGTGACAGGAATAGAGTGCACTTGTGTCTGCACGTACACGCACTGCACTACAATATCTCATGCGCAGTTGCTAGTGGCTAGTCTCAATGAGATTGGCTGCCGTGGCCGGAATAGGTCTGGGGGAGATTATTATTATGTATGTAAAAAATTTAATTATTTATCTAGAACATTAAAGTTAATAGCAATTGCATAAGAAAGCTTTACGCACGAATTCAGTTGACACTTGGACAATTTATACTATATTTATGGGTATCAACTATTAATCGCAGTAATTTAATAAAATGAGTTGAACCTCTTTCACGAGAGAGAACAAAATTTTTCTACCTTTTTTGTAGACAGTTGTTAAGGAACGGGGCTTAGCAAGCGGGCTCCATTAAAATACTTTTGGTACGGAACCCTTGAAGTTCTTTGAAATTATAACTTAACCAAAGAATATGATCAATTTTATGTAAAATTGAATGTAAAGATAAAATGATTCGGTAAAATAACCAGTTTCACACACAGCGTTCATCTACGTGCAAATAGAAAATTCCATTACCTTTCTAAGTTATACTCGTACATACGTCTTGAACATTTCTGCGATAATTTATATCTTTTGTAAATATTCAGAGAATGTTAACAATTTCGCTTCTTTTAATAATAAAGTACCGCAACACGGTCATAATATACATAAATATAATATAGCCGGAGTATATTATTTTCGTAACGCAATATTTCCACGTTCCCCTCCGCGGTCCGCCGCGCGGAAAAATATGAAAGAAATTAAAGTAATATTTCTCCACGATTCATTTTCATTATTTTTACAGTGTCGTTATTAAAGACGATCGTTTGCTATCGTCTATAATCTATAGTACACTTACTACAGTAAATATATATTTTTTTTATTAGCTGGTTAAGGTTCAAATATATCTTCCCGAATTTATTTTGTACGATACTTTGTGGGTTTTTTTGCTTTTAATAAAAACTGAATAATCCCATTATTGTGCCATTTAAACTTATCATTCACTTCTAATAATGCTTATTTTTCAAGTATTATTTATAAATTTACGATTCAGGAGACTAAAGTTGTTAAGTATAATATTATGCATGTACATCGCAAAAAAACATTTATGATTCCAGTCATAAATACGTAAATTATAATGCCAAATAAATAAAGGTTGTGACTTCACATCCTTCTAATGTAAAGTGGTACAAAGCTTTTAATTTAAAAGCTTGCTATCATCTAAAGCGGCTACGAAGTGAGCGCTCACGTACAAAGTTTAAAAACACCCCAATAAAAAAAAGCAGAAGAAAAAGCGGAAAGGTAAAATATATTACGAGAAATTATTGCTCTGCTTTATGTGCGAATTGATATTTTACTACAACCCTCAGGTCACAGCATAGTATTCTTAACGAACTCGTAACAAATCAACACTAGACAAGAAACACTGAACCATTATCAATATTAAGCAACTATTCGACAATCATGCAGTAAATAATACTAGTAGACAAAGACAAGTAGATACGAGAGAAATTTAGAATTTTGATTTTTAAATTAGTCATTTCTTGCGGCGGAAGAAAAAGCGTTCTTGTAATACTTATCTATAACATACTTTTACAAACAGCTCAAGTTAACTTCATTCAGTAGTAGAAGAGCTCAATTTTATGGAATAATTTAAATAAGTGTCAAATCGGAAGCACCCTTACTTGAAATTTTAAGCTATGTTATAGCCGTTTGAAGTAGAATTTCTTTATATAAATAGATAAAGACATTCCAAAGAAGTGAACCACAATACTCTGAGGAAACAATTACGTCCTAAATATAAGGGCGTTTGATAAAACAATATCGAAGACAGCAACGCGCCCCATACATAATGCATGCCCGCCCTCCGCTGCCCTCCGCCGCCCTCGCCCGCGGCTGCCGCTCTGTCATATTACACGCCACACGCTACTTGACAATATTCCTTTTTCCTTTACACTTTATTTGGCCAAAGAACAAACTTTGTTATTAACATTTATTATTTATTTTCTTTTACTTTGAACAAACGGCCTCGGTAGTGTAGTGGCTAGCATATAAGTCTGCACATCCGGAGGTCCTGGATTCGAGTCCTGGGTCGGGCTAAGTTTAGCTATTGAGTCTTTCTGTTAGCCTCAGTAACAGACCAGAGTTAACAAGTTGGCAGCGTTTCACCCCTGTGCCTCGTAGAGCACGTAAAGCTGTCGTTCCTGCATCTTAACTCTCACTGGTCGTACTAGAGTATGAGAGTGACAGGAATAGAGAGTTCACTTGTGTCTGCGCGTACACTTGTGCACTATAATATCTCCTGCGCAATTGGCTAGTCTCAGTGAGATTGGACGCCGTAGCCAAAATCGGTCGGGAGGACATTATTATTTATTTTTAAAGTTATCACAACAGATTGACCACTGCTACAGTCGCTAATATGAGACAGGAGAGAAACTCCTACTTCTGGTTACTAGCGCCTTTTTCATCGTGTATTTTAGACAGTCAATACAAGAAGTTAAAGAGACATATAAATAGACATAGCATACTACATTGGGGTTTTAGTGCCTTAGGTTCACAGCATGCAGACATGGATATTTACTTATTTTCATTCTCGATAGTCACAATTTTTTTTAGATTAATTCTAATTGTTATTTATAGATCTCGAAATATTTTACAAAAACTTAACAATTTAACATTTAATTAAATACTCTCTATGTTTACACGCGTTTACTTGTACACTATAATGGCTGAAATCCAATTTAAGCGGCGCCGCAAATACAGTTCGCAGTGAACGCCACACAGCGAGATTTTTGGTTTCCGGTCGCTCCAATTACACTGGGAGCATTGTTCAAGCACTTTAAATATTGATACATGTACAGGCAACTTGCTGCGATTTCACTTGCATGTTTTTACTATTTCCACACGAAGCAGCATTTTTTTTTTCACTTTTTATTATCATCCAAATTTTAGTTTCTAACTCCAACAGCAGCATTAAATACAATTTCCTTTTCATTAACGTACATTTAATTTTACTATCCCTTTTACTATCCTTTTCTGTCCTAAAATAAAGTAGATATTAAAAACACAGATGAATAATTAATTATATTTAAAAGCGGAAACTACTATGTAACTGTTGACTGCTCAGAGTGCAAGAGCGCACGTGCTGGGCTCACAGTCACACATATCGCCACCATCGCGCACGCTCACGACTTATATACTATTAACAAAACCCGCGGCTTCGCTCGCGCTAAAACTACAACAAAAAAACGTTGAAAAAATAGGTTTCATACAAATTTTCATCCCTTATATTATCTCCTTATGGGAGAATTCCAAAAAACGGTAAAACACGTATTTATTTAATTGATAGATCATTAATACCAAGTTTCAAGAAATTCTGATCATAAATATTTTTTGGTTAGTGTTATAACGTGTACTCCCGTGGGAATGAGATAATATCCCGCAGTAAAAAGTATCCTATATGTTGACCCGGATATCCAGCTATCATCATACCAAATTTCATCAAAATCCCTCCAGTGGTTTTTCTGTGCTGCGGTAACAGACAGACAGACAGACAGACAGACAGACAGACAGACAGACAAAAATTCTAAAAACTATAGATTCAGCCTCTGCATCGATAATAATAAGATTTTCCAAAAAATATTTAAGGCACAGATTCGACTTAGTTAGAATTTTATTATATGTATAGATGAACCGCTAAGAAAACTGATATATTAATTATATCAAATCTAAAAATAACTGTGAACGCTATACTACTGAACAATTCTTGCCTATTTCGGTCACTCCGTCCATCGGCTGCAATTTATTAACCTTGTCGTTTTGCTCGGCTTTGCACACCGCAGCACTCGTCCCTTCGCCCTCAACGAGTCACCTTACTGCTGCTGTGGCCAAGTAAGGTATGTGGCCGAGTAAAGCACTTTAAAACTTAAACTAAATGAGGTAGAAAGAAATTTTAAAGACTCAACGTACTACCCATATTTCTAAAAGGACGTGGACCGCGATTAGTTAATTTTAATTAATAATAGTATTTGTTTATAACTTATTTTCTGAACTGCTGATTGAAATTAAACATCATTTAGATGGCTCCAATTTCCTAGAAATCATATATTATGTGCGTAAATGTGAATACCACACAATTTAAATGTAAAAAATTATCTTTTTCCTTTAAAGTCTAGCAAGTGGCAACACATGAGCATGAGATTAGGATGAGATGTCCTTGCTCGTTAAGACGGCTATATTGTCTTGTACTCGTATCTACAACGGCTCATAAAGTGCCTTAGTTACTGAGCCCGGAATCTGACACTGATGAATTGTTTATTTCATCATTCCTAGTTACTTTTCACCACAAACGTATCAATATCAAAACTAACTGTGACTGATGAATTTATAATACTAACTAGCGGCTCACCCTCGCTTCGGTCGGTTTCGCCTCTAGGAAGATAAAAACAAACCTATCCCACGGAAATTTTCCAGGATAAAAAGTAGCCTATGTATTATTCCAGACTATAATCTATCTCTGTGCCAAATTTCATCTAGATCCGTGCAGCTGTTCTTGCGTGAAAGAGTAACAAACATCCATACATACTCACAAACTTTCACATCTATACAGATAAATAAAATTGTAGTGCTTGTTTGTAATATATAGTAATCAAAAATTACAAAGTATAATAATCAAAGTAACAGCTTTTTACTAAACGCATATGAAAGTATGTATATACGGTACATATATGAAAAACACAATTTTGAATTTTTTTGTGTCTGTCTGTTTGTTCCGGATAATCTCCGAAATGGCTGGACCGATTTTCACGGGACTTGACACGGGAAGGAGTAACTTAAGCTATTTTAATTTTAGAAAAAGAATTAAGGTTCCGCTTAAAAAAAATGAAAACTTACCGAGGGAATAACCGTGCGAAGCGAGGGTGAGTCACTAGTTTATAATATTAATACAAAAATGCTGTGTAAAATTTATTTAAACCTCTTTCTCCTTTATACCAATAATATTTCTACACCTCTCACGTATTCGTTTTACATAAAATTCACTTTATATGAATATGTATTTACATATTAGCCACGTCATGTTATAATGTAAGCGTTGAATATCCAAATAAAAGGATTTATCGTATAATTTCTATAGGTGTGAGGCGAGAGCAGACAACCCTGATAAATGGCGGGCAGCGTGAGTGCTATAATAACATTTTATCAATCACCCTCTAACCCTGCACCACCCACGTCGCCCCGCACGCCGCACCCCCACACCCCCACCACCCCTGCTACAGATAAGGGACGCTAATGATGCCAACGAAAAAAAGATTCTATTCAAAATGAATAACTGAACAATAATATTTGTAATATTTTTGTAAATTATATTGTAAGGTCCATTCATTATTCGTTCTGATATAATAAATGTAGGAGGGAATGTCAGTCGACCAGACTTGGTTCAATTTAGCTTTCTGATAGAATTCTGTTACAGATTACATAAAGGATACTTGATATTTGAATTGCAAAAGCGTTTTTAGAGAGATTAAAACATATTTAAATTGAAATTCTAAAAACAGAAGACTAGAAGAGGCGATAATAAAGACCTGAAGTGGTCTTACGATGTACATACCTTATTACTACAGTCATAAAAGCCAGCATAGATATTAATATTTATTAATAATACCTACCTAAATAACAAGAAAATTAAATTGAATACTTCTCAACTACCGTCGACAGGACGCAGTGTGCTGTGTGCTGCTGCTTGCTGCGGTTTCCTTTTCAATTTGTTTTCCCGTGTTATATTAGCCTCGGGGAACTCCCGCTATCATGTTCTACCGCTTGCTGTCCGAGAAACAGAACGTTAGAGTAGAGCGCTATTCATGAGTTTTATTTTTATTTAATAAAAACCTTTGTCTAAACTGAGGCTGGCCGCTGAAAGGGCTATAATTAAAATAAAAGGTACAATTTTCAACGCGGCAATTCATTCGATTGTCAAGCAGTGCTACAGACTTGTATGATATATTGCCAACACTTGGTTCGTAAAAACGAGTGCTGTGAATTCTCTTTTTAATAAAATATTTTTGATTCACACACTCACATTGTAGACATACCTACTGCAAGTGCCGCTACTCAGTAATCACATTATTTTGTTTAGATCATATGATCTATAACTTAAGTAATATTTTTGCGAACCAACTTGTGTCACTAACATATCCTCCACATGTGTAGATAATGTATTCTATAATTATAATATAATTGTGAAATAATTGATATATTAATAATAAAAAAATTAAGTTCAGACCATTTTGGTCAAAAAATTTCGATCAGTAACAAACAATATTACTGATAAAAGACAAAAAATTTAATGTAGTAAAAAAATTACTCTTTTAAAGAAAAAGTGACACGATATAGAAGAAAAAACGGCATGAAATGGAAATTATTGTAGATAATCCAAATAACAACTATTTTTTTTATTTCAATGTGATTAATAACATTTTTAAAGAAAAAGATTTTTATAAAACCTCTAAACTAAAATTTAGCGGCTGAGTAGCTGTCGGCATATACCGAAGTAGAGATAAATTATATTAATTATACAGTATGAGGAGGAGGAATCATCATCATCAATACAGCTGGAAAATCAAGGACCGCTAGTGAACCTGTGCAGCTGATAATGGATAACCTAGCACTATCTTTAGACGAAGATGTTGCAAATACTTTTGAGAATTATTTTTTGGATATCCCAGTATAACAACAATAATTTCGTGTAGACATAATTAATATTATATTTAAAAAAACTTTAAAAAAAAAAAAAAACCGACTTCCAGGCACTGAAAAGTAAAAAATAACTAAACGGGGGTTTTCATTTAGAATAGATACTTAATCAGATTTTTTCGAAGTCGGTGTGCTTTGTTTTGTATTGACTGGCACCGACTTCGAAAAAATCTGATAAAGTATCTATTCTAAATGAAAACCCCCGTTTAGTTATTTTTTACTTTTCAGTGCCTGGAAGTCGGTTTTTATTTTTTTTTAAAACGTTTTTATTTTTCCATTTTTAGTGTAAACGTATCATCAATACAAATTAATCAAGCCCAAACACCACGTAATTGCTGTAAATCGTTGAGGAGTTCCCTCGACTATCTTTCGAGTCCATCATCAGATCGACTCCAGACCTTCATTAAATAGTAGTGCTTTAAAATACCTAATGAAAATGTTAACAAACGCACTAGTCGCCGCTAAAATTTTCAAAAGTTCCCCTCGATTTCTCTGGGATCCCATCATCAGATCTTGGTTTCCTTATCATGGTACCACTCTTGGGATATCTCCTTTCCAACAAAAAAAGAATTATCAAAATCGGTTCATACACGACGAAAAAATGCCCGAACAAACATAAAAAAAATATATATATATATACATACGGTCGAATTGAGAACCTCCTCCTTTTTTTGGAAGTCGGTTAAAAAAAACTGTTAAGTTTCTCGCCGGCTCTTCTCAGCGGAACTGCCTTGCGAGACGGTGATAGATTCCTCACAGACTTAGGTACTAACATTTCATTTAAATTTAAAGTATTAAATTGAAGATTCAAAAGCGCTTGCAAAAGTCTATTTAAATGAAGTATATTTTGATTGATTGATTCAAAAATAAGTAACGAGAAACTGTAAAGAGCCTAATTGCCTATCTGTGTCACAATGAAATTCGCAAAAGTTAGTTGTTGGCCATTGCTTTATTATTCTGTTTTAATTTTAATATCTTAATTATAATTTCCAACAACAACGCAATGGCATAACAATTTTTAACATAATTTGCTGTTATAAAACAAACGACCGTTATTATTTTGAAATCTTTTGTCTTTGAAGTGTGTCGGTTATTTTAAATGAAACTGTGTTTTCAAATTTTTTAACGCACTTATTTTTTAAATAAATAAATAAGTTTGTCGCTTCAGTTAGGCAAAATAATAAAATACGTGATTACAGTCCTCATTCTGGAACAATCTCAAAGTTATAATAGGTACATTTATAATATTTACAAAGCAATAAACATTGGCAATTAAAGAGTAAAAGAAATTTAAAAATGGCTAATAGAATATGAACCACACCTTCTCATATGTGAAAAAGAGAATTATCTTTTTACCTGACTTCGAAAACTGTATGGACGGGTGAATGACTTTAGCAGTCTGTGTGTACATTTGAATGTACGTTTCCTCTGTAAATTATGAAGTTTAATATACACCCACAACATTTACCCTGATGTAATCAATTACAAATGATTATTACACACTCGAGTGTTGTAGACTTGGCTTATTACAATCTGCAGGGTCGTTACACTGACAGCTGTCACCGGCGCGTCTCGCAGCGAGAGGAGGCGCTAGGGGAATTTATGCGAATCATGTACAATTTGATATCATCAACGATATGTCACAATATATAAAATCTTCCATGTCATAATTCAGACGCTAGATTAGGTTCGAATTATACCCCAAAATATAATGTCTAACCTAATCTAACCTAACCTATTCCACCTTTTCAAGATCTAGTAATTGACAAAGAAAAAATAAAAAAAACCAAACACCGAAAAATACTTAGGACTAATTTTGGATAAAAACTTAACATGACGGCATCACATAGATTCTCTTCACTTTAAAATTATATCTCTTACAGGAGCTCTTTGCAAATCAGCTCGCTGTATAATACATTAGTGAAACCAGTTTTTGAATGTCTTGTAGAAATATGGGGTACTGCTGCGAAAACAAATATCAAAAATCTACAAACTTCTCAAAATAAATTACTAAAGACTTTACACTATATGGATTACCGTACACCAACAAAAAATGTTTACGAAACTAAATTGCTAACCATTAAACAAATGTACAAATATAAGACATACATATTAAAAAAAAAAAAAACACTAAGACCATTCGCTTCCAAATAAGTTTTCAAACAAAAACGCACTCACACAACACCAGGAACATGCACAAAATTGAACTGCCTAAGACTCGAACCAAATATGGAATAAAAACTATTACATTTGAAGGAGCACAGCTTTACAATTCTTTGCCAAACAATGTTAAGGAGTCAAAAACTTTAAATATGTTCAAGAAAAATTTAAAAAAATAATACATTATATCATGTAAGAATCCAGATTTTGTTTAGAATCACCACTGTTTAAATTGTAGACTACAATTTGAATTTCTTATGTAAAGTGAACATGGTTCTTTTTTGGAAATAAATATCTTTAACCCGAATGTCAAACAGTAGGCTATCGGCCCGCGCGTGGGTACACGGCGTTTTCATTTATTAACGAATATTACGATACTAAATCATATTAATAAAATGGACTATGTAATTTTTATAGAACAAAGTGATTTAATTTTATTTTTAAAAAATTTCAACATTAAATTCGATTTAATACGTTATGCTTAAGATCATTACGATCGACGATGCTGAACCCCTTACTTCAGCTACTCTAAGCTAAGCGGCACGCGTTATTGCAATACAGTTATGTCATGTTTGTTATATTTTATGAAATTTGTCTTAAATCCTTATTTAGTACAGATATCATAGTATAGAAGTCATAAATTAATCTGTTTTTTTTTATTATTTCATATACGGATTTCACTTTGTTACTATTTTATTATATGTACAAATATACTGTTTCGGGGGTCTTGTGGCTAGCATATCCCAGGCCCAGGAGGTCCCAGGTCGGGCCAAGTTTAGTTACTGAGTTTTTCGGTTAAGATATTCTCAGTAGTAACCTGGAGTTGGGGACTTGGCGATGTTGCACCCTCGTGGCTCGGAGAGCACGTATCGCGTCGGCCCCGTGCTTTAACTCTCACCGGTCATGTCGAAGCAGTAGCGTCGAACTTAAACAGTAAAAAAAATAGGTGTTCGCGCGCACACTTGTGCACTATAATAACTCCTTGCAGTTGGCTAGTCTCAATGAGATTTATCGTCGTGGACGAAATTTGTACTTGCTATTAGAAACAATAGACGAGTAAATTAAACTAGTTAATGTATCATAATATCGCAAAGTTTAAAGTTCATTTTTCCCTATGTAGTATCAGCACTCAGTGCGCCGGTAATCAAACTGCATTGCGTGCATTCGTATCACAAACGTCGCTTATTCAATTATATTTTATATTACTATATATACTCTTATAAAATTTCATTTTTCCACATTATCAAACATTTTGTTTTTTCAAATTATTAATTTGTGACTATTTAGGTAATAATTCGAAAAATCCTACTTCCTTTTTTTTATTTATTAAATGTTTTATTTATTAGTTCATATTGATAAATAGTAAAGCGATAGTAAAATTGAGAAGAATATTTTATATGCCCAAATATGTTCATGCCATGCGGATTTTTATGTCGGGATGCGAAATCTATCCCGTAAGATGGTAACTTGTAAGTGCAAAGCGATACTGAAAGAGGCGTGAGGTGTTTTTACGTTCCGAGAGTAAAGAAGGTGTGTATGGTATATAATGCGTATAAAATAAAATACATATATCTCAATGCTACAAAATGTTAATACGTCATTACTGTTTATATCTTTATGAATATTATACGGGAATTTTTTTGAAATGTCTTCATTATATTACATTTATAAGCGAGACAATGGCGCGAAGCTCGATACAAATAAAACAAGAGTAGTACCTACGAGGAAATAAAATATAAAGTCGAGTATATTCTTTACTCTATCCCTCATGGAGTAAAATGCAGTATTTGATGAAAGAGTTTCTAACTTTTAAAGCATTTGAGATTGAAAATGTATTTTCTCTGTGCATACATTTCTGTTAATCAAGCAAAGAGCGAGCTTTCGTTCTTGCCATAGTAAGTATTGTACAATGTAGGCCTCAGGTCAGATCCCCGGCTAAGAGACTTCATGCGGGCTGTGGTGGAAGGATACAGAACACGTCTTTACAACGCAGCGCTGTACACTACAGTCCAACATGCGAATAGTAATATTATATAACGAAAATCGGCGAAGAGTGGACAATGGCCGATCCATTTGGCAAATAAATTATAAATCACAAATACAACTACTACACAATCGTTATCGACTGGCTATACAACAATAAATCAAGTGTTAGATTCGGCGCGCACGGTCTATTTGCAAACACGCTACAAACTTTGTTAATCAGTAACATTATTGACGGCGCGGCGCCTCTCGAGCGTACGGCTGTGTTGACCTTTACTGTATTGTATTCAAATATGTGACTTTCTATCGCCGAATGAGAAGGGAAGAAAGAGGAAAATACTATAGCTCAAAATGTCAAAATAGAGCTTATAAATGAAGCGTACTACTAAAGTGACTTAAATTGATATAAGTTATACGATAAAATGATTTTAAAACTTTTTTTTTTGAGTTTGAAATTCTACGTGTATGAATTTTAGAGATAAATAGTAAGATTATTAAATTACAAATAAATAACGATTGGTCAATTAAAATTCCATTAATGAAGCTGCGGTGTCGGCCAGGCGCGAGGCGCTGGGTGCGGAGTGCGGACCGCTGCCCGCCGCGCTTCGACCCGACGTCCTTCCCTGTCACGAGTGCGGTTAATCGCCATTGATCGGAAAATCTAAAGGTTATTTAATCTGGTCACCTTCTTTCTCGAATACGACAGCATCAAACTTATCACAAACATTTCTGTACGGACTGTGTAAACGTGAAAACAATAGGTACTGTAGAAAAAACTTATACCGTCACAAGGGAGAAAATCAGAAAATATATATACGAGTAAAGTACCTCGTACCTATATTTCCAAAGTTACTGAATGCGAGATTAAAACAAAAAGCTTTCTATTAGGGAAGGTCGAGCAAAATCTGTTAAAAATAACAACTCAACAATGTCAATATATTATATTTGACGACACGTTTGGCTCAGTTTGTAGTGGCCCCACTTGTTGTGCCAGCGCCTGCGGGTTCGAGTCCCGCTGGGGGCATTCATTTGTGTTCGAGCATTTGTTTGTACTCTAGTCATGGGTGTTTATATTTATAATTTTTTTTATTTAAAGTTATACTATAAAGTTATACTATGTGTAATGTATCAACTGTCTGGTGTCCATAACATAAACCTAGTAGCTTACCATGGAACTAGACGGAGTTGTGTGGTAATGTCCCAACATATTTATTTATAATTATTTATTTATTATAATCAATCATCATTATTTTCGTAACCCGCCGTAAAAGGAATACAAATGTTATGTTTAAATGAAGGTTAGATAAACGAGACGTAATAATTACTCTGCTGATTTAATTAATAGAAGAGGTATAAAAATTTCCAAACAGAAGACGTTGAAAGTTTGTGGTAATTAGTTTTTGTTCGTAATCATCAATCAAACTCCTTTGACTCGGCAAGAACACCGATCGTTCATTTCACGCAAAAATTCGTCTTTGATGGATAATATAAATCAATTTGCGCGACGCCAGGCTGCGAGGCGGGCAATTATTTACACGCCGACACTACGATGCCTGCTGCCGGCTGCCCGACACGCGAAGCTCGCCCGCATCCATTTCATTTACTGCTTTAGCACAATTTTATAATATAAAAAATATAGACATAAAAAGCGCTGAGAAACCAAAGAACTAAAATATTCTACTTCTAAAATATTTCAATTACCATTTCAAAGGAATCCTTCATCGCTAACAATTTGTTTAACATGTCATAGAAACATTAAAACATTTAGTCGTCGCGTGGGTTTCGTAAAAGAATTACAATTTCATCAAAGATAGAGCTGCAATTACAGTTCTAGATGCGCTTACAAAAGTCTCCGTCGCGTCGCGTATTTTACACAAGATTATTCTCTTTTTCACTAGAAGCATAATTTTCGACATCACTGATAGCTAGGGGTGGCCCGAGGCCGCGCACGCGCACTCGCTCTCGTCCCGCAGACCTTTTTGCTACACATTTTATTTGCTTTCCCTTTGTCGGTTTTTGCTTTTGCCGCTGTGATACTGCTGTGACTGCTGCCAGCTGCCAGCACTGCGTCACTGATATTTGCGATATTTTTTTATAAGTATATAATTATTATTGCATTGCTCTTAAAAATTCATATAATAACAATAATATTAATACATCCTATTACATTTTCTTATTGCTATTGATTTTTCTGCTGCATTTTAGCAAACTATCATAGATTTCCATTTCACAGAATCGTTGTGAGAGGAGAGAACGGGAATTACTTTATTTTTAATACTTTATTTTCTATGGATGTTCAATAAGAGTTCCATATAATTTGTTCACGTCGCGAACACCCGCTGGCCGAGTTATAACGTCCGAACTCCGGAGTCTCAGGGCGACCGACTGAACGATTGCTTACTCAGTCTACTTAATTTAGTCAATAGTTCATTTGTAACAATACATTTATTTATATTTTTAAGATCTAATAAAAAGTAATTGCTATAATATGTTGTCTAATAAAATATTTAAAGGAAGCAAAAAAAAATCAAATAAAAACGTTTAGATGATCATATATATGTATGTGGTTCAATTTTGTAACACAAATAGCTTTCTTGTACATACAAATAAAACTATTATCTTATGAAAATTAGGTCAGCTTTAAATCATTAGAACAAAGTTTTATTTTTGGCAACCCTAGCCGCTTTCACATTTAGGGAGAAAAACACTTCGCGTAGATTTAAAATTCTATTTGTACAGTATTCGCAGAAAACGTATAAAACGTTATCAAGTTTCACGAAATATAATGTTTTTCCTACTATTTTCAGCTAACTATATCAAACGTTTTGTATCCGATTAAATAATGAGTTCTTGTTAGCGTCGGCTCTGATACGAGGACAAGCCAAAGGTTATTTGAATTTTAACTAACCTTCAAATCAACTACCCATAATGTAACTAAAACCAAGGTATACAATCCAAGGAAGGCCTATTCTCATGAATGATGGTGCAGCGTTGTCGTTCTCAAAAGACTTATGCACAAAGTAAAAGCACCACAGAGTGGCCTGCACTCTCTGCACATCTCGCTTAAAGATTACATTGAAAATTCCCAGCACGGAAATAAGGCGCAGGACAAATGCATTGAAATCAAAGTGTCATCTTGTCAATAATTTTATCATGGTTTAATTTAAAAAATATACTTCTATGAGTAAAATTTTTTGAACTGAAATGGATATCCAGTTAATATATTTAAGTGTATTTATTTGTAAAAATTCCGTCATTTACATAGGGTCGACAACCATTTTGGTCGACTTCTTTTGAAACTATACATGTATAACCATGGATGACTAATAAAATATATAACTAGCAACTTAACCTCAATCGGTTCTTGTTCTTGAGGACACCCAAGACCCAAGACACCCAAGTAACATGCTGCCGATAAAAGAAATTTTATCCCTATATTTTAGTATTTTTAATGAAACCGTTTCAGCAGCGCACCAATTATGATTTCTAACGGTAAACAAATTTTTCGGATTAAAAAATAGACCACAGCACTCGTCGGTTATGTAGGTTTCTATTAGTGAGAGAATTTCCAAAATCAAATAAGTAGTTTCAGAGAATGTTATTACATTTTAACTTAAAAAGTTTACCTCTTTATAAAATTAGTATAGATAAAATAATAAATGAATATCTTATCTGCATATAGAGTAGCGCCGCCCGCAGTTTGCCCACGAAATGTTTGTTTGTCGGTTTAATTTGAATTTTAATATTATGTCAGTTACCTATTACGCGCTTTAGGTTTTACGCGGATAACATATTTAATAAGAAATTGGCCCATAAATTATATAATAAATTTATGTGCAAAATGCAAAATAGAAATTGTATTAGGTTACATACAGTACTTAATAGAAATAAAATTCAGTAATAATACTCCAGATATTCTGATACGAACTATTCAACTAGTAAAGTTACTTGAATGAAAAATGAAAAATAACAACCTAAAGCGTTTCCAATTGCAACTAGTAATTCACGGAAATGCTTCAATCTGCAGCTTCAATTAATACAATGATAACCAAAACCGAAATAAAAAAGCAAAAACAAAGACAAGACATTTTTAAATAATATAAAAATCATATAATACATATAAATATGCATACGATGAATGTATAAATAACTCACTTGTTCCAAAAAGGTGTTCAATTCTAATTCTAAATTTCCTGGAAAATGTCAAAAGGAAAAGTTAATGTAGAGAGTAATTTCCAAATTAAACGAAGAGATTTTTATGATAAAATAAAAGCCTATCTTAATATACGTTATGTATAATATCATAAAATGTCTCATATTTTTACGTACTTTGAATGTTTTAATTTTAAATCTTACAGCCTAAACGTTTTATGAGATTAATTAAAATAATATAAAGAAATATTATAATTTAAAGCACGGCGGTCTGCAGTCTTTAGCAACATTGAGGGGTAAAGAAAAATTATGAGTAGCTCATTTCTGTGAGAAAATTGAAAAACATGAGCAAGAAGAAAAAACATAAATAACAGCCTACAAAATTTCACGCAACAAGCACTTTCAGACCTGAATGCTCTCTAAATATGAGCTTTAAATAAACCTTAAGTAGCCATTTAATACTATATAAATGTAAATCCAGCGCAGACCCGCGAGGTGCCGCGCCGGCCCGGTCTTAAGATTAACCTCGTTTATATTCAACGATAAAACTATCAATCTTTCCGCCCTCCCCCCAAGCTCCACCCTTTCCTCCCCTCTCTCCGTATTTCTCTGAATAAATTCAATCTCAAATAAATGTTGTACACGAACATCAAATATATAATATAGCAGAATTAACATTAAAATCAAGCTTTGTAAAGCATTACCTTGTATTCAGCCCTTATTTTAACGTCCCACTGCTAGGCACGGGCCTCCCTTCAATACGAGGGGGATCAGGCCATTGTCCACCACGCTGGCCAAGTGCGGATTGGCGGACTTCACATCTCTTTCGAAAACTTACTAGGTTCTTTCAGACATGCCTTCCTTACGATGTTTTCCTTCACCGTAAAGCAAGTAGTAATCATGTTAGAAATAATTTGCACATGAAAATATCAGAGGTGCGAGACCCGGGATTTGAACCCTCTTCACTTGGTTTCCCAAGCGAGCGCGTTACCACTGGGCTACCACTGCCCATCAAAGCCAAGCATTACCTTAAGTAATGTGCCACAAACACGGAAGTAATCTGAGCTACTGCACTCAGCTTGTAGGTACGTCTTGTAACACTATTAACGTTTTATTCCGACTGCCTTCATTATAGGCACGTTTAGAAAGCGTGTACTTAATTGACGCTACATCACTCATGACATTTTGCTTTTACAAGCAAAACATCTTTTCAGCTTCAAAGTAACGACAGCAAAAAAGTATGTATATCTACTACAAACCGAATGCTTTGTGAAACGTAGCATAGCACAACCGCTAATTAAGCGCCTTCGCGGCGCGGCGGAGCCACTTGCGAGCTTTACACTATTGCTGGCATGACTTAGGGGTAATGAGGTCGAGGGCGGACGTTTGCGCCCACGCGTTGCAAGAACTGCTCTCTTCAGGTAACGTCGCTCTCAACGCTACAACTTAGTGCTTGCGCGTTCTTTAGTTTCACTCTAGTATATCCGTCCAAAACTTCTATCCACAACCCCCCTTTGCAGCCATTGATATATTATATTTTGCATATTTTACACCAGTAATAATATTGAGTAATATATTCACTAAATGGTAAAAGCTATGTGAATCTTTTGCTTAAATAGAAACACAATTAAATATAATTATATTGCTTTCTATTTGTACCATTCTAAGTAATATATTATTGTTCTGCATCTTGTGTTGTCAAGAAAATTAGTTAATTCTACCTAAATTTAACAAGCCCGAGTCACTCTATATATCAGAAGGACTCTCTGTTCGTTCTCTTTTCTCTCTTCATTTGTTGTGGTACTTTTGATTATGATATCACATACTCGTCGATTTTGTTTAAAAATAAAAAGCGCACTATGTTTTATAAATTTTCAACAAAATATTTGAATTCATCTCATGCCAACTCGTCACTGTGGCCAATCTCTCTGCGAGGAGTAAACACCTGCTGGGTTGCCACTGAATCTGTCTGCCTGAAAGTCCCCCATATTATTATTTTTTTTTATTCAAAAACAAATACAAAAAAATACATTATTTTAAAATACTTTTTAATCCATTAATCAATACAATGTAAGTAGAGGGTATTGAAGTAAATTTTCTCAAAATCAAAATATAAAAATGTGTGTAATCCTAAAATGTATCAATATGTCCCACAAGTAAAATATGTTTGTTGACTGACACGACCGACACAGCCCTATCTACAGTCAAATAAAATCCAATAAGGCACCGACGCGAGGCACTTTGTCACACTCACACATAATTTAATGCATAGAATTCTACGCGTACATATAAGAAAGTATTCTCAGGGAGATTTTGCTTTCATCCTGGGGAAAGCTCTCTAATGGAGCCTTTTATTAATTATTTCAATACAACGTCACTGCTATCGTTACCCTCTTTCTAGCTTTTAAAAATAGCTTTACGAATGCTTGTGTCTCTATATAGACCACAAAGACAAAATGTGTCTCCTGTTCTATATATATAAATAAATATAAATATGTTGGGACATTAGCACAGCACTATCTAGTTCCATGGTAAGCTACAAGGCTTGAGTTATGGATACCAGATAGTTGATACACTACACATATATAACTTTTAATACATACATACATGCTATAAATATAAACACCCATGACTGGAGTACAAACATTCGTGCTCACAAAAATATGCCCCCAGCGGGACTCGAACCTGCGACCTCTAGCACAACAAGTAGGGTCATTACAAACTGAGCCAAAGTCGTGTCGAATATTCTCTTTATAATCATAGAGCATAGAAAGAGGTTATACATGACAATCATTCACTGTTAAGTACTCGTATCTATTGAGATATTAAGTCTAGGGATAAAGTGGGAACAGCTGCTTGATAATATTAAAAACATCAAATAACTTTAGCGCGTTGATGTATTCCGGCGCTCTTGCAGTCGTTTCTTAAGCCGGCTTCTTCTAGTCGGCGAGTTCGGCAGTACTTTATTGACAGGTTGGGAAGTAAATAACGGGACATAGAAGAGAAGTACCTTAAATAAATATCGAAAATATCAAGTTTCACTCGAAGGAAACCTTCTTTTATTACCCAACTGCGGCGAAACCCAAAGGAGGGTTATGTATTTAACTGGTATGTATGTACTTAAGTGTGTCCGATCCTATTTTCACTAGTACATAATTACTAAATGGCTTAGCAGGTTCGGTAGATTCATACGCTTTTAGATTTGTCTTGATAACGCGAGTGTCACAGGGTATATAGGTATGGTTGAAATTCAAAATGGTGGCCTTTAGAGGTCACTTTGTGTGTCTAGATAAAAAAAACCTTCCAAACCTATTGAGTGGTATCAAAATCAAGGTTTCTAAGAGGCAATTAAAAAAACTAATAATTTGGGAACTTAAAAGGTGTAAATATATATCTATACATATAATAAAACTGTAGAGGTCAAATGTCTGGACATAGAAAAAAAAATGCTAAAAATCGAGTCAGAGGGATGTATAAATAGAACAAATCCAGAATATTTTTTTTCAAATTTTTTGTTTCTCTGTCTATTTGTCTATTTGTACGGGCTAATCTCCGACACTGTTGGACCGATTTCGGTTAGAACCTTAATTTTAATGGAACTTTACAATAATATAGTTCATACATCAGAATAACAAATAGGCTACTTTTTATCTCGGAAAAATGTACGTTTCCCGTGGGATAGATTTATTTTTGTTTGTCTAGAGGTGAACCCGAGCGAAGCGAGGGTGAGCCGCTAGTATAAAATAAATAACTTAGCTGAAACGGTAACTGAACCAAAATATAAACACAAAAAATTACACCGTCACTATTTTATCGAAATCATCAATATCAATAGGGAATAAAATCTCTCGAAAAACTTCTTATATGAAAACATGACATCTCACAACTAGACGTAGACAAGAGTGCGTACAGTTTTCATTTATGAGTATTACGTGAACAATGAACATTTTGAAAAAATATTCTACATATGGTATAATTATCCTTCTCATAAAGTTTACAAAAATGTATGAGAAGTGAAACACTACAGCTCTGTGGCATTAGATAGATTGGCCAACTCCGGCTCGGAACTTTTAACAAGCGCGCGTGACCGGCCCCATCATTAAACTTTATTCACAACTTCTCGAAAAATTATTCAAATCGAATTTCCGCTGAGACTTACACTCTAAGGGGCAAAATGGCATACTTTTAAAGTAATCACATTACTCGTATAAAAATTTGCCTTCGGGACCATAACTCGTGGTACACGGCCGCAATAAGAGAGCAATTCTGAAACAACGACAATTCGGTACAAGTATCTCGTTTTATTTAAATTTAAAAGAATGTAAAAAGTCATCTAACCCAACCTAATCTACCGACCTTCAGTACTTAGTTGTTGAGTAAATAGCTACTTATTTGAATGAAAGTAAAAATATGTGTAAGAAAAAGAATTAAGAACTATCTGGTTCAGCTCAACAAAGCTAATGTGACGGAACAAACGGGCGCACTAAAGTATGCTTTGGCGCTTCTGATGACATTAATGGCTTATATATATGTATATTTCTACTCTATGAAAAGGGTCAGTTTCATGGCTCAGCACGTCACCGATAGGCTGGATCAGGAGAGGGGTGGCAATTAGCATACTGTTCCTTGTGTTACATACAAAAACAACGCTCGTAGGACATTGACTGAGAGGGGATAATTCGAAAACCAGGACTTAGCCCTTACTTCCTCAAAAATAACAAGCACACTCCTATTACATAATACACTGAAACCATTCTTTCATCTCGTTATTTGGCTTGTTTGTTCCTGGCGTCAAAAGACTCGCTATAAACTAGATTTTGTCATCGCAACAATCTATACTAATATTATAAAGCTGAAGAGTTTGTTTGTTTGTTTGGTTGAACGCGCTAATCTCAGGAACTACTAATCCGATTAGAAAAATTATTTTTGCATTAGGTAGCTCGTTAACTGAGGAAGGCTATATATCGTCCCGGAAAAATGTATGGTACCCGTTGGATAGATTTGTTTTTGTCTAGGGACGAATCCGAAGCGAAGCGAGGGTAAGTCGCTAGTCATTACATAATTAGTATTACGTTACGTGCATATCCGCATGTTTACTAGCTTTAAATTAAATATATATTCATGAGTAATACATTCTATAAGTTAAGTTCGACAGGGCTTAGCATTGCGACGAACACCGAAGTTTGAATCTTTGCACTGGAGTTATTAAGTTTGGTTGTTTCAATTTTGAGGTCTCCTACTAGGTACTATAAGCCCATGTATGTTGTTATCGTAAGGATTGTATATTATCGTCCTTTTTGTGAAGGCAGGTGGCAGCACGGTGGCTTGCGGTCACGGTGACGAGGGTCGGCCCGATCGTTGAGTCGCCGCGGCTGCTCGGTAATGCCGATGTCGGGTAATGCCGAGCTCAAAGTTCGTCATTCGTAAGCAAGATATTGATGTCATGTAATCACTGTAAACAATATCCACAGCTTATCCATATATTGTAATATTATTTTGTTAATTTCTTGTATCACAACAAAGTATAATTATTAAAATCACTTCAAAATATGGGTAGATATACATAGTGCTTTGTGCGTACGTACGTATGGAGCGTACACTTGATTATAGTATAATTAATTATTAATTATATTAATTTTATCCCTCATCACCTCTGTAGTAGGTACTATTTTATCATACATTTTGTAGGTATTTTTATACTCATCAATATGCAAAAGAGCATAACATCTAGAGTTACTTAATAAAGTTTTTTTAACTTTTACAAAAAAATACGGATTTTGACTTCCGGTTAACATTGTATGTAGTATGAAATCGTACTTTGTACTAAAAGTGTCATGTTTCTATTGGTGACAGATCACACTTTCCAGTAGTGTAAACAGAAGTGTCCTGTGTCTTACCATGACATGCCCCGGCATCAGGCTGCAGCAATGCGCCACAGCGGCACTACATCACAGTAAGAGCGACCGTTCACCGCCGCCGTGCATACTCGATGAGAGACCTCTCGCAGGTTAATGCACAATACGAGTATATCTTATTTACTGCGATACTTACAAAATCGTCTCCACTCGTAGCTACTGTATTACATATTATTGAGTTATTTTCTCTCTCCCTCCGCTTTTTCTACAATCCATCTAAATATGAGTATGTACGTACCGAGTTCCGTATATGTAGATATAACATAGGTATTACTTCCGACATAATTGCTACGAGCTGCCTAAATTAAAGCTGTTTGCATATCAATGTCGACCTCGCGGGATAATCCTTTGATGATATATAGGAGAATTAAGTGGTATCATAAATTATTCACATGCAATAATATGCACACTATTAGCGAGTAAGAGTTAATAGTCGCTTATTATACATAAAGCCTAATATTGCAAGGAAAAGACAATGTATTATATACTCATATAATACAATGTCTTTATCTGTCTGTTACATAGCCTGTAATAAAATAATAAGGGAAACTGAGGTTAATATTGAAACTTTAAATTTAACTTTAAATTTTGGATAAATGTATTCGACCATCCAGTAAGTATATAGGTATGCTTATTTAGATCTAAGTATTATGATTGATTGTACTACTACTTTTCCGTTAGATATTTTGAAGAAGTGAAATTTTACTGTGTATTTTTATAAAAGTCAATCTTTAAAACAATCAAATTTTATTTTCAAAGTTAAAGACTACATAAAACGGCCGTCTCATATAAATCATTCGAATAATCGTTATTAAAGTTCTATTGTAATAATCCCCACATTATTATATTATGCAAATATTATTTAATGATAATAACATTTTAATTTATTCAGCACTAATTGTTTAATGTAAATAGATAGTAAGTAGAGTTTTCAGCTTATGGAATAGAATACATATATTTCTAATTCAGATTTATCTGCGACCTCGTTTAGGCAAGCGTAGTGTAAGACGCCCTGCAGCACGATGGGCATGTGACCTAAGAAAGGAAGTGGTTCAGCGCTAAATTGATCTGCTCCATTAAAACAGGGAAGGTTTTGGCCAAAAGTATAATTTTCTTTTTTTTTTAACTAAAAGCTTGAATAAATACAAAAAAAAAACAAAAGTAAAAACTTTGTATCCGACCGGCGCGGTGGTGTTCGAAACCGGACGCTGTGATTGTCAATCTCGCGCCTTGGACGCTTGACCACGATGCTTATGCCAGAACGTGCGAAATTATCGACAGTATTTTGCGTGGAATAATGCGAAAGAAAAATCGCATGAAAACTTAAAAACACACGTTTTCCCAGACATAAAATCAATCTAGATCGTTTTTTCGCCCACGAAAACCCCCGCATATCAAATTTCAGCGAAATCGTTAGAACCGTTTCCGAGATCGCCAGTATATATAAATAAATACAAAATTTGCTCGTTTAAATGTACGTTTGCACGTTTAGCTATGTTTAGGTATACTTAAATAGTAGCTTGCTACTCCTAAGATATTCATTTAAATTTATAATAAATATATAATAATAATAATTAAATATATAATATAATAAAAATTAAATAGATTTACCCTCGATTTGCTCGGGAGCGTAGGCCGTACGCGGATTTTGTTCACAATTTCATGGGTTTTAATTTTTTTTCGTAGAATCCTGATTCTTTTTCTAAAATAAAAGTAGCCTAAGTTACTCTGTATAACATCAGCTATCTGCCAGTGAAAGTTTTTTATTTTTTTTATGAGATTTAGTGACAAACGAGCAGAGCAGACAGACCACCTGATGGAAAGCAGTAACTGTCGCCCATAACACCTACGGTTCATGCACTTAGCAATCATTGTTGCTTGGCGGCAGAAATAGATAAGGGGGTGGTACCCATCCAGTCGGACTCCTCAGGCTTGACAGAGTCCTACCACTGGTGAAATCCCGTCAAAATCAGTTCAGCCGTTTCGGAGATTAGCCGGAACAAACAGACAGATAGACAAAAATTGTAAATAATGTTGTTTTGGTATATGTACCGTGTATTTATCCATATGCATTCAGTAAAAAGCGGTTATTTTAATATTACGAACAGACACTCCAACTTTATTTATCTGTATAGATAGATTACTCTGAGACTGATAATAGAGGCATTTATATATTTTAGCTCTCTAAAAATACAACAATGGAAATCTGCTATCTGTTATATTATATCGAATTCTTTACACTTTGATGTAGATCAAGTTTCGTTAAAAGGAAATTGAGAAGTGCTGGAAGTTAGAATTGCGAGCAACGAGATAAAAGAGGCGGGGTATTGTCAAGCACTGCTACTACGTAGGTAGGCTAGGTTAGGTTAGTCCAGGCCATATAACCTGTGCTATCAATTTTAATGTGATACATTGTCGTGAGAACCTTAGATTATATACACAGACAGTAATCTAAAGCGAAAACTATATAAAAAAACGAATTAATTCACAATTTAAATATTACCTAATTTTATATATGTATATAAAAATATTAGATACATAAATATCTTAAAACAAATAGTAATAATATTATTTAATTACTAATATGCTTTCGAGTGTGGTCAAAAAGTAAAAACTAATAAATACACACAGTAAACTGTGTTATTGCCATCTAGTAGAAACTATCGGAACTAGCTAAAACTTGCTTGCTTAATTAAAACCTCAAATAAATAAAGTTTGAGAGGATAGATGACCGCACATCATGCTTAATAATTAATATTATATATTTTACTTTTTGTTTAAATTTATTTTTTTCTTTATTTAATGAAATAAAAATATATATATACATATATTATTTTTATAATAAATAATAATTTTACTCCATTGACGGATGCGGACACAAGTCGGGCATAGCTAATTATTATTTTAGCTAATATTATTCATAGATAAATAATAAATTATAAGGATTATGCAGTGCTTTAATCTACACTCCACAGTATAAACTAACTACTGTCTACTAGTTACTATATACTTAATACTTATGCTTTATAGAATTATAATACTATGTATGAGTCATGTTGTTTGCCACTCATTGTTATACGAGTACTTAATTCATTCAGTTGTGATGTGAATCAAAATTGTACATATTTGTAAAGTACCTACCTATATACTTTAAACCATGGGTGATGAAACCTTTTGCTTCCGAGCTTAGCAAATCACAGCTTTTCAGTCAGCTTGGACTTTAGAGGAGGTGAGTAACGAATACATTTCCAAAAACACTTTTATAATTACTATAATAGAATTGAAGTTGAAGTCATTAGAACTAGACTTATTAAATGACAATAATACGGCCGCGAAAATAAATCACTGTGAAAGACAAAGTTTTTATGCAGGTTACTTGTCTCAAAGATTATTCTTTTTCTTCAACATATTTTTCTTTTAAAGTATTTTGGAAGTAGTATTTTTTTATTTACATACCATATTGCAATATGAAAGGGTTTGAGGTGTACACAAAGATAACGATTTTAGAAGTAGGTATACCTGTAACTCTGTAACTATGAATTAAAGGAAAAGAGCGAAGCGATATATGCAAACCTTTTTTTTTTTTTTTAGGAAACTACTAATTAACTTACAGAAACCTAACTTCTCGCAACCTAATTTTCGGCAACCTAACTTTCAGAAACCTAACTTTCAAGAACCTAACTTACGAAAATCTAACTTTCAGGAACCTAATTTTCGGAAATCTTAAGATTTCCGAAAATCCGATCATCAGGCCCAAGTAGCGCATGTGGGCCCGAACCTCCACCATCCTACCCTGGACACGCAGACAGGCGTTGCGGGGGGCACCCTTCCGTGAGCCATGAAAAAGGAGGGCCTCCATTTTGGAAATAGAGACCCTCAGGCCCAACATCTCTATTCGGTCGACGACCAAGTTGGTGCCGACTGTGGCCAAGCGTGCCGCTTCCTCATAAAAATGGCCCCGGGCCGTGACGAGGGTGTCATCGGCATAAGCGACGACACCCAGCCCGGGAAGGAGCGGACACCGCAGGAGCCAGTCATTCCACAGAACCGGGCTCCGGGTAAATTACCTAACCTAACGTAGAGAAACCTAACTTTCAGAAACCTAATTAACAGAAACCTAACTATCGGGAAACTAACTGCCTTTTTGAATCCTAACTTTCTTAACTCTTTTTAACTTTTGGCGACCTAAATTACGGAAAACAAAAATTTTCAATCCTAACGATTTTCATCGAGCTCATGCGAGTCGATCTAAAACTATCGTAGAGTCGTATTGTCAATTATGGATTGCCAATATTTTAGTACAAAAAGATTTGTTTAATCGTTATGCATAGCATGCGAATCGATCGAAAATATGGCAGCGATTTTAATCGAGCTCATGCTAGTCGATCTTTATAAAATATCGTACAGTCGTATAACGTATTTGTAGTGGTAGGTGCATTAATGATGATAAATAATTAGATTTGACTTAAGACTTTTATTAAAATATTGTGTACCGATCACTGAGATCCACATAACAGGTAATAAAGTAAGTACTAGTTAGAAGACGCCATATTGGACAGACCGAGTACAAACGCTAGTGATGTGTCATATAAATAGTGATGTGACAAGTGACAACATAATCATAACATCCTCCTTATTAAAAAAAAATAAAATAATTATAATTTTACAGCTTAACACACTTTACAAAATTGACCAAACTATTAACAATAACTTTTGACAACAAACTCTTTAAGAAATTAAAAATAAGACAATTTGTTGAGCTAAGGCTCTATAATATATTCTAGACTTAACTAAATTAATCAGTCTTTCACAGTCATTGCTAATATATTTACTAATAAGAAAATATTAACTTCTATAACTCTAACCGTCTTGGTGGTCTAATGACTCTTCCACACCTAGTGCGCTTTTCAACTGGAGTTGTATGCTCTTCAATAGAGGGTGACACTGTATTAGGAGGTGTCTTGATATTTGAACTTTTTTGTAATATATCTTGAGCTACATTTTGAGGTGACTGTGGAGGCTTCAAAATGTGCTGTCTATTTCTCCTTCCTATAAATCCATCTGAACCTTCAACAGTATAAGACCTAGGCTGATCACACTTGGTCCGAACTGTGCCTGTAATCCATGGAGTATCTGGCATTTTCTTAAAATAAACTTTATCCCCTTCTTGTAATTCTGGTAATGATTTTGTTTTTCTGTCGTAATAGTTCTTCATTTTATTTTTATTTTCTTCCTTAGTTTTTACATATTCATGAAATTTAACTGTTTTTGGTTTTAAGTTTTTTGTGACTGTTGGTAATTGTGTTCTAAGTGAACGTGACATTAACAATTGTGCTGGAGATGGTAAATTTCCTCTAGGTGTATTCCTGAATTGAAGTAAAGCAAGATATGGATCTGTTCCAGACTCCTCTGACTTAATAAGAAAACGTTTACATATCTTTACTGCAGACTCTACCAAACCATTTGACCGTGATATGTATGGACTTGATGTATTATGATGCATTCCCCATTCAAAAATAAAATTCTTGAACTCTGCTGAATTAAATGGAGGCCCATTGTCAGAAAATAACTCAACTGGGATACCATGTCTACTAAAAATACTTTTAAGACAAACAATTACTGTTTTGGCCTTAATACTTGCCACTGACATTAACTCAATGTAATTTGAGTAATAATCTTGTACTACTATGTATTTTTTAGATTTATAATCCATAAAATCAACACCAACTTTTTCCCAGGGTAGTAATGTAACATCATGTGGATGAAGTGGTTCTGGAGCATTTGAACTTCTATGTGACAGACAAGTATGACAAGACTGAACAATATTTTTTATATCAGTAGACATAAATGGCCAAAAAACATGTCCTCTAGCAAACGCTTTTGACCTTTCAACTCCCAAATGACCACTGTGTATTATTTTTAAAATATCCGGCCTTAATTTTTTAGGTATGACTATACTGTTGCTTCTAAAAATTAAATTATTTTCTGTATGTAAATCAAATCTGTACTGCCAATATTCATGCACATCTTTATGAACTTTATTTTTACTCGATGGCCATCCTTCTTTACAGTATTTTTTCAAAATTTGTAAACTTTCATCTTCATTAGTGCCTTTGATTAACCACTGTAGACGTTCCGAAGAGACTGGTATTGACTTAATCAGCAAATTTACATGAACAATGATGTCTTCATCTAATTCATCTGAACTTGTTCCAGCAAGTGGTGCTCTTGACAATGTATCAGCAATGTACATGTGACTACCTTTCTTATAGACTACATTTAAACTATAGGCTTGTATTTTCAACATCATTCTTTGGAGACGTGTAGGAACCTCGACTAAAGGCTTTTTAAACAATGTTATTAAAGGAGCATGATCTGTCTCTACAGTTACAGTTTGTCCATATATAAATTGATGAAACTTGATACAGGCAAAAACTATAGAATAGAGTTCTTTCTCTATCTGAGCCATTCTTTGTTGTGTATCTGTTAAAGTCTTTGAAGCATAGTATACAGGATGTTGATTTTGCAACAAAACTGCTCCGACAGCACTGTTACTAGCATCACTTTGTAGGACAATTGGATCATGCACATTAAAATGTGACAACACTGGAACTTGACATATTAATTGCTTAAGTCGACAAAATATTTTTTCATGGTTTGCAGTCCACTGCCAATCAGTAGACTTTTTTAATAATTGACGAAGAATTTCTGTCTCACCTGCCATATTTTTAATAAAAGGACTTAAATAATTCAGCATGCCTAGAAATCTTTGCAAATCTTTTAGGCAAGTAGGAGAGCGCATCTCTTTGATTGCTCTGACTTTGTCCGGATCAGCTGTGATTCCATCTGCTGAAAAAATATGACCCAGATATTTGACACTCTCCTTGGCAAATGTACATTTTTCTTTATTAAATTTGACATTATATTCCTTTGCTCTTTTAAAAACTATATTAAGACGCTCATTATGCTCTTGTAGTGTTTGACCACTTACTAAAATATCATCACTGTATACGGCTACCCCTGGTATGTCACTAAACATTTCAGACATAGTTCTATGAAAATACTCAGGAGCACAGCTGACTCCGTAAGGAAGACGTTTAAAGCGGTAACGACCAAAAGGTGTATTAAAAGTTGTGAGGTAAGAACTCTTTTCACTTAATTTACACATCCAAAATCCACTACTTGCATCCAAGGTGGAGTAAAATCTGGCACCAGCCACCTTGGTACGGACCATATCTACTGATGGTATAGGATAATGAGTCCTATTAATTGCCTGATTCAAATTACGAGGGTCTAAACATACCCTTAATTGACCATTTTTTTTCTCTACTAAAATTAATGAACTCACCCATTCAGTGGGCTCTGTTACCTTGATAATGACATCCATTTTCTCCATCCTTTCAAGTTCTTGTTGAAGTCTGTGATGTAATGCAAATGGTACCTTCCTTGGAGCATCGACTTTTGGCTGGACCTCAGGATTTGTATTTATGTGACACTCACCAGGAAGACAACCAAGACCAGTAAACACAGAATTATAATATTCAATAAGTTTATTTAAATTTATATTTTGTGACTGACTTGACTGTAATGACTGTGACTGACTGTTTATGACTTTGGGACATATTAATTGACTTGAATTTGACTCATATTGACTTATGTTAAAAGACAAACTACTATTACTATTATCACTTTCTGTTGTATGCACACTGGTAGTGTCTACACAAAAAACTCTTTTAATTAATCCAATTTCTGAGCAAGTAAGTTTACCTAACACAGTTGGAGAATTTACATTTGCAATAATGAAACTAATTTGTTTTGTTATAAAGGAGTCATTAAATTGATATTTACATTCCAAATTTTGTTGACCTAGTACCTCTAGACTATTACCAGTGTAGGACTTAATCTTTATATCAGTTTTACACAATAAATCATTTATATTAAGTGAATCATAAATACTTTTTGACATAATATTTACATCACTGCCAGTATCAATTATACAATTTATTTGTGAATTATTTATATATAAATTAATTGTCCATTCACTTGACAGTGACTTGGATGACTGAATATGACCTATAAACATTTCATCTTGTTCTGACTGTACCTGTTGTGCATTATTATCTGACTGTACATATTTTACTGACTTTGACTTAATTGACCGACAACAGATTGCAAAATGACCCACTTTTCCACATTTTCTGCACTTTACACTTAATGCTGGACACCTATGACGATGCACCTGACCACACCTTGTACAAACTTGCTTTGACTGTTGACTGTGACTATTTTGATTTACATTTCTTGAGTTAGACTTTGATCTTGATCGTGACGGTTGACTTTTGTTATATAGGACTGAACTTTGTTCTGCTGCCAATTCATCCGTTTGATGTCTGGAAGCTAGCATGGCTTTTGCCATCTCTAAGGCCTTATCAAGATCCAACTTATCTTCAAGCAATAATTTCTCTCTAATGTAATTATACTTTTGGTGCATATTACATATAAACATTATTTTAATCAGACGTTCCTGGAGCTGACCTAACTCACAGTTTTGTGACCTCAATTTTAATGTGCAAGCAAAGTCGTCTAAGGTTTCATTTTCACCTTGTTTGTATGTGAAAAAATTATGACATTCATAAGTAAGGTTAGCTTTTGGGGCGAAGTGATTTTGAAATAATTCAATGAGCTCGTCGTATTTGATGTTATCCTCGTTTTTTGCAAACGTATTAAATATATCTACGCCTTTATCACCAATAACATGTAAAAATAAAGCTACCTTTCTGCTATCACTTTCCTCATCCATGCCAGACGCACGTAAATAAAATTTAAAAGACTGCACCCATTTTCGCCATTGCTGTGCCAAGTTGCCATTCATTAGCATGGGCTGCGGACTGGACATTCCAGAAAGTTTCTTAGATTTTAGATTTTCTTGAAACATGACGCCGACTTTTTACACGTGTAACACAATATAGATTGCGAACCGCTTCTGACACCATGTAGTGGTAGGTGCATTAATGATGATAAATAATTAGATTTGACTTAAGACTTTTATTAAAATATTGTGTACCGATCACTGAGATCCACATAACAGGTAATAAAGTAAGTACTAGTTAGAAGACGCCATATTGGACAGACCGAGTACAAACGCTAGTGATGTGTCATATAAATAGTGATGTGACAAGTGACAACATAATCATAACAGTATTGTCAATTATAAATGGCCGATATTCTGGTGGTTTAAAGTCACAATAATTACGCTTCAGTTTCATTAATGTTAATAGAAACTGATCTTCCACACTTAGAGAAATTACATTGCATAAATTTATAACACAAATTATAAGACATTGGGCATAAAGTACTGAAGCCAAAATTAAATTTTTTTATATGTTTCAAATCCAATATAAAATTTTATCTTTGTGTCATCAGAAAGTAGTTCTTCTGTAGAAATAATCTTAACAGTACAGCGCAGCGTAATCATCAAATTTTGCATCATAATGGAAATTATCGAACAATCTGCGTACAATAATAGTGTACCATCATACACAGTACGGTTGCGAACACTGTTCTCAACCTAAGTTATCCAAGTCGGAGTGTCACTTAATCGAAAATAAATAATAATACACTTAAATTAAAAAAAAAAACAGTCTACTTACGCTTATAAACTGCATGAGTACACGTAGTCTCTCCAGGATAATTTCAGAAGAAATTCGTGCGAATTTCCGAGAATTCAATTGTTATCGTACACGCCGGCGTGTATGCGGTCCTCGAGGGGTTAACACTAAGAAGACTCAAAACTATAGTAATAATATTAAAACAAAAAACTAGAAGCGAACATGTACGAAAATTAACAAAACTATTAACTACTGAAAAATAATATGACAAAAATAACTATGAAAAAGAGCAAAAAATATGAAAATCTAAACGCCTTTATTGAGTACAGATCGTATTCACATAAACTATCGAACTTCGCGTTATTTTCTAACGCCAAATTATTGATTTGATTGATTGAATTGATAAATTAATTTTTACCCGCCAAAAATACTGAAAAATGTTCACAGATAATAAAGTCAAATAATGCTTTAAAAAATATTTTACATAAATCAAATAAAAACTCGTAAATGCATACATGAATTGAAAAATAATAACATATTTTTTTATTTTAAAATCTTAGTAATATTATGATGACAATTTTCACTTTTAATATGTATAACGCTTAACTAATTATTAAGCGATAATCTGTTATGTCCTGAAAGCGGTATATAAAATAGACATTGACAGTTTTGTTTAGATTAGTGAAATTATCAAAATATTAATAAAATAAAGCCATAATTGTTATGAAAATATGGATTTTACATAAAAAAGGAATGTTTACTATTCGTTAAAGGTATGTTTATGTTTGTAATGACTTATTTAGGTATAGAAATGTATGGAAATGTTGTAACTTTTAAGTTTCCATAACTTTTGACTCTTTCGTTTCCTCAAAATATTTTTTGGCTCAACTGTACTGTATTAAGAAGCCTATTTATAAAATTTGAGACCTTGACGAGACAATTTTCTGTCATAATTTTATAGAATTTTAAATTGGTTTATTTTAACCTCAAAATATACTCAAAGAACTTTTACAAGCAACTTATTTAATGATTAATTTACTTAAAGCTTTCCATTAATGCACAGCAAAGAAAGTCGAATGTGATATATAAACATAAATATATGTACAATCACATAAAAATAAAGTGAAAATATAATATTGTGTACTTTTTATTTATGCAGTTGAAATTGATTATGTACAAGAGCTTTTGTCATAAATAAATAGTAGTGACTATTAGAGATGATAAAAAGAAGATTTCATCTCCTGCAGATGAATGACCACATTATTTCTAACAAATATGATAAGCAAGAAAAGGGGTCTGAAGAAACAGAAAGAACATTTTCTAACAGAAAGATAATAATCTTTAATAGTTAGTAAAAACTTTAAGGAAATGAAATGAAATTAAAGTAGAAAGTTATAACATTTTCTATTGGAAAGATAGGACTAGCGTTGATATATTTAAAAAATATTTACAGTAACTATAGCGATATTTAGTTTACAAAAAGGTATTTTAGTGTCAGAGAATTCCTCAAGTCACAAACTAATTTTGACTTGTATTAAATTACTATTTATTTAATTAATCTGTGTATAATTTTTACAAAAGTATAACATATATTTGGTTGTTACTATGAAGTTATTAGACTAGAGCTATAATTTAAACGGAATTCTTTGAGCTATATTCGTTTTCGTTAATAGGTAATAGGTGGCGCTGATCTGAAAACTATCCATTTTTTAAATGGTAAAGTATAAAACAAAGTTCAATTCCTTGATTTGTGGTAATATAATCTGGTATATCTTAAAATATTAAAAATGCCATCTATGAATACGCAGTACACACTTACTATCTGATGTCTGATTTTCTATTAATCAGTAAAATTATGAAATATGAAAACTAAAATATACACTTTTAAGAACTATTTCTCATATTATATATTAATAATTTTACACATCAATTATGGATAGTATATAATGCCATCTAAAATATAATTGATTATTTTTTTTTGTAATTTCTGTCTTAATTCCAAAAACAATCATTAGAGAAATAATATAGTTGCCATTAGACATAATATTAATGCATTTAATATTTGCTTTTCAGGACCATCGTGTTCAGCCAACATGTCTTGACAGAACGTCATGCTACAGAAGTGTCTTGAATACAGGAGACTTGCCTGGGTTTTTTTTTAAATTATTATTTAAGGTACAACCTGTGTCCTATTACAAATTAATTAAATTAAAGAGTATTGATTGATAATAGCAATTGTACAGTTTTATAAGAATCTTCACAATGTTGAGTTAGTGTGCCCTCTAGCGGCGAGTAGCGGAAGTAAATAAATAATTATACTAGATAGCACAAATTGATAGGATTTTTTTTAAATAGTGTCCATACTCACAAACTTTCACATTTATAATATAATAAATTACTATTTATTAAATCTGTGTATATTTTTTACAAAAGTGTAATGTATACTTACTTCGTAATTTCTGTTAAGTTATTGGATTTTTGTTTTTTTTAGTAGGTAATAGGTGACACTGATCTGAAAACTATCCGTTTTTTATATACTAAAATATAAAACAAATTTCAATTCCTTCATTTGTAGTAATATTATCTCGTATATCTCAAAATAATAAAAACTCCATCTAACATAACGAATACACAATATTTATTAGTAAAATATAGAAATGAATACTAGAATATACCTTTTTTTTTTTTTTAAGAATTATTTTTCATTTTATATAATATTAATAATTTTACAAATCAATTATGGATAATATATAACACCATCTATTAACATATAATTGAACTAATTTTCCTTTGTAACTACTGTCTTAATTCTGAAAACAATCATTAAGGAAATAATATAACTGCCATTAGACTTAATATTAATGCATTTAAAATTGTTACTTTTCAGGACCATCATGTTCAGACAACGTGTCTCCGAAAGAACATCATACAACAGGAGTGCCTTGAATACAGGAGACTTGCCTCAGTTTTTTTTAATTATTTCATGTACAACATGTGTCCTATTACAAATTAATTAAGTAGCATTGATTGATTATGATAAATATCAATTGTACAGTTTTATAAGAAATCTTTACAATGTTGGGTTAGTGTGCCCTCTAGCGGCGAGTAGCCGAAGTAAATAAGCAATTATACTAGATGGCACAAATCAATAGAAAATAGTATTATGTTTTATTTTAAAATATAGTGCACTTTTGTAACTTTAAATATTTAAGTATGAATAATAATAATAATAATAAATAATGTTTCTTAGAAAAGTATTACATTTTTAAGGTTGAATAATGATTATAAATAGTGTATTATTATAAGCTGAATAGAAATTTCATCGTTAGTAAGTTGTCTACAAGTTTTGACGCAAGTTGAATTCAAATCCGCGACCGACGACATTGTTAGTGATCCAAAATGCCACTTGTGATCACGAAATAGAAGTTTAAATCTGTATTTACTTATTAAAAAAAGAAATGAAAGCACTTTTAAATACTTTACATATACTAATTATGATATGAGTATGTATTTGCATTATTTATCGAGTATTTGCAGTCTATTATTAATTGAATCTGTATAATATATGTGAAATATAAAGGAGAATGGGCAATTTTGTATGGGATCCGTCCCCAGAGTGTATCAAGTTGAGACATATGTCATTTTAAAGATCAGAAGAATAGCTTCAATTTATTGTATGACACCAATACTGAGACTCATGCAGGGAAAGAACTATGAATAATTTAATTTTATTAAATTCGTGAAAGTAAAACAGTATGATTTAGATTGTACAATATTTTCATACATATTATTTTATATCGTACCGTGCCATCAGTGTTTCCACACCTTCGCACATATTGCGATTTTTGCAGCCCTGTACAGGATAGCCGAATGAATAAATGAGGAAGAATTGAGCAGGTTAAGATGGGACATTATAGGGTTATTGGAAGTTCGAAGAGAAAGGAACAACTCGTTAACGCTCAAATCTGGTAACCTATTCTATTTCCGGGTGATCAATAGTCCCAAGGTGAAGGAGTCCCTCAAGGCGGACCGATAACTTGGTCAAGAACGCTGGAGCCCACTGGATACGTATGACACAAGACCAGCATTCGTAAAAATCTTTGGGGAAGGCTTATATCAGCAGTGGATGTGTTTCAGTTGGAATGACGTTACAAACTAGCCACAGTCAAAGTAAAAAAATCAAGTCCTTTGAGTGTTTTGTCAATTTCTGTAAATACAAGGAAATGTATGAAAAAGTGTGAATAACCTAAAAGTAATCTTATCTTCATAAAATAAAATAATTCATAGTTCTTCCATCATCCATGCAACTGTCTCACTTTTAGCGACATACAATGAAATATAGCTATTATTATGACCTTTAAAGTGATGTACATACGTCATACTGTTCTAGACTCATGGGTTTAATAAAATTAAATGATTCCTAGTTCTTTCCCTGCACGAGTCTCAGTGTTGGTGTCTTATAATAAATTGAAGCTATCCTTCTGCTCTTCAAAATGACATATGTCTCAACTTGATACACTATGGGGACGGAATGCCCATTGTCCTTTACTAGTATGTTACAAAGTATGTTAAAGAATTATTTTGTTTGCTTTGCTAGCGATTTCACATGGGCTGAAATAAATTATATTCAACTACTTAAATACATGCCTTAGTATGTAAAATCTAACAACTGACATAAACAGTTACTCTTAAGAGGATTGTGAAGTGTCGATACGCGGCGTGAGTAGGTTTTAAAAAAAATGCTATCTGTTTCATACCGCTCGCTTTGCCAACCCTTATGGTGCGATAGAGTTGCAAATCTTATGAGGCAGTTACCTACATTTCCTGTTTAAAATATTGTTTCCGGTGATAACGTTTTCATCCCCCTAACATTTACATAATGAGACAATTTTGGTCTCATTAGATTCAATGTACCTTAATCTAGGTCTGTACGTTTTTCTTTTTTTAGTAATTCAGTTGAGTCAAAAATACAGATGTAACAGAACTTTGTCATACTCAATATTTCTTTAAAATAAAAACGTACAGACCTAGATTTTTATTATATCTAAAACATTTCCAAAAATTATGAAAATTAGACTATGTTAGTGGGGAAAAAATATTATCTCTTTTTGTGTGAAAATTTACAGCTTTATAATCCTCCTCATATAAAACTATAATTGAAAAAGTAGTAGAAAACTCAAAATAATTTATTTGCTTTATACAGTAAAAGGACTCAGTCAGGCTCAAGCAAATTATAAAATATTGAATTTATCCTTATAAAAAGAATATTTAAATAATAATTTAAAATATACGATTTTGTATGATTTCCACATTATAATAGTTTTAATGAAAGTTAATTCTTATAATTTAGTAGTTAATGTACAGCTTGTAAAATACATTGCAGAACTTGGTAATTAGTTCTTACACCTGTTAGGTTTATGTCAGCTACGGGAGAAAACTAATTTGTAATGGAAATAATAACTATATAGGTTTTGTATTTATTACTTTCAATTTTTTTTTCTGTATTATTATATACCTAAGTACCTATGGTTTACGTGTCTGTAGATACTGAGGTAAATAAAAAAAGTTATGATTTATAGGAATAAATTGTGTAGTTTATAATATTAGTAAAAAATAATATACAGATTTACCTTTAAGTGAATAACTTGTGTATTACAAATAATTAGTTAAACGAAACACAAGACTATATTTATTAAATTATATTATAATACTGTATTTTGCAAACTATTCATAATATGTAATGTAACTTAAAATTTTCAGTACTTTTACATAAGTTGTTTCTACCGGATAATAATATAATATAGAAATATTTTTAGAAGTATTAACAGTAATATTTTGTTAAGTGTTAGTTGTTATTAATCTATATTATAAATTATCCTTTTCTCTAAATATTCATAGCAAAGAATACTCTATTTAGTTATAAGCAATTATTTTATGTTTTATACCAAATAAATCGTTTTTACCGCTGGTCTTTCATTACACTTACAACAACTGTCAGCTGTCAAATGTCAAAGTAAATACTGGCAGTTGTCTTTTGTCTATGAAAAAAAAAAAGAAATTGTCTCTATTGAGATAGTTTCTAGAGAATGTTAAAAAATGTTGTCCTCCACCTAACGATACACGCACTCGAACCTACGATATCAGTCTATTTTATAGTACCTATTTAACCTAACCATATACATTACCATGCAGGCATAGCCCTTATAAGACAAATAACAGGTACCTACTGTTAAACAATTGTATTAATAACCATTATAATTTCAAGACGAGGAAAATAAGAACACAGTAAATCAATATAATAAGCTTTATTATATCACTCTAACTTTATTTTATAAGTTTTATAATTTTACTTTAATTTTCGTATTTCCCTTTAATACAACAAAATTCAATGTCATTTTAACGATTACTTTATGTCACTCCTATTATCTAATCACAGGAAAGCGCTTTATTTTCCACTATTTACACATAAGTTCAACACTATTTTGATCAACAAGTTTGCCAACATAAATTTAGTATTATTTTAACAACTAATACTTATCTTGTCTGTCGTAATGACCGTCTCCCCAAAAAACTGCCCCTCCAAAGGTTATCTTTTGCCTTTTATATGAATCAGCCGGAAGTTTTTATTAAATAGCACAACCGTATTTCTGAATTTTTAAATGCAATAATATAACTTGAAAATTATTAATGTCTTACTATTTGATTTACTTTTTGAAGAATTTATTACAAAATTAGTAACTCGAAAATAAGTTTAATTTTAAGATATTAACTTTTTAACATCAATATAATTTAAAAGCAAAATCAATAGACATTCCATATTAATTTAAAAGTAGTCAAATTATCTCCCATTAATTATATAAATTTATCAATGACTTTTAATTAAAATATTATTATTTATGATTCTCAATTATGTATAATATTTTATTATGTACAATCTTACGACTCCGTGTAAGCCAGTTTAACACTACGACGTAAATTTTTCTCAGGATTTGTCAGACGTATGAATTTAATATTATGATCCTTATAATGATTTAGTTTTCAAAATCCGTCACTCATGCCTTTAAAACGTAAACAGCTAATGTTTATGGAGATTAATTATATCTTTACATATTTGAACCATTTATTGCGATCAGTCCACATATATCTCACTAACATTACCATAAAGACAGACAGCCCTTTGTAATTAACAGGCAGACCTACATATTGTTACGAAAACATTTCTAAACACATCTACTATTAAATAGAGTCGTATTAATAGTGTTGTAGGCATCAGCTATTTAATTCGTTATTTATATTCACTTAATTGCTATATTTTATTATTAATACTAAATTATATTTCAAATATTTTAAAATAAATTAGCGTTATGTTTCCGAACGGGTTTTGTATTATCTTTCCCATTCACTTCTGTCAATCGTGTGTTTTATTGTTTTGTATATTACCTATGTGCTATTTATTACAGTTATAAATTATTTGCATAACTATTACTATAACTATATACCCAACAAACAAAGTTATTCAAGACCTTAATAACGTAAACAGAACTACAATTACTTATGAAAATGCATAATATTATTTTAAATGTGCACCATATTATAGATTAAACATGTATTGAGAGAATATAAAAAAAAATAAAAAAAAATATACGACTTATTTATTGAAACATCTAAAATTAAATGTATTTTATTTCCTCTATAGATAACTTAGAAATAATAAACTTAACATAATACTCAATGCCATCAACACGACAGCGTGTTCAGGCAGTCTGTGCCGCAAAGGCACAAGGTCGATATTAATAAAGTTTCACGCTAGATGTGTTTGAAATTTTTCAGTAGATTTTTCCAAAAACGAGGCCAGATATTCTATTCAAATTTTTTTTTTTTTTTTAATTACACATTCGTCAAAAGTAATACATATCTGTTAAAATGTATCCCGTAAGTCTAACCTTCGGACACCTATCTTCCATCAATATAACTTTTGCAAACCTTTAACCTAACTGTAACACCTTACTTCTCTCGACCTGTTTAACGGACACTTGCTTTCGCAACCAAACTTTCAGCGACATAACTTTCTGCAATCGCCCTTTTAGAAACCTAACTTCAAGAAACTTAATTTTCGGTCACCTACCTTTAAAACCCAAGTTTCCGGTGACATAACTTGCGGGAAACTAACATTTCTCAACCTTAATTTTTTTTTTTTTTTTTTTTTTTTTTTTTTTCTAAACTTAACATGCGAAAACCTAAGTTCACGCAACCTAACTTACGGAAACTTATCTTCTCACAACCTAAGTTACTGAAACCTAAGTTCTCGCAACCTAACTTACGGAAACCTAACTTCTCGCAACCTAACTTATGGAAACCTAAATTTTCGCAACCTAACTTTCGGAAACCTAACTTACGAGAACCTAACTTATAGAAACCTAACCTCTCGCAACCTAACTTATGGAAGCCTAACTCTTCGCAACCTAACTCTTCGCAACCTAATTCTCTTCGCAACCTAACTTTCTGAAACCTAACTTTCAGGAACCTAAATTTTGGAAACCTAAATTTCTGAACCCTAATTTTCCGCAACCTAACTTACGAGTACCTAACTTTCCGCAACCTAACCTACGGAAACCTAACTTTTCGCAACCTAACATATGGAAACCTAACTTTAGCTTTAGGTTCGGGTTAGGTTCGGGTTAGGTTCGGGTTAGGTTCGGGTTAGGTTCGGGTTAGGTTCGGGTTAGGTTAGGTTAGGTTAGGTTAGGTTAGGTTAGGTTAGGTTAGGTTAGGTTAGGTTAGGTTAGGTTAGGTTAGGTTAGGTTAGGTTAGGTTAGGTTAGGTTAGGTTAGGTTAGGTTAGGTTAGGTTAGGTTAGGTTAGGTTAGGTTAGGTTAGGTTAGGTTAGGTTAGGTTAGGTTAGGTTAGGTTAGGTTAGGTTAGGTTAGGTTAGGTTAGGTTAGGTTAGGTTAGGTTAGGTTAGGTTAGGTTAGGTTAGGTTAGGTTAGGTTAGGTTAGGTTAGGTTAGGTTAGGTTAGGTTAGGTTAGGTTAGGTTAGGTTAGGTTAGGTTAGGTTAGGTTAGGTTAGGTTAGGTTAGGTTAGGTTAGGTTAGGTTAGGTTAGGTTAGGTTAGGTTAGGTTAGGTTAGGTTAGGTTAGGTTAGGTTAGGTTAGGTTAGGTTAGGTTAGGTTAGGTTAGGTTAGGTTAGGTTAGGTTAGGTTAGGTTAGGTTAGGTTAGGTTAGGTTAGGTTAGGTTAGGTTAGGTTAGGTTAGGTTAGGTTAGGTTAGGTTAGGTTAGGTTAGGTTAGGTTAGGTTAGGTTAGGTTAGGTTAGGTTAGGTTAGGTTAGGTTAGGTTAGGTTAGGTTAGGTTAGGTTAGGTTAGGTTAGGTTAGGTTAGGTTAGGTTAGGTTAGGTTAGGTTAGGTTAGGTTAGGTTAGGTTAGGTTAGGTTAGGTTAGGTTAGGTTAGGTTAGGTTAGGTTAGGTTAGGTTAGGTTAGGTTAGGTTAGGTTAGGTTAGGTTAGGTTAGGTTAGGTTAGGTTAGGTTAGGTTAGGTTAGGTTAGGTTAGGTTAGGTTAGGTTAGGTTAGGTTAGGTTAGGTTAGGTTAGGTTAGGTTAGGTTAGGTTAGGTTAGGTTAGGTTAGGTTAGGTTAGGTTAGGTTAGGTTAGGTTAGGTTAGGTTAGGTTAGGTTAGGTTAGGTTAGGTTAGGTTAGGTTAGGTTAGGTTAGGTTAGGTTAGGTTAGGTTAGGTTAGGTTAGGTTAGGTTAGGTTAGGTTAGGTTAGGTTAGGTTAGGTTAGGTTAGGTTAGGTTAGGTTAGGTTAGGTTAGGTTAGGTTAGGTTAGGTTAGGTTAGGTTAGGTTAGGTTAGGTTAGGTTAGGTTAGGTTAGGTTAGGTTAGGTTAGGTTAGGTTAGGTTAGGTTAGGTTAGGTTAGGTTAGGTTAGGTTAGGTTAGGTTAGGTTAGGTTAGGTTAGGTTAGGTTAGGTTAGGTTAGGTTAGGTTAGGTTAGGTTAGGTTAGGTTAGGTTAGGTTAGGTTAGGTTAGGTTAGGTTAGGTTAGGTTAGGTTAGGTTAGGTTAGGTTAGGTTAGGTTAGGTTAGGTTAGGTTAGGTTAGGTTAGGTTAGGTTAGGTTAGGTTAGGTTAGGTTAGGTTAGGTTAGGTTAGGTTAGGTTAGGTTAGGTTAGGTTAGGTTAGGTTAGGTTAGGTTAGGTTAGGTTAGGTTAGGTTAGGTTAGGTTAGGTTAGGTTAGGTTAGGTTAGGTTAGGTTAGGTTAGGTTAGGTTAGGTTAGGTTAGGTTAGGTTAGGTTAGGTTAGGTTAGGTTAGGTTAGGTTAGGTTAGGTTAGGTTAGGTTAGGTTAGGTTAGGTTAGGTTAGGTTAGGTTAGGTTAGGTTAGGTTAGGTTAGGTTAGGTTAGGTTAGGTTAGGTTAGGTTAGGTTAGGTTAGGTTAGGTTAGGTTAGGTTAGGTTAGGTTAGGTTAGGTTAGGTTAGGTTAGGTTAGGTTAGGTTAGGTTAGGTTAGGTTAGGTTAGGTTAGGTTAGGTTAGGTTAGGTTAGGTTAGGTTAGGTTAGGTTAGGTTAGGTTAGGTTAGGTTAGGTTAGGTTAGGTTAGGTTAGGTTAGGTTAGGTTAGGTTAGGTTAGGTTAGGTTAGGTTAGGTTAGGTTAGGTTAGGTTAGGTTAGGTTAGGTTAGGTTAGGTTAGGTTAGGTTAGGTTAGGTTAGGTTAGGTTAGGTTAGGTTAGGTTAGGTTAGGTTAGGTTAGGTTAGGTTAGGTTAGGTTAGGTTAGGTTAGGTTAGGTTAGGTTAGGTTAGGTTAGGTTAGGTTAGGTTAGGTTAGGTTAGGTTAGGTTAGGTTAGGTTAGGTTAGGTTAGGTTAGGTTAGGTTAGGTTAGGTTAGGTTAGGTTAGGTTAGGTTAGGTTAGGTTAGGTTAGGTTAGGTTAGGTTAGGTTAGGTTAGGTTAGGTTAGGTTAGGTTAGGTTAGGTTAGGTTAGGTTAGGTTAGGTTAGGTTAGGTTAGGTTAGGTTAGGTTAGGTTAGGTTAGGTTAGGTTAGGTTAGGTTAGGTTAGGTTAGGTTAGGTTAGGTTAGGTTAGGTTAGGTTAGGTTAGGTTAGGTTAGGTTAGGTTAGGTTAGGTTAGGTTAGGTTAGGTTAGGTTAGGTTAGGTTAGGTTAGGTTAGGTTAGGTTAGGTTAGGTTAGGTTAGGTTAGGTTAGGTTAGGTTAGGTTAGGTTAGGTTAGGTTAGGTTAGGTTAGGTTAGGTTAGGTTAGGTTAGGTTAGGTTAGGTTAGGTTAGGTTAGGTTAGGTTAGGTTAGGTTAGGTTAGGTTAGGTTAGGTTAGGTTAGGTTAGGTTAGGTTAGGTTAGGTTAGGTTAGGTTAGGTTAGGTTAGGTTAGGTTAGGTTAGGTTAGGTTAGGTTAGGTTAGGTTAGGTTAGGTTAGGTTAGGTTAGGTTAGGTTAGGTTAGGTTAGGTTAGGTTAGGTTAGGTTAGGTTAGGTTAGGTTAGGTTAGGTTAGGTTAGGTTAGGTTAGGTTAGGTTAGGTTAGGTTAGGTTAGGTTAGGTTAGGTTAGGTTAGGTTAGGTTAGGTTAGGTTAGGTTAGGTTAGGTTAGGTTAGGTTAGGTTAGGTTAGGTTAGGTTAGGTTAGGTTAGGTTAGGTTAGGTTAGGTTAGGTTAGGTTAGGTTAGGTTAGGTTAGGTTAGGTTAGGTTAGGTTAGGTTAGGTTAGGTTAGGTTAGGTTAGGTTAGGTTAGGTTAGGTTAGGTTAGGTTAGGTTAGGTTAGGTTAGGTTAGGTTAGGTTAGGTTAGGTTAGGTTAGGTTAGGTTAGGTTAGGTTAGGTTAGGTTAGGTTAGGTTAGGTTAGGTTAGGTTAGGTTAGGTTAGGTTAGGTTAGGTTAGGTTAGGTTAGGTTAGGTTAGGTTAGGTTAGGTTAGGTTAGGTTAGGTTAGGTTAGGTTAGGTTAGGTTAGGTTAGGTTAGGTTAGGTTAGGTTAGGTTAGGTTAGGTTAGGTTAGGTTAGGTTAGGTTAGGTTAGGTTAGGTTAGGTTAGGTTAGGTTAGGTTAGGTTAGGTTAGGTTAGGTTAGGTTAGGTTAGGTTAGGTTAGGTTAGGTTAGGTTAGGTTAGGTTAGGTTAGGTTAGGTTAGGTTAGGTTAGGTTAGGTTAGGTTAGGTTAGGTTAGGTTAGGTTAGGTTAGGTTAGGTTAGGTTAGGTTAGGTTAGGTTAGGTTAGGTTAGGTTAGGTTAGGTTAGGTTAGGTTAGGTTAGGTTAGGTTAGGTTAGGTTAGGTTAGGTTAGGTTAGGTTAGGTTAGGTTAGGTTAGGTTAGGTTAGGTTAGGTTAGGTTAGGTTAGGTTAGGTTAGGTTAGGTTAGGTTAGGTTAGGTTAGGTTAGGTTAGGTTAGGTTAGGTTAGGTTAGGTTAGGTTAGGTTAGGTTAGGTTAGGTTAGGTTAGGTTAGGTTAGGTTAGGTTAGGTTAGGTTAGGTTAGGTTAGGTTAGGTTAGGTTAGGTTAGGTTAGGTTAGGTTAGGTTAGGTTAGGTTAGGTTAGGTTAGGTTAGGTTAGGTTAGGTTAGGTTAGGTTAGGTTAGGTTAGGTTAGGTTAGGTTAGGTTAGGTTAGGTTAGGTTAGGTTAGGTTAGGTTAGGTTAGGTTAGGTTAGGTTAGGTTAGGTTAGGTTAGGTTAGGTTAGGTTAGGTTAGGTTAGGTTAGGTTAGGTTAGGTTAGGTTAGGTTAGGTTAGGTTAGGTTAGGTTAGGTTAGGTTAGGTTAGGTTAGGTTAGGTTAGGTTAGGTTAGGTTAGGTTAGGTTAGGTTAGGTTAGGTTAGGTTAGGTTAGGTTAGGTTAGGTTAGGTTAGGTTAGGTTAGGTTAGGTTAGGTTAGGTTAGGTTAGGTTAGGTTAGGTTAGGTTAGGTTAGGTTAGGTTAGGTTAGGTTAGGTTAGGTTAGGTTAGGTTAGGTTAGGTTAGGTTAGGTTAGGTTAGGTTAGGTTAGGTTAGGTTAGGTTAGGTTAGGTTAGGTTAGGTTAGGTTAGGTTAGGTTAGGTTAGGTTAGGTTAGGTTAGGTTAGGTTAGGTTAGGTTAGGTTAGGTTAGGTTAGGTTAGGTTAGGTTAGGTTAGGTTAGGTTAGGTTAGGTTAGGTTAGGTTAGGTTAGGTTAGGTTAGGTTAGGTTAGGTTAGGTTAGGTTAGGTTAGGTTAGGTTAGGTTAGGTTAGGTTAGGTTAGGTTAGGTTAGGTTAGGTTAGGTTAGGTTAGGTTAGGTTAGGTTAGGTTAGGTTAGGTTAGGTTAGGTTAGGTTAGGTTAGGTTAGGTTAGGTTAGGTTAGGTTAGGTTAGGTTAGGTTAGGTTAGGTTAGGTTAGGTTAGGTTAGGTTAGGTTAGGTTAGGTTAGGTTAGGTTAGGTTAGGTTAGGTTAGGTTAGGTTAGGTTAGGTTAGGTTAGGTTAGGTTAGGTTAGGTTAGGTTAGGTTAGGTTAGGTTAGGTTAGGTTAGGTTAGGTTAGGTTAGGTTAGGTTAGGTTAGGTTAGGTTAGGTTAGGTTAGGTTAGGTTAGGTTAGGTTAGGTTAGGTTAGGTTAGGTTAGGTTAGGTTAGGTTAGGTTAGGTTAGGTTAGGTTAGGTTAGGTTAGGTTAGGTTAGGTTAGGTTAGGTTAGGTTAGGTTAGGTTAGGTTAGGTTAGGTTAGGTTAGGTTAGGTTAGGTTAGGTTAGGTTAGGTTAGGTTAGGTTAGGTTAGGTTAGGTTAGGTTAGGTTAGGTTAGGTTAGGTTAGGTTAGGTTAGGTTAGGTTAGGTTAGGTTAGGTTAGGTTAGGTTAGGTTAGGTTAGGTTAGGTTAGGTTAGGTTAGGTTAGGTTAGGTTAGGTTAGGTTAGGTTAGGTTAGGTTAGGTTAGGTTAGGTTAGGTTAGGTTAGGTTAGGTTAGGTTAGGTTAGGTTAGGTTAGGTTAGGTTAGGTTAGGTTAGGTTAGGTTAGGTTAGGTTAGGTTAGGTTAGGTTAGGTTAGGTTAGGTTAGGTTAGGTTAGGTTAGGTTAGGTTAGGTTAGGTTAGGTTAGGTTAGGTTAGGTTAGGTTAGGTTAGGTTAGGTTAGGTTAGGTTAGGTTAGGTTAGGTTAGGTTAGGTTAGGTTAGGTTAGGTTAGGTTAGGTTAGGTTAGGTTAGGTTAGGTTAGGTTAGGTTAGGTTAGGTTAGGTTAGGTTAGGTTAGGTTAGGTTAGGTTAGGTTAGGTTAGGTTAGGTTAGGTTAGGTTAGGTTAGGTTAGGTTAGGTTAGGTTAGGTTAGGTTAGGTTAGGTTAGGTTAGGTTAGGTTAGGTTAGGTTAGGTTAGGTTAGGTTAGGTTAGGTTAGGTTAGGTTAGGTTAGGTTAGGTTAGGTTAGGTTAGGTTAGGTTAGGTTAGGTTAGGTTAGGTTAGGTTAGGTTAGGTTAGGTTAGGTTAGGTTAGGTTAGGTTAGGTTAGGTTAGGTTAGGTTAGGTTAGGTTAGGTTAGGTTAGGTTAGGTTAGGTTAGGTTAGGTTAGGTTAGGTTAGGTTAGGTTAGGTTAGGTTAGGTTAGGTTAGGTTAGGTTAGGTTAGGTTAGGTTAGGTTAGGTTAGGTTAGGTTAGGTTAGGTTAGGTTAGGTTAGGTTAGGTTAGGTTAGGTTAGGTTAGGTTAGGTTAGGTTAGGTTAGGTTAGGTTAGGTTAGGTTAGGTTAGGTTAGGTTAGGTTAGGTTAGGTTAGGTTAGGTTAGGTTAGGTTAGGTTAGGTTAGGTTAGGTTAGGTTAGGTTAGGTTAGGTTAGGTTAGGTTAGGTTAGGTTAGGTTAGGTTAGGTTAGGTTAGGTTAGGTTAGGTTAGGTTAGGTTAGGTTAGGTTAGGTTAGGTTAGGTTAGGTTAGGTTAGGTTAGGTTAGGTTAGGTTAGGTTAGGTTAGGTTAGGTTAGGTTAGGTTAGGTTAGGTTAGGTTAGGTTAGGTTAGGTTAGGTTAGGTTAGGTTAGGTTAGGTTAGGTTAGGTTAGGTTAGGTTAGGTTAGGTTAGGTTAGGTTAGGTTAGGTTAGGTTAGGTTAGGTTAGGTTAGGTTAGGTTAGGTTAGGTTAGGTTAGGTTAGGTTAGGTTAGGTTAGGTTAGGTTAGGTTAGGTTAGGTTAGGTTAGGTTAGGTTAGGTTAGGTTAGGTTAGGTTAGGTTAGGTTAGGTTAGGTTAGGTTAGGTTAGGTTAGGTTAGGTTAGGTTAGGTTAGGTTAGGTTAGGTTAGGTTAGGTTAGGTTAGGTTAGGTTAGGTTAGGTTAGGTTAGGTTAGGTTAGGTTAGGTTAGGTTAGGTTAGGTTAGGTTAGGTTAGGTTAGGTTAGGTTAGGTTAGGTTAGGTTAGGTTAGGTTAGGTTAGGTTAGGTTAGGTTAGGTTAGGTTAGGTTAGGTTAGGTTAGGTTAGGTTAGGTTAGGTTAGGTTAGGTTAGGTTAGGTTAGGTTAGGTTAGGTTAGGTTAGGTTAGGTTAGGTTAGGTTAGGTTAGGTTAGGTTAGGTTAGGTTAGGTTAGGTTAGGTTAGGTTAGGTTAGGTTAGGTTAGGTTAGGTTAGGTTAGGTTAGGTTAGGTTAGGTTAGGTTAGGTTAGGTTAGGTTAGGTTAGGTTAGGTTAGGTTAGGTTAGGTTAGGTTAGGTTAGGTTAGGTTAGGTTAGGTTAGGTTAGGTTAGGTTAGGTTAGGTTAGGTTAGGTTAGGTTAGGTTAGGTTAGGTTAGGTTAGGTTAGGTTAGGTTAGGTTAGGTTAGGTTAGGTTAGGTTAGGTTAGGTTAGGTTAGGTTAGGTTAGGTTAGGTTAGGTTAGGTTAGGTTAGGTTAGGTTAGGTTAGGTTAGGTTAGGTTAGGTTAGGTTAGGTTAGGTTAGGTTAGGTTAGGTTAGGTTAGGTTAGGTTAGGTTAGGTTAGGTTAGGTTA